>BSBN01002024.1:1035000-1366833 GCA_027924645.1 Cunninghamia lanceolata | reverse complement strand
ATTTTTGAGGATTGGGCAACTCGAATCTCAAAATCTAAGGTATGTTCTTTATGTATTCGTTTACTTCACTTTACGATTATGTTAAAGCATGAAATCTCATGTTATAGGACAGTCATGAGGGAAGTGAGAAGATTATCATTTTGACAAGTTAAATTATCATGAGAAAGTGAAAATTTATATTTATTTGAGATAACAATCTATGACAACAAGCCATATCACCATGGGAAGGAAATCATCAAGATAGTATTGGTATATATTTATGAAGGGAGTCTTATCAACATTCAAGGATAATCCTAAACTAGAGCAATGCCATGAAAACATTTTCACTATGGAGTAGATGTGCAATCATGTTGCTATTATCCTAATTCAAACACTAACCTAAACAATTAGAAGGATACTAAGGGAAATCATGCTAGTCAATGAATTATCATCATGCTCAAATCAAGCTAAGGATTGTCACTTGAGCATACTCACTTGGAAGAACTATCATATCAGCATAAAGACTAAATTATACCGCAATAGCTATCATGCAACCCTAGGAATAATTATGACCTCTCACCCATGGGTAGGATAGTAACTGATACACAAGGTGGCAATCAAGATTAAATGATAATTCAATTAATCTCAAATCCATGCAAAAAGGTATCCATGATAATATATAAATATATCTAGGTGGTCTTGAAAGGATATTCATATGGTAGGGAAGATTTCCGTCAACTAAAAGATATACATGTCATTGACATAGTTCTTAGGACAATTATAATCACAATGAGGTTGTCTTAAATAGATAGTGACTTGTCAAGGAGTTATTAGATAGATAAGGAATATAGAGTATTGATATTGGTGGGTGCATAGCCTTTTCATGATTTAATGAAAGAGTCATGCATCATGAAGTAGCAGTCAAGATCAAAAGGACACCAAATTT
Organism: Cunninghamia lanceolata; assembly: GCA_027924645.1. Taxonomy (NCBI): domain Eukaryota; kingdom Viridiplantae; phylum Streptophyta; class Pinopsida; order Cupressales; family Cupressaceae; genus Cunninghamia; species Cunninghamia lanceolata. The sequence goes on along the minus strand of BSBN01002024.1, from coordinate 1,365,908 downwards.
GGTGAAGCTGTAAAAAGAAACTAAATTGACACTTGATTATAATTTCACAACCAATTTGACTAGGAATGAGAGAAGGATTAGAGAAGGGATTTTTCCTAAATAGAAATGAATATGTTGCATCTTTAATCTAACTTGTCATGTTTTCATATCTTTCATTGATCTTGATTAAAATCTGTGTTTCATTTTTTCGTTTATCTCAATTTTTTGCTAACTAGTAGGAGGCTGTTCTACATACACTATTTTAACAAGAATATGATAGAGGAAGAAATTACTAAAAGAGAACCTAAGACAAGATCAAGCAAAATGTTGGCTAAGAGAATGAGATGAACAAAGGACAAATTATTGATTTGATGACCTCATTTGTTGTTGTTCTAAAAAAACCAAGCTCCATACAATTTTATCTATAAATATGAGAATAAAAGAAGGTAAAAAGGGTAGCAAATTATTCTATTGCTATAAGGAAGTTTCCTTTATATTGAAGATTTATGATAAAAGAAGGAATACTACATGATTTGAAGATCCTTATAGAACAATTTATGCTTGTCAACTAAAGTTGTTACCTTGGAAATTATATTCCCAATTCACGTAGGTGACGGAGACAAGCGTGTCTAAGAAGATATGTTAAGAAAATGTGAAATTAACCTAGAGATTGTGCCTGCCACCATTTGTAAATGTTAACCATATCTTGGTCATTGAAGTAATGCTAAAAACTTAGTATTGAAAAGTTGACTTCTATATATAGATAGAGCTAAAAGACATTGTAAGTGTTGGAAGAGTTCCTTTGCATTGCTATGATACTTCTTAAATATCATCTGAACGATGAATGTTAGTTACTCCATGAAGTACAAGAATGGTATAATATGTCATCTTGCCTTGTAATTCAAATGTTATCCTAGCTTAATCTTGATTTGTAAAAGATTGCTAGTATATGACATGTGTGTGATCTTTATGTTTCGGGTTGGACCACCCTATGAAACTATAAATTTTTAGATTTATAATCATTTATTCACTTTAACTATATGATTATTTTGAGATTTGTGTATGGGATTACTTTACTCTATTGAACCAAGATGGACTAGTTTATCTATGTCTTATTCATGATGCATATAGAAATCATCATCATGATGAGGAAACGACCAATGACTCTAACACTAGAAGAGCATGAAGCTAAGAATGTGAAGAAAAGAGAAGGAATGAGGCAACTTCATGAAAGAAGGAAATTGTCAACCATAGAAGAAGACATGCCACCATTGCCAATTCAAGAGGAACATGAATCATCTAATCAAGATAAGAGAGATGGAATTGGCAGTACAAAGGTAACGAATGCAAAACCTCTGTTCAACAAGGAAATTGAATCTTGAAGTTGGAGGCAATCCATCTTTCATAGGTCAAGTTGAAGGTACATCATCATTCTCTTCTCAAGTTGGAGGCACTCCATCTTTCATAGGTCAAGTTGAAGGTACATCATCATTCTCTTCTCAAGTTGGAGGCACGCCATCATTCACATGTCAAGTTGAAGGTACACCATATTCTCCATCTCAACTTCAAGGCTTTTCATCTTTTCCATCTCCAATTGAAGGTACGCCATCTATCCTATCTCAAATAAATATTGAAGAAATTCCTAATACTGAGTCAACTTTACCATTGAAAACACCTCCTAGAATTTTGCATAGAAAGCCTAAGTTTCTAGTTGATATCGATGAGAATGTTTTGAGGCCCATGTAGGATAAGATTCCCAAGTGCACTTGCCAAAGATATGCCAATAAGATATAAAAATTATTCTTTAAGAACTTACATGAAACCCTGGGAAGATGTCAACTATTTGTTGAATTGATGAGAAATCTAAAATTCAGGCCCATTATGAAGATTCTTGGCCTAATAACATCGGATGTTTCAAGTGAAAAATCAATTGTAAAGAATCTAATGAATGCATATGAGAGCGTGGGTTCCACCTCATGCACCAAAGATAGTAATGTCACAAGATGTGTCATTACGTTGACAATAGTAATCTATCAAACAAATAAATCTCGCCTCATTAGAAAGACAAGTGAAGCATTGAAAATAAGTAGAAAAACTCTAATGAGAGTTGTTGGAAGGCGTGAAAGAGTTGAGGACCCAAATACCAATGAATTGTGGGCATTCTCTAGGAGACTCCCACGGAAAGATAAAGTTGTTGAAGCCTTGAGATCCCTCATTAAAGAATTTTGGAAAAATAACACAAGGGTATCTCCTAATCAAGAGATGTTGTAAGAAGGAGAATTGGTTGTCGAAACTGTGAGCCACATCCAAAGCATTTTTTGGATGGGACTCAAACACAGTTTTTCAAGAAATTTTAGAAGATGTATCCTCAAATCAAAATTAGTCAAATGTATTTTGAAATGGTAAATCATTTTTACGTCAAAATAAATCACACACGCACAACTTGTAGTTGTAGAGTACATATTGAGTTTTCTATTCATTATGATGTTTATAGATATTTATGTGTAGGTTTGCATTCTAATGATATTTTGCAGGAGTGTAATATAAAGTGTCCAACTAGATCTTCAAGAGATTTCATATCGAGCATCTTATGTCAAAGAGTGGATGGTCAATTATTCTACAAGAACTTATGCTTGGATGGCACGTGCGATCATTGTGGTGGGTTGCAACATTTGCCAATTTGTGAACATATGGAAAATACACATGCAATTGGAAATGAACTAGTAAGTTTTGGCAAATATAAGACAATGGCATATAGTCTAAAAGATGGTAAAGAAGAAAAATGGTGTGAATTGGTCATTGAAAAGATTCCAGTGTATCACTTTATCTCTATTTTCTAAGATAATATAGTTTACGCGTATGCAAGGCATACCCATAGAGTGCGATAATTGGACTTGCAATTCAAGTTATACAAGGAAACATTTCCACTTGGTACCATCATTTTAGTTGTTGACTTTGTAGAGAACTACACACTACAACCATAAAATGAGGTGCAATCCCAGTATTACAACTCTATGCAGGTTGCTATATTTGTGTATATAATTATAGCATTCATTCTTGCAGATGACAGTACAGAGGATGACAGGAAGATCTTGAGGGAGTATCATTTTTATATCAGTGATGATCACACACATTCTACAGAGTTCGTGCAAGGCTACTTTCAGATGTTCTACTGTGATTTGGCTAGTAGGAGCATATCATTTCGTCAGCATATCATATGGTCAGATAATTGTGCATCACAATTCAAGAACTTGCGGATGTTTTAGTGGTTGAGCAAGATGCATAGGATGATGGTGTTCAGCATATGTGAATTTTTGTGAGGCCGAGCATGGAAAGGGGGAGCATGATGGTGCATGAGCATGTATCAAAAGAACATTAGCACCTGAAGAGTTGAAGTACAAAGACAATGCAAAGTTGACAGATGTGAGATCTATTGCTAAATAGTGTAACACTACAATGGGTCTAGGTAATGAAGCTAAGTCTACAATTCGTAGATATTTTTGGTTGTTTGATGATACTAGCATTGCAAAATATGAGGATTGTTGTACATTGATAGGATCGAGTGAGCTACACTCTTTTAGAAGCTCTAATGCAAGTTCATGGAGTATTCATATGTGACAGATGGTATGCTTTTGTACTTCATGTACATATCAAGCTTGGTATGATTGTGAGTCAAAGGAGTGGGTCAATGAATGGTGTATAAGAAGCCTAAGTCTGGTTGACACGTATCCCCCGACAACACTATAACTCACACACATTGAATCATCAATTGACTTTGACCATGTTTCAGATCTAGTTCAACTAGGTATTATCAGCATTCAAATTTAATAAAATTCAATATTCCATCTTATTTTGTAGTTTTTTTATTGTTGACTATATTCATCGAACTGAATGCACATATCAATGTAGGGCATGTTTATGTAGTTATTGCAGCTAAAGACAATGAAGAAGGAACAAATTATTATTTGTGTCATTGTGTTGAGGCAAAAAATAAATTATATGCCCTTGTTATAGATGGAGAAAACATCGAGTACCCTTATAGGATCAGTGGTTGTTACTGGAACATGGCTTAGAAGGTACCCAATGAAGAAGTCTAATGTGTGGTTGTTCGAGGACTTTGACACACATAGGAAGATTCTTCATTATTCTAACCTTGTTGTGGCATCAAATGTTCATTTGATCAAATATGGGGGTAGACCATTGAACATGATCTTGTGGAAGGTTCATGAGTCTGACCACAAGGCAATACTCGACACAATAAAGAGTAGATCAGACATGGATGGTTCATTAGATTGAATCAGTGGAATGACAGAAAGGTATGTTATTTTTCTTTGCTATCCTCATTTCACCTTATATATTTTTGACACCTATCTTACCTTCTTATATGCGCTCCTTGGTCCTGGTTGATTAGCTTTGTTTCATTATAGAGTTCATTGGTGTACTAATTTTAGCTAAATAGTGCAATTGCATTTGCATGCAGGATTTGAGTATGATGGAGGTAGGCATAATCCTTATGACATTACCTTTGGAAGGAAAGTAAGATAGGTATTCATGATGATATGTCCTTTAGTTACTATTTCATAATGAGTTTTAATGATGTTATTATGAGTTTTAATGACAAAACCTCATTTGTTTCTTCACATTTGGTGCTAACAATTGATAGTAGTGGTAAGGAAAACTTAATTGATGCCCTACAAGACATTGGATCAAGTGAGAACACCTTTATAGTACTAAATTTTCATCTAATAGAAAGGTATTAGGACCAAATTTTTACATTCGACATCTCGTAGGTCCAAACAGATGATGCCAATGTGTTCGAGTGGGTGGGTAAATGCTAGGGAGAAGTCTTTTTGGTGGTGAAGCCTCCTGGTCGTTCTCGAATACATTGGATGGAGATAGTCTCTTAAGAGCCCTAAGACAGAAAAGGTGTCAAACTTTGGATTGGTTGTTCTGTCAAACCGTTACACCTAGGAACATCTCCTTTGCATCTATAGGTGGATGTCAGGTCCACCTGTTGGTTTTTCTTCTGAATCAGCATTAGGGTTTGCCAGTTCTAATGCACATGCAGATTCAGCCAACTAAATACAGGAGGTTGCGTGAGCTCCTCCCCTTCACTTCTGGTTCTGCCGCACCAAGGGGGGTGTCCCTATTTGATAAAAGTATAACCTTGACTAGCTCAATGACAGAAGGATTTAACTTGACAGCAACAGGCAGAATACTCTCATGCATGGACCAAGATTTGTATAACAAATCACAAGGTTGGCAACATTCTTGGACATAATGTCTGGTTAGGGATGAGAGCATGCAAGGGTTTCCTACTTCTAATCCTACAACTAACAGATGGAAGGATGAGATGGTTTGAAATGGTGTTTGGAGTTATGGGACTTTCCTAGACCCATTGAATAGACAGATTCCCAAACCAGTGCCTTATCTGGGCAGTAGAGTCATATCTAAGATTGTAAATGTCTCCCCATGACAACATAAATTCATATCCAGAGGACCTAAGAATAATGCTACTGCCTAACAGCAACATGTCCAAGAAAGAGTATCATTAATGATCATACTTAACAGATCCTATGATGCAATCTATTTCCCTTTGTATCTGATCAAAAGCCTATTTAACCACTCCTTGAGCGGACGCAATAAATCAGACACACAGTATGCATACACTGAAAAACTTGAAGTCCTTGACAACCTTGTTTGAAAGGAAAACAAATGACATACAGGAGACAATCAGAAACAATACACACACAGGTGTTTTTCATTTAAAATTAATTTGCATGGAAGGCCATCACAGAGAAAATCATCATTTACAAGCAAGATAGATTAGTACACCAGACTAAGGATCGAGTCTGTAGCAAAAAATGCCTTTCAAAATGTGAACACCTTATGTTCAGAGCCAGAGCACAAAGCCCAAAAATGTCCAACCTCTAAAAAGTAACATAGCCAGACCCTTATATACAGAACTGTGTACATTCGGCAATTAATTACATGGCCAGAAGTCAAAATTTGCCAGATACATTCCTTCCATTTGAAAATGGCCTTCACAGATTAAATGCGACAGACAGGGGGGATCTCGAGCCCAGCGCCACCGTTGGAGAAATCGCTATGCCATAAAATGGGTACCTGACTGCTTGACCGTTTGCTCACATCTCTGCAACTGTCACCATTGATGGCTCAACCACATGCGGCCACCGAGAAAACCATCGCAACTTTCAAACGGAAGCCTCCCACCAAAACGCACTTCACTGAAGGTTCAAATTATGTAGGAGAATTAGTCCCACATGCACGGTGCGAAGACAACTTTAGCATTTTAAAAACATGGCCACCCACATACTAAGTGTCGAGCGCTTTTGCCATGCTCGACACACGCCTCTCAGCCCAAAGCCCATCGCCCAGACCTATACCATCGGCCCACTCCAAAAAACTCCTTCCGATCTCAACGGTCTCGCCAATGGCAAACAAAACACACCCTCCGTCGCCGTGACTCCCTCCATCGGAGCATCAAAAAATCCTCTGGCTGACCTCATGTGTTACACCGATGAAGCCCATCGCAATCCCTTGTCGGCCAAAGAAAGACCATCGGGCCAACACATTCCATCCCTGCCGACACAGCCAGTCACACCGACCACCACACCATACTCAGGTCTTCGGTGAGACACACATCATCGGAGCAACTAAAAAAAACACTGGCCGACACCCTTAGTCACACCGATGAACACCTCCCTAAAGCCTCCAACTTCCACATCGGCCAGAGAAGACCCATCGGCTAAGCACAAATCTCCCTCGCCGACACACATTGTCATACCGATGAACACAACGCCCAAATCCCCATCGGCCAGAAAAATGATATCGGCAGAGGTCAAGACCCCTCTGCCGATAGCAAAAGTCTCGCCGACGGTCCACTCCATACTCCTCTGTCGGTGTGACCCGCGCCTATCGGTGCCACAAAAAACTGCTTGGCCGACAATACTACTCTCGCCGATAGATATCCATCGGCCAAACAAATGCCAACGGCCCAACATGAAACTCCTTCGCCGATAGCACAAAGTCTTGGCGATGGAAGAAGATATGACTGCTACCATCATGATTGCCAAGACAAATACAAACTCATACCGATGGAGAAAACATGAAGACCACCTCCTCAAGAACTATAATATAGATGCTGAAAAACATTGAGGGGCCCCAAAACTTAAATTTTTTTGGATATTTTGGGATGGTGCCTGCATGAAAATTGCTCAGAAACTGTCAGTGAATTCAGGCACCAACAGTGGCTCTGATTGGGGACGTGCAGGTGCGAGACTGTAGCGAGAACCCCAGATCTCTGGGATGCAGACCAGTGCCTTATCCATTGGGCAACAAAGTCATGAAGTTACCATGATCTGCATCACCAATCAAACTTGATGGCCTAAGGCCACCAAGAAAAGGAAAACCAATATTTCCCCTTGTCAAACACCTTGTTCTCATCTGCATACACTGGGTCAAGCCTGAGAATACTGCCATGATCTGACCACAAACAAACCTGGTCATATGCACATTCAACCTTCTAATTTATTTTGTCACTGTTAACCCTATGCAAACAACCCTCAGCATCAGGCAACAAATGGATGTAGAATGTATCAAGCAATGCATACTCAAATGGAATATAACACATGTTATCATTTGTATCAGCATTATGCATTGCAAAATGATCTCCTAGCTGGATTGAAAACTAAAAATATTCAAAGTCCACCATGCAGCTAGGAAAATCAGAGCTCATTTCATATGCTGGCCTCTCAAAAGAAAAGCTTTCAAATTCACAATTGTGCACATCATGTACACAACCAATAGCAGCACCAAATTGGAAAAGATTAAGCTCTGGCATCTTTTTCAAATCAGGCACATTTTTACAGTCACTTACCTGATGTATGTTGTTTCCTCTTTCATCAGGATGAGAAACAGAATCCAAGTCAAAAACAATGTTTAGATCCTCACCATACTCAGACAGATCCTCATCATCACATGTGTCATAAATGGGTGACCCAGGTGCATCAGTTTCATCATAGTATGCCATTGGTTCATGGGCAGCAGAGCACGCATTTTCATCACCAATGGATTCACTCTGTGGAGGAGTATCATCCTGTGTGTCATAAGCAAAACAACCATCAAATGAAAAACAATCATGCTCTGCACTAGCACTTATTTCAATTTCTGACTGCTCTTCATGATCTCCATGTGTTTGAAAGGTAGGCAATGGGTCACACATGGGACTATTTTTCTGTTTGCTTATACCTTCTCTATCTTGAGTACAATACTCACAATTGTCTCCACAGGTCCATTCCAAAAGTTGCTCATTACTGTCCACAACCTCATTATTATTTTCATGGTCATATGCCTCATCATTGCAATGAGAATCCTCACTAGTCCTTTCACTGGCATCCTCAACTGGTGAACAATCCAGTTGAGCAGTATTGTTAGCATTATGTTCAAATACAGCAGTCTCAACCTCTATGCTTTCATTTTCATTTTTATCTACACATGATGCCTTAATTATTTGGTCATTTGCAGCTTCACAACTATTTTTCACACCAAGGCCAGGGGACAGGGATTTCAGCAGGTGCACATTTCTAATTTTTTCTATTTTTTCTACGAACTTGTATGCCATTTGCATACTTGTCACCTTGAAATCCCTCAGTAATGCACTAGAGACCTCCTCAAAAGCCTCAAAGAATATGCCTACACAGGCTGAAATATTAGGTCTAAAGACTTCTGGGATCTGTGAAAAGGCTACTGCAAACCTATGACTGAAATCAACACATGGCTCTTCATCTTGTTTTCTGATTCTCATCAATTCTGCAACAAGATCAGTAGGTTCTTTTGCAAATTCTTTTTTGAAAAAGTCAGTAAGCTCATCCCAATAGGCAAAGGATCTCTTTGGAAAGCTCAAATACCAGTCTTTTGCTTTTGCATCAAAGGACCTAACAAAAAACCTCATCCACATATCCTCATCTCTAAATGAATGTTTTCCCATAAAACTGTGAAAATTTTGGATATGTGCATTCCCATCACATACACTGTGACCACTAAATCTAGGCATCTGACAGTATATCCTAGCAGGCATAGTTTCTACTTTATAATCCACCCATGACAAATCCAGTTGGTCATACAAAGGATCAAAAGGGCTGAGAAGAGGTTTAGCCTTCTGACTGGCAGATACAACAGGGTTACTACTTTTTAACTGGGCCTGCTCAGCCTCTAAGAATATCAACCTATTTCTTATCTCTTCTATTCTTTTATCCAACATTTCACCACTGAGTATGGGATAATTCATACTTGGATTCATGAAATTTCTATTTTCAGACATCCCTTGCATTCCTAAGACCTGTAACCTCCCCTGGCATCTAACCTATGCAGCAAAACAACAAATATAAAGGGGAAGGAACAAGGTACCTTTCTTATACAGATGCTGAAGTCTGAACAGCACATTTTCTGTCACAACACACACATCAACTTTTCATGTGCACTTGAATTTTTTGCAGAGTCGCCACCTCTCCAAAGAGGACAAAATTTACAGCAGCTGAAAGCTCATCAAATATGTTTCTGAGTTCATTCCACCAGCAGAGCAAAACTTCACCAGAGACTGTAGGATATCACTTTACATCAACATCCCCAGCAGAGTCACCATTTTGTTGGTTTTTCTTCTGAATTAGCATTAGGGTTTGCCAGTTCTAATGCACATGCAGATTCAGCCAACTGAATACATGAGGTTGCGTGAGCTCCTCCCCTTCACTTCTGGTTCTGCCGCACCAAGGGGGGTGTCCCTATTTGATAAAAGTATAACCTTGACTAGCTCAATGACAGAAGGATTTAACTTGACAGCAACAGGCAGAATACTCTCATGTATGGACCAAGATTTGTATAACAAATCACAAGGTTGGCAACATTCTTAGACATAATGTCTGGTTAGGGATGAGAGCATGCAAGGGTTTCCTAATCCTAATCCTACAACTAACAAATGGAAGGATGAGATGGTTTGAAATTGTGTTTGGAGTTATGGGACTTTCCTAGACCCATTGAATAGATAGATTCCCAAACCAGTGCCTTATCTGGGCAGCAGAGTCATATCTAAGATTGTAAATGTCTCCCCATGACAACATAAATTCATATCCAGAGGACCTAAGAATAATGCTACTGCCTAACAGCAACATGTCCAAGAAAGAGTATCATTAATGATCATACTTAACAGATCCTATGATGCAATCTATTTCCCTTTGTATCTGATCAAAAGCCTATTTAACCACTCCTTGAGCAGACGCAATAAATCAGACACACAGTATGCATACACTGAAAAACTTAGAAGTCCTTGACAACCTTGTTTGAAAGGAAAACAAATGACATACAAGAGACAATTAGAAACAATACACCACAGGTGTTTTTCATTTAAAATCAATTTGCATAGAAGGCCATCACAGAGAAAATCATCATTTACAAGCCAAGATAGATTAGTACACTAGACTAAGGACCGAGTCTGTAGCAAAAAATGCCTTTCAAAATGTGAACACCTTATGTTCAGAGCCAGAGCAGAAAGCCCAAAAACGTCCAACCTCTAAAAAGTAACATAGCCAGACCCTTATATACAGAACCGTGTACATTCAACAATTAATTACATGGCCAGAAGTCAAAAATTTGCCAGATACATTCCTTCCATTTGAAAATGGCCTTCACAGATTAAATGCGACAGACAGGGGGGATCTCGAGCCCAGCGCCACCGTTGGAGAAATCGCTATGCCATAAAATGGGTACCTAACTGCTTGACCATTTGCTCACATCTCTGCACTGTCACCATTGATGGCTCAACCACCCGCAGCCACCGAGAAAACCATCGCAACTTTCAAACGGAAGCCTCCCGCCAAAATGCACTTCACTGAAGGTTCAAATTATGTAGGAGAATTAGTCCCACATGCACGGTGCGAAGACAACTTTAGCATTTTAAAAACATGGCCACCCACATACTAAGTGTTGAGCACTTTTGCCACGCTCAACACACGCCTCTCAACCCAAAGCCCATCGCCCAGACCTATACCATCGGCCCACTCCAAAAAACTCCTTCCGATCTCAACGGTCTCGCCAATGGCAAACAAAACACACCCTCCGTCGCCGTGACTCCCTCCATCAGAGCATCAAAAAATCCTCTAGCCGACCTCATGTGTTATACCGATGAAGCCCATCGCAATCCCTTGTCGGCCAGAGAAAGACCATCGGGCCAACACATTCCATCCCTGCCGACACAGCCAGTCACACCGACCACCACACCATACTCAGGTCTTCGGCGAGACACACATCATCGGAGCAACTAAAAAAAACACTGGCCGACACCCTTAGTCACACCGACGAACACCTCCCTAAAGCCTCCAACTTCCACATCGGCCAGAGAAGACCCATCGGCTAAGCACAAATCTCCCTCGCCGACACACATTGTCATACCGATGAACACAACGCCCAAATCCCCATCGGCCAGAAAAATGATATCGGCAGAGGTCAAGACCCCTCTGCCGATAGCAAAAGTCTCACCGACGGTCCACTCCATACTCCCCTGTAGGTGTGACCTACGCCTATCGGCGCCACAAAAAACTGCTTGGCCGACAATACTACTCTCGCCGATAGATATCCATCGGCCAAAAAAATGCCAACGGCCCAACATGAAACTCCTTCGCCGATGCACAAAGTCTTGGCAATGGAAGAAGATATGACTGCTACCATCATGATCGCCAAAACAAATACAAACTCATGCCGATGGAGAAAACATGAAGACCACCTCCTCAAGAACTATAATACAGATGCTGAAAAACATTGAGGGGCCCCAAAACTTAAATTTTTTTGGATATTTTGGGATGGTGCCTGCATGAAAATTGCTCGGAAACTGTCAGTGAATTCAGGCACCAACACCACCTACAAAAACCTACCTTGATTTTTTTAAATCAATTTCATTTGCCTATGGTGGAAAGGAACACATTGTTCCAAAATGTTTCAGTTTCATTCAGTGGAAATGTGCTAGGAGTGAGATTTTGCATTCCATAGCTTGTGGGGCTAAACCAACTGTGCCAACATATTAGGGTGGGTGGATAAATGCTAGGGGAGGTCTCATTTCATGCGCCAAGTGTCCCAATTGTTCAGGGCAGTAGGCTATCGACAAAGTCACTTAAGATCCCTAAGACAAAAAAATTGCCAAACTTTGACAGAGCAGTTCTTAGAATTTGTGGTAGTTGGGAATGTTCTATTTGGACCTGCAGGTGCACGTGGGGTCTGTCCACAATAACCTCTCTCAATTTTGGTGAGCTCAAATCTGTTTGACCGTGTCGAAATCAAATGTATTCTTGCAAAATACTTCAGTTTCATGTAGTGGAAAGGTGCTCGGAGTGAAATTTTACATTCCACAGCTTGTGGGGCTGAATAATCTATTCCAACACATCAGGGTGGGTGGGTAAATGCTAGGGGAGGTCTTCTTTCATGTGCCAAGTGTCTGAGTCATTCCCGGCTGGAGGCTATCGACAAAGTTGAAAGGTGCTAGGAGTGAAATTTTGCATTCCACAACTCGTGGGGTGGAACCGACTGTGCCAACACATCAAGGTGGGATGGTAAATGCTAGGGGAGGTCTCATTTTGTGCGCCAAGTGTCTCAGTCATTCTACGCTGCAAGATTTTGGCAAAGTCAAAAGGTGCTAGGAGTGAGATTCTGCATTCCATAGCACATGGAGCTAAACTGACTACGCTAACACATCGGGGTGGGCAGGTAAATGCTAGGGGAGGTCTTGTTTTGTGGGACAAGTGTCCCAATCATTCCAAGCTTTAGGCTATCGGCAAAGTGACTTAAGATCTCTAAGAGCAAAAAATTGCCAAACATTGACAGAGCATTTCTCAGAATTCGTGGCAGCTGGGAATGTTCCATTTTGACCTACAGGTGCATGTGGGGTCTGTCCACAATAACGTCTACCATTTTTGGTCAACTCCAATCCATTTGACTGTGTCAAAATCAAATGCATTCTTGTGAAATGCTTCAGTTTCATGCAGTGGAAAGGTGCTAAGAGTGAGATTTTGCATTCCACAGCTCATGGCGCCGAACCAAATGCGCCAATGCATCGGGGTGGGTGGGAAAATGCTAGTGGATGTCTTGTTGCATTTGCCAAGTGTCTCATTCATTCCCGACTACAGGCTACCGAAAAAAGTCACTTATGATCCCTAAGAGCAAAAAACTGCCAAGCTTTGACAGAGCATTTCTTAGAATTCGTGGGAGCTGGGAATGTTTTGTTGGAACCTAAAGGTGCATGTGGGGTCCATCCATAATAACCTTTCCTAGTTTTGGTCAACTCCAATCTATTTAACTGTACCAAAATCAAATGCATTCTTGCAAAATGCTTCAGTTTCATACAATGGAAAGGTACTAGGAGTAAAATTTTGCATTCGATGCAGCTTGTGGGGCTGAACTGACTATGCCAATGTGTCAGAGTGGGTGAGTAAATGCTAGGGGAGGTCTTGTTTCATGCGCCAAGTGTCTCAGTCATTCGGGGCAGTAGGCTACCGACAAAGTCACTTAAGATCCTAAGAGCAGAAAATTGCCAAACTTTGATGGAGCAATTCTCAGAATTTGTGGAAGCTGGGAATGTTTTGTTTAGACCTACAGGTGCATGTGGGATTCGTCCACAATAACCTCTCTTGGTTTTGGTCAACTTCAATCCGTTTGACCGTGCCAAAATAAAATGCATTCTTGCAAAATGCTTTAGTTTCATGCAGCACAACCTTGCTAGGTGCCATATTTTTAGTTCTACTCATCATGGGGCCGAATCGATCGTGCCAACGTGTTGGGGTGGGTGGATAAATGTAATGTCCCCTTTTGGAATCACCTTATACTTTGCCCTAAAATCACAATTCCAAATGAAACCAATAGCAGATTATAGTTAAAGATATAATTCCTTACTCAAAATTGAGATGATGTAAATTTGGTTATGGTGACTTGCAACCATGTTAGATGAATATGCTATGAAATACATTTAATTCTAAGTCTAAGAAAGATTATATATAACAATGTAACAAGTCTCAAGGACTATGTGGGCTCAACCATAAAGAGGGGGACATGATGAGGTGTCCCAAGTATCCTCTACCCTAGGCCCAACAACATGATCTTATCCTTTGTTGGCCTCATGTGGTCCTTAACCGATGGTTCTTAACCATCATCAGAGGTGGGCTACCTAGTGAGAGATTTACATCGTTCCCCTCCATCATGTCAAACCTTCCTCTTATGATTGAAGATACCCTTTATTTATTTCAACAATTGATTCAAGTGGGGATAGTTTGGGAGGCTACAATAGGGTGTCCAAGGTCCTCAACTCTAGGCCCAAGGATAGGACCTTATCCTCCTTGGCCTCATGTGGTCCTTAATCGATGGTCCTTAGCCATCATCATGAGGTGGTGTCATGTGGTCCTTAACCGATGGTCCTTAACCATCATCATGAGATGCCACTCCTAGTGAGGAATCATTCACTGTTCCCCCTCCTTGCAGTCCTGCCTCATCCCTAGAATCAAATCATTGTTCATAACATCAATAATATAGACTACATTGGTATCAACTATCAGTGTTATAATTGGTATAATTGTAAGTGTATATATATATATATATAATTTGTTCACATCTATAATCATCTATCAAATAAGCATAGACACACTTATCATTGCATACCACAGGGATATGTTACTTTATTGTTCTGCTACAATGACATATGTTTTCACTCTATTGATGCCTAGATCTGATCTTCTATGCTTGGATGTGAATGTACTTCTGGAGGATGTCTTTCTGCCTTGCTGTCTAGGAGATGATGCTGCTTGCTTGCTGTTATACTTAGACAAATATATCAGAAGTATATATTTAAACTCAAAAATATCTTATTTCTTCTTATATTCAGAAAATATCTTATTCATTGCTTTTGTCTTGCTTTTTATATCTGTTCTCAAATCAGAATATATATCATTGTATTGTTTGTTGTTATATATATATATATATATATGTTCTCAAATCAGAATATATATCATTGTATTGTTTGTTGTTATGTATATATATGAAATATATATTAAACTTAGAAAAATATTCTTCTCCCTTCAAATCACAAATATTCTTACGATATATACCAAAGGAGGCACTTATCATGAAAGGATATGTCTCTTCAAGGAAGTTGTTTCCTTTCTCTAAATCAATCACAACCCCTTTGCTAATTAAATCAATGCCTCTTAATACTTGTTTTGTCTTATTCATAATTGTTGGGTCTTTTTTCCTATTCACATACCTTTCTCCTATGCATTTTTAATAATGCGCCACCTTAATTGAATCCATTGCCTTGTTATTATAATCGTTGCTTACCTTTTAAAATGTATATTATTTTATATTTATATATATTTTTTCTTGGTAAACTGCTGACATGGGGTCAACTCCCTTTGTATTATATTTAAACCAAAATCAAAACATAAAGTTCAAACATTACATCTTGTAACCAACCATACCAGGTTTTAAGATAAAATACCATGTTCATACTATCCCTATCCCTGCCAGCCATTGCTATACTAATAAACAAAGTCTTCATATCCCTATGCCTGCCACTAACTCCTATTCACTATCCCTTACAACATAAACATTCTAAACATAAAGATTGCAAAAAACACGAGCTCCCTGCATCATGCATTATTGTCCTCTGCGTAGTATTGGTCGAGAAGCTCCCGCATTCAATCATACTCCACTTCAAAATTTGCCAACTTCTTTAAAAAAGTAATGCCCTTCGCAGTTCTACGACGTTGGGATGAAATTTTGTTCTCCCTTGGCTCTATAACAAAAGGCCACCATTACACCATGTCCCCTACATAATTGAATCGGTAAAAATCTTCCAACAGTGGCACTCCAATCCCGTATCGCGTCGCCCCAACCATCTCTTGCCATTCGCCTCTGAAATCTGGTTCTACAAACTCTTCCATCAGCTGCTTGATGGTGGCTTTTCTTTGTTGAGATCAAGGAGGACCACTAAGAACATGATGATTGATCTGAATTAACCCTGTAGCGATTGCTATTTCACATGAAATCCTCACTCAGTACCCATTCTATGGCAAAAATAACAATCCCACTCTTTGGTTTGAACACCACACCCAATCGTTTATCTGTGATTTGGCTGAGGAAAGACATTTGGTGTTTCATGCAAACAAGATGGATTGGGGTTTCCATAACTGCTGGGCTCTTACTCACACAAGCCACTGCAAAAAATGAGTTGCTGCCTTCATTGTCTTGCGCCAATATAACTCTCTCCACATGCTTCGCCAACCACCTCACCTTGGGAATATTAGACGGTTTGACAAAGGATTGCGATGGTGTAATCATTATAGTTCACTTCCCATAGCAAGTCATTCTCTACAATAATCACTTCATTTTCTAGTGCATTGGCTTCAAGGTTTCCTTCCCTTAAAACATGGTTGCAGACCACATTTTCAAAGCTCTCCAATAGGTCAAGTGCCTCTTTTAACATCAATTTTAACTTCCAATTTAACATAGTCTTGGTTCTCAAGGCATTTATGACTAACATAGAATCACTTTCCACCTCCACCCTTTTAACTCCTAAGCGATGACAAAGATTGAGACCAGGAATTAGTTCCTGAAGCTCCGCTTTGTTGTTAGTCCCATTCACTAACTTCTTTGCCTTCTTTCCCCAAATCTTACCATTCTCATCTCTAACTAAGCAACTTGCTCCTGACCTGCCTGGGTTTCCTTTTGAGGTGCCATCAAAATTCAACTTTGCCAAACCCTCTGCCGGAGGACTCCACCTTGTTTCCTTCCTTCTTTTTTGGATGTCAACATCACCACCCCCATTAACGGGGGGTTATATTTATATATTTTATATATAGTATATGTAAATATATTTATTTTTATATTAGTTTTATTTATAGTATTAAAATATTATATTATAATGATTATAATTATAATAATATTTAAATTGTTAATATTTATATTTATATTTTTAATATTTATATTTGTTATTTATTGCATTTCAACGTTTGGTATTTATACTTTGGTATTGTAATTTGATCATGGCAGGGCCATGACAAAAACCACATTACAAGAAATCAACTTCACCATTTTATCATCATGGTTTAAATCTTTAATTTAAACAATGCCTTAACATCAAGATATAAAAGTCCGCCCTGCCCAAGATTGTTTGTCCTCAAACAATCACAATTTTGATGCTTCTTAAGTTGTCATGATCCTAAATCAACCTCTTCAAAAAATTGTTGTTAGTATTCTTGTCTCAATCCAATTGCCAACGTTAACATTCCCTAAAGTATGAGGGCAATTTGTTGTCCCATTATTTTGGTTCATGTACTTGTATTTCCCAATATCTCTCAAGAACAAGAGTTGGTAATTGATAAGGTTCGTAACTTAAGACAAGTTTCCTCTCGTTCTCAATTAGAAGAAACCCAAAGGACATCTTGATCTTTGACCTCAGAATTTGGTCTTTGTGTGGAATGAGTTCTTTCACTACCTTGTACTTCTCATCTTGAAGTCTACCTTCCAATGTGTTGAGAAGAAGTCATGTTCCGATTCAAAATTAATATTATTATGAACATGCCTTAATGAAGAGTAAATGGTTATGATTTTATGGAAGGAAAATTTTGTGATCAAAGAAGACATGGAATGGCTAATAAAAAATGAATGTCTTGGTAAACATTTATTTGATGTTTGAATAATAATGTAATTGAGATAATGCAAGTGTCATAGGTGAAGATGTAGTTTTAGAAAATGAAAAACATTTTCAAGGCTAAAGAGGAGTTTGAGAGTATTGAGACTCCAAGATTGCACAATATTCCAAGATGAAGCAACATTGATGAAAAATATGAACGATGAAGACAACTTGGAAATTCAGAGAGATGAATCTAATGATGTTGTAGAGAAGGTGAATTCAAGTATGACTTTGGTTATTTTACAAGCTGTAGAAGTATATAATAAATGATGATAAGATAGTGTGGAGACAATCTATGACATATAAGATTATTAGAAGAGAGAAGATCTATGTTGTTGAAGAGACTATATGTGAGACACGAAGGATGAAATAAATCAGCAAGTGTATTAGAATTGAAGGGAATGTAGTTGATGAAGGATGCAATCAAGAATCTGAATTTGATTTTAGTAATTGAATCTGCATTGTCTATTATAAATCTACATGCTCCATTTCCTTATGGTTTTATTTCTAGTTTTCCTTGTATGCTGATTTCTTGTGTTACTTATGTTTCATGCTATGTGATGAAAGTAGATTTTCATTGATGTCAAAAAGGTGTTGGTATTGATAGGAGTTGTTCATGTCATCAAGATCAGTGGATGTTCAAAGTCTTCATCATGGGATTGCTCATGGTTTCATGATCACAGTTCAAGAGTTGTTTACTTCATGATGCTCATGGTTTCATTTGAGGATGCTTGATGGAGTTCATATCTTGTTTATGTTTCTTGGTTCATTCTTGTTTGTGTTGGTTCATTTTTGTAGATCTTATGCAGTGGTGTTTGAAGAAATGATGATGCAGGAATAATCCAATGCATATGTCTTGTTATGCAAGGTTGATTAACAAGGTGTGTTTCATGTAGCCATATTCTTCACAGGTTGTCCACCAAAGCAGAGAGCAAAAAATAGATTTGAAGACTTGTTTATGTTAATGGTTGAACATTTTGACGAGTTGTTGATGACAGACACAGGTTGATGTCTTGAGATGCTTAGAAGGGGCAAAATGATTATTGAAGATTTGTTTTGTTGAGAAGAAAATGAAGAATATGAAAAGATCTTATGAAGAGACCTTTGAAGAATTGAACAAGAGAAAAATGAAATGCTATTGGAAAGAAATTGTTTTATGCAGGGATAATATTGAAGACAAAAATTGTTCATATTGAAATGTTAGAGAAAATGAAAGGTCAACTTTATCATTTTTGCAGAAGAAAAAGTAAACAGAGAAGGTGAAGAAAAAAAAGAGGAATATGAAAGAAGAAGAAATGAAAAGTTGTTTTCATTTTTTTTATATTGCAGGAGTTTTGAAAATTGAATATGTGGATTGATACATATATGCATCCATAAAGGAATTTGTTGAGGTGTGTAAGATTTGAGTTGAGATGAATTCAATATAGGAGATATTTTGAAAACTAATTGATGGAAGAACATGTATGCAGATATAGTTTGAAGACATACACACAGAGATATCTATTTTGATTTTTGAAGGAAAAAATAAAAGATGAAATTACAGATGAAGAAGTTTGTGTTGAATAATGTAGAGATAGAACAATGAATTGTCTGGAAACAGAGTAACCCTCTGATTTTGTTTATATCTTCTAATGGTGATTTTATTTTTCAGTGAGGCATATTGTAGCCAGTGAGGCTTGCGTGGTCAGTGAGACCTATATGTAGCCAGTGAGGCATGTTTTTCAGTTAAGCTAGTGAGGTAGTTTTTGAGTGGTTTTCTTACCCCAGGAGGGTTTTCCACTCATGAAAAACTTGTGTCATGATTCATGTTGTTTTCATATGTGTGTGTGTATATTAATGCTTTTCTCATGAGGTCTTGTGCATATGTGTTTAACAATTCGTTGATGTATTTCTTTCTCTTTGACCTGTAAGTTAAAAGGTGATTTTTTTTTTGAAAATTATATAACACTGATTCACCCCCCCTCTCAGTGTTGTCCTGGACTCCAACAAGTGGTATCAGAGCCAAGGTTCCCTTTTTGAAGTCTAATAAGCTTGGGTAGGTCTTGGTAGTGGAGTAAAATGGGTAAGAAGAATAGAATTAATGTCTCTAATAGAGAAAAGAAAGATGCTCATCAAAAGATGGTAAAACAAGCCTCAGTAAAGTCTAGCAATGATTTGTTACATATGTCACCCCTGATAATTGATACAAAGAATGGTCCTGTAATTGAGAATTTTGATAAAAAGGAAGAAATCATTGTGAATAAAGGAGAACAATAATTTAATCAAAGAAAAGATGTCTTTGTTGTTGAGACTAATGATGAAGATGAAGAGGAGTTTGATAAAGATGATTGTGAAGTTGATTTAGAAGGTGAATTATTGTGTGCCCTGGATACAATCAAGAAGCTCAAAAAAGAGAATAAGAAACTAGAAGATCAACTTCAAAAAAATAAAAATTCCAAGAACAAGGTATGCTCAGATTTTGAAAAAGTTTCTTTAGAATTTGAAGAAGCAAAAAATTAGATTGCAATTTTAAAGAGTTATGTTGATGAATCTAACAAAATCATTATTAGTTTAAAGGCTGAAATTGAGGAGACTAAGAGAACAACAAAAGCCACTAAATATACCTTGGATGCCAAAACCTTTGAGTGCCATAAACTTGAATAAGAGTTTGTTGCTCTAAAGAAAGATCTTTAAGATCATAAGATTCAGTTAGAGAAATATAAGAAGTTTGAGAAAAGTATTAAAGCAATGGATGATATGCTATGTAGACAAAAATATTCCAGTGATCTTACTGGCTTAGGGTATAAGGTAGGACAAGCATCTTCTAGTGAAACAGAATCAAACATTGAAATAATTTTTGTATCTGCAAATGGGAAAGGACAAAGTTTTAAAGTCAGGAATACTTCAAGGAAGAAGATTGATTTGGATCATCATGCTACTGCTCCTACAGATAAGATAGAAGATAAATGTGTTGATGAAGGCAGGTTCTCAAGATCTTCACTTTTCAGACAAAATCAATCTGCAAGGTACAATTTCTTTTCTGGCTATTGCTATGCATGTTATGAGTATGGTCATAAAGCAACTGATTGTCAGATGCATTCAATGAAAGTTAGATGGAATAAGGATTCTTATGAATGTTAATAACTGAGAGGGGGGTGAATCAATTATCCTAATTATTTCTGCTTTCTGAACTTAATAATCAATGCAACATTAATTCAAATAAGCAAACATAACCATGAAATGGAAATACACATGACACAATATTTTTGACGTGGAAAACCTGTTAAGGGAAAAAACCACAGGGTGATTAACCCAATATTGTATTCTCTGTTAGAAGAATGGAAATACAAAATGGCACTTGCCAATTAGGGCTCACTGCCCGAGCACACTGCTCGCAAGAGGTACACTGCCTACAAGAGACACACTGTCTACAGTTTATAAAGAGTGTGATACAATACTTGAACTGATAAGGAGCATCAACATATGCTGGAGTTCAGTTCTGGTTAGGCTCAGTAAACTAATCTGATGCACTTCATCTTTCCTCTTCTTTTGTACTGCTCTCCTTTCACATACTGGATCTTCCTTTCTGCTTTTATTCGGCTCTACTGCTTTTCTTCGCACATTCCCTTACACCACAACACTTCTCACAACTAAATCCATCTTATACATATACACAAAAGTGATTTCATCACCTTTCTAGTCGGCACCCGGAATAGTCAATATTTTCCACAAACTCAGATCTGTCGGCTGAATCCTTGCATACTAAGTAATGCAGATCAAGGATATACTTGTAGAAGTCATCAATCATGTCGGCCAATCATAACTTATGCCTTAGTAACCTTTATCATCATCAGTAACACATCCGGAGTAATGTCTGATGTTCTGCCAGTCAGTTCTTCCTCTGTCCACACTGCCAATCAGGAACCTGATACTCAAGTATTCATATCTTTTTCGTCATCTACCACCAGAGGCTAAATCCTTGGAATCTATCACTCAAGGTAGTCCTCTTGACTTCCCCAAATCTGCACTTCACCAAGATACTTCCTCTGAGAGATCCGGACCTGACTGTCGGACATTGCCACATGCTCTGTTCTTGTTTACCGGACCACAACATTCTTCACTCTGACTTTCGATAGAGACACACCATGTTCTGTGGATGTGTGGGATGAACTTTGTTGCCATCAATGACAACAATCATGAATCCATATAGTGTCTCTTGCCAACAATGAATGGTCAAATAGTGGTCAAAGTTGTAAATGCAACTATTTAGATCATACTGCAAGGTTTTGTTGTACTTAAGGAAGAAATGATGTTTTTGGCCTTTCAAGAAGATATAGTTCTTATAGTTCTCCTGTTGATTACAAAGTCATATGCTATAGGTGTCAGAAGTTTGGACATAAAACATAATATTGTAGAAATGATTTAATAGGTCATCTCAAGACAAGAGGAACTGTTAAAGTTTGGAGGAAGAAAGATCCTGTAAAAGTGTGGAAGCAGAAACAAAGTCATGAGAAGACAAATCCTAAACTTGTGCATCTTGCACAAGTTACATCATTAATTAAATAATAGATAGCATGATGTGAGGGGGAGTTGTTCATGTCCTATCATTTATCCCAAAGAAGTTTCAGGAAGGAGATCATTTGATGTTTGCCTATGATGATCTTGTTTTGATTATCATGTTTTTGGATTCGTCTCTGATAATGTTTGTGTGTGACAGTGATACAGGTGATCAGTGGTTCATGATTGATAAGATGTTCAAGGATTCAATCCACAAAAGTTTTGATGATGTTAAGTTATTTGGTTCTCTTTGTCATATCATGTTGGTACTTACAAAGATTGAGTTGTCATGGTGTTGCAGTTCAAAGTGATCTTAAGCTTGTGAAGTATTGGTTGTCATGGCAAAGAGATTAAAAAGCTCTTAGCAGATATTAGCACGTGTTGGCTAAGGTGGCTGAAAATGAAAAATTCAATTCATAGCACTTAACTTTGCATTTGATATTGCAAAATGTTGTTGTAAGAAGAGCTTGATGGTGAAGTTAGTTTATTGATATGCTTATTTGATGAGCTGGTTTGAATGATAAAGTCAAGTGGCAATAGTTCTTATGTAGTATAGTATGTTTCAGATGTGGTTTTGTATTTATATCAGATTTGACATTGTGTTGTAAAAAGTGTCTTGTGTAGATATAGGAGGATGGTCCTCATTCTTAAGAAGTGTGGGTAGAGGTAGATTCATTGTAGACTTTATGCTTTGGGAGTTATTGAAGATTTGTCATGTGGGTCAAAAGGTGTTGATGATTGAAGAAGAATTGTTTGTTTTGAAAGTTTGTCTTTCAATCACATGTGATGTCATCAGGAGTGTGTTAGTCTTCATCTTCATAGGTGATATTATAACAAGAAGTGGTATTGTGCTTCAGGATGTAAGTTTTTCATATGTGTGTTTCATGGTGTTATTGTGATGAGTTTGAAATATTGTTCAAGATGCAGATGTGCAAGGATAGAGCTTTCAGAATAAGTTTAGGACAACAAAATTGCATAAGTAGTCAATGCCTTCAATCTTTTGAAAGACAAGTGGTATCAAAGATTATGGTAAGTGATATTTCAATTCTTGGTTGGTATGAAAGATAACAAGAAATGAGTAAGCATACTTTGCTATCAATAAGTGAGTAATCAATTCTTGGTTGATTGATATCATCATACTTTTCTAGTCTTTTACTAATGATCTATATGAGTTATTCTTCTTAGGGGGAGATAATAGTCTTTGTCATCAGATGTCAAAAAAGGGGAGAAAGAAAAAGTATCAGGTATTTTTGTCATCAATGACAAAGGGGGAGATTGATGAAAGTAGATTGTCATTGATGTCAAAACTACCTGATACTTTTTCTTTCTCTCCCTTTTTGACATCTGATGACAAAGACTATTATCTCCCCCTAAGAAGAATAACTCATATAGATCATTAGTAAAAGACTAGAAAAGTATGCTTACTCACTTATTGATTGTCATTGATGTCAAAAAGGTGTTGGTATTGACAGGAGTTGTTCATGTCATCAAGATCAATGGATGTTCAAAGTCTTCATCATGGGATTGCTCATGGTTTCATGATCACAGTTCAAGAGTTGCTTACTTCATGATGCTCATGGTTTCATTTGAGGATGCTTGATGGAGTTCATATCTTGTTTATGTTTCTTGGTTCATTCTTGTTTGTGTTGGTTCATTTTTGTAGATCTTATGCAGTGGTGTTTGAAGAAATGATGATGCAAGAATAATCCAATGCATATGTCTTGTTATGTAAGGTTGATTAACAAGGTGTGTTTCATGTAGCCATATTGTTCATAGGTTGTCCACCAAAGCAGAGAGCAGAAAATAGATTTGAAGACTTGTTTATGTTGATGGTTGAACATTTTGATGAGTTGTTGATGACAGACACAGGTTGATGTCTTGAGATGCTTAGAAGGGGCAAAATGATTATTGAAGATTTGTTTTGTTGAAAAGAAAATGAAGAATATGAAAAGATCTTATGAAGAGACCTTAGAATAATTGAACAAGAGAAAAATGAAATGCTATTGGAAAGAAATTATTTTATGCAGGGATAATATTGAAGACAAAAATTGTTCAGATTGAAATGTCAGAGAAAATGAAAGGTTAAGTTTATCATTTTTGCAGAAGAAAAATGAAATAGAGAAGGTGAAGAAAAAAAAGAGGAATATGAAAGAAGAAGAAATGAAGAGTTGTTTTCATTTTTTTTATATTGCAGGAGTTTTGAAAATTGAATATGTGGATTAATACATATATGCATCCAAAAAGGAATTTGTTGAGGTGTGTAAGATTTGAGTTGAAATGAATTCAATACAGGAGATATTTTGAAAACTAATTGATAGAAGGGCATGTATGCTAATGTAGTTTGAAGACATACACACAAAGATATCTATTTTGATTTTTGAATGAAAAAATAAAAGATGAAATTACAGATGAAGAAGTTTGTGTTGAATAATGAAGAGATAGAACAATGAATTGTCTAGAAACAGAGTGACCCTCTGATTTTGTTTATATCTTCTAATGGTGATTTTATTTTCTAGTGAGGCATATTGTATCCAGTGAGGCATATTTTAGCCAGTGAGGCTTGCATGGTCAGTGAGACCTATATGTAGCCAGTGAGGCATGTTTTTCAGTTAAGCCAGTGAGGCAGTTTTTGAGTGGTTTTTCTACCCTAGGAGGGTTTTCCACTTGTGAAAAACTTGTGTCATGATTCATGTTGTTTTCATCTTTGTGTGTGTATATTAATGCTTTTCTCATGAGGTCTTGTGCACATGTGTTTAACAATTCGTTGATGTATTTCTTTCTCTTTGACTTGTAAGTTAAAAGGTGAAAAAGATTTTGAAAATTATACAACACTGATTCACCCCCCTCTTAGTGTTGTCCTGGACTCCAACACTATGGTCATGCTTATGCTCAATCCCATGATGTTTTTCCCACATTCAATCAATCAATAGTCGACAATAGTCAATATTAATTAGCTAGCTCCACATAATCATGAAAGCCCCATCTCAAGGAGGGTGCTTTTATACTTGGAATTACCTTGTTTGTTCTTATGATTGAGCAGAAACGAAAATTCCTATGATCATACATCCTTCGCCATGAAACCCAAAATAGGAAACCAATATTCATCTATTAGTTGGCACCATGTGGATAATCACAAGGCATGATTTAAGCTAAGCCTTGGGATAAAGAAAAACTACTTCGTAATTGTGGACAATAATAGATGCATCTCTATTATACAACACATCACAAATATCATGGCATTCCGAACACAATGGATCATTACCCTTGACATTGGTAACCTTACAAAGAATGCATGATGCTGACTTGCTTGTCCAAACATGAACACTTGGATATATTTAAACAATTAGATTATATTAGCATCTTTGTGGTAGCGTTCATCTTCCCACATTAGTTTACTATTGATCAAACATATGCAACAATTTAAGTGTTCTCTTTCCCAAGTTCATTAAACTCTTTGGCTTGATTGTATTAACTATCTTTGATCCCTAGGCTGGCAGGATCAAAGCTCTGATACCACTTGTAATGTCCCCTTTTGGGATCACCTTATACTTTGCCCTGAAATCACAATTCCAAATGAAACCAATAGCAGATTATAGTTAAAGATACAATTCCTTACTCAAAATTGAGATGATGTAAATCTAGTTATGGTGACCTGCAACCATGTTAGATGAATATGATATGAAATACATTTAATTCTAAGTCTAAGAAAGATTATATATAACAATGTAACAAGTCTCTAGGACTATGTGCGCTCAACCATAAAGAGGGGGACATGATGAGGTGATCCAAGAATCCTCTACCCTAGGCCCAATAGCAGGATCTTATCCTTTGTTGGCCTCATGTGGTCCTTAACCGATGGTCCTTAACTATCATCATGAGGTGGGCTACCTAGTGAGGGCTTTACACCATTCCCCTCCATCATGCCAAACCTTCCTCTTATGATTGAAGATCCCCATTTATTTATTTTAACAATTGATTCAAGTGGGGATAGTTCAGGAGGCTGCAATAGGGTGTCCTAGGTTCTCAACTCTAGGCCCAATGATAGGACCTTATCCTCCTTGGCCTCATGTGGTACTTAACCATCATCATGAGATGCCACTCCTAGTGAGGAATCATTCACCATTACCCCTCCTTGTAGTCCTGCCTCATCCTTAGAATCAGATCACTGTTCATAACATCAATAATATAGACTACATTAGCATCAACTATCAGTGTTTTAATTGGTATAATTGTAAGTGTTTGTGTATATATATATATATTTGTTCACATCTATATTCATCTATTAAATAAGCATAGACACACTTATCATTGCATACCACAGGGATAGGTTACTTTATTGTTCTACTACAATGGCGTATGTTTTCACTGCTATTGATGCCCAGATCTAATCTTCTATGTCTCTTTGTGAATGTACTTCTGGAGGATGTCTTTCTGCCTTGCTGTCTAGGAGATGCTGCTGCTTGCTTGCTATTATACTTAGACAAATATATCAGAAGTATATATTTAAACTCAGAAATATCTTATTTCTTCTTATATTAAGAAAATATCATATTCATTGCTTTTGTCTTGCTTTTTATATATGTTCTCAAATCAGAATATATATCATTGAATTACTTGCTATTATATATATATTAAACTCATAATCACAAATATTCTTACCATATATACCAAAAGAGGCACTTATCATGAAAGGATATGTCTTTTCAAGGAAGTTGTTGCCTTTCTCTAAATGAATCGCGACCCCTTTGCTAATTAAATCACTGCCTCTTAATACTTGTTTTGTCTTATTCATAATCATTGGGTCTTTTGTCCTATTCACATAACTTTCTTCTATTCATTTTTAATTATGTGCTACCTTAATTGAATCCCCCGCCTTGTTATTATAATTGTTTCTTACCTTTTAAAATGTATATTATTTTATATATAGTATATGTAAATATATTTATTTTTATATTAGTTTTATTTATAGTATTAATATATTATATTATAATGATTATAATTATAATAGTATTTAAATTATTAATATTTAAATTTATATTTTTAATATTTATATTTGTTATTTATTGCATTTCAACATTTGGTATTTATACTTTAGTGTTGTAATTTGATCATGGCAGGGCCATGACAAAAACCACATTACAAGAAAGCAACTTCACCATTTTATCATCATGGTTTAAATATTTAATTTAAACAATGCCTTAACATCAGGATATCACATTGAATGCTAGGGGAGATCTCGTTTCATGTGCCAAGTGTCCTAGTCGTTCGGGACAGCAGGCTATCGACAAAGTCACATAAGATCCCTAAGAGCAAAAAACTGCCAAACTTTGATGGAGCAGTTCTTGGAATTCATGGTAGATGAGAATGTTTTGTTAGGACCTATAGGTACACGTGGGGTCTGTTGGTGCCCAGAAAAACTAGCTCCCAAAATGCTTATTTTGCCCTAAAAAATCCATCAAATTTCCCAGTTTATGCCTTTGCAGTCAAATCCTATCATTTATAACCGATATGAGATATTTCACATGGGTTCCTTTCTGAAAATTTCTAAGTAAAAGCCCCCCATGTTCCTTGTGTTTCCTTCCCTTAGAAAATTTTGGTCTTTTCTGCTCTTTATTGGTGAATCGACAATTTCCCGAACTGGTGAACTAGTTCGAAAGTTCGTATTTTCCTGGTTCGCTGATTTGCTAGTTTTTTGACAAAAAGATGAAGAGAGAAGTTTAAGATAAAGCAAAATGAAGCAAGGTTGAAGCCTTTGTCAGAAAAATTTCCAAGTTCGTGAACTCAAAAGTTCGCCGATGGCGAGTTTTACCAACATAGACTTCGCCGATGGAGAAAGGGCTGCAACAAAATAAATGAAGATGAAAGTGAAAGCTTTGTCAGCAAAAGCTTGGGTTAGAAAAATTGTTGGTTCATTGACATGAGGTTTTGCCAATGATATTTTCTCTGACTGAAGGAAAGCAACAAAGGCCACAGAAGTGAAAGTTTCTAAGGTAAGGGCGTCAAGGAAAAATAGAAAAAGATGGCTTTGTTGGCAAATCAGCAGAAAAATGAACTTGCCAAAAGGTTCAA
Source organism: Cunninghamia lanceolata (assembly GCA_027924645.1). Classification (NCBI taxonomy): domain Eukaryota; kingdom Viridiplantae; phylum Streptophyta; class Pinopsida; order Cupressales; family Cupressaceae; genus Cunninghamia; species Cunninghamia lanceolata. The sequence continues at coordinate 1,337,584 of BSBN01002024.1, read as the reverse complement.
ATATTTCAAGATTCGCCAATAAGGCGATAAGGTGAAACAAAAAAAGGTAAAGGCTCAGGCTTGGTTTGATAAAGGTGGAAATTGCCGATAACAACAAAAAGATAAAACAAAGGCGAATGAAGGCAGAGGGCTTGGTTTGAAAAAAGGAAAAGTTGCCGATAAAGCTGAAAATGAATGAGGAAAAGAAAAAGAATGCTTTATCGACAAATTGACGAAAACCCTAACTCACTAATAGTTCAAAAAATTGAAAGTTTGTTGATAAGGAAAATTCATTGACCAAAGAAGAAGAAAGAAAGCAGAGTTCACAAAAATGAAAATTTGCCTACAAAGGGCAGAATGGGCTTAGTTTGTGAAAACCAAGATTTGCTGACTAAAGGAGAAATGGAAGACTCAAACAGACCAAGTTGAGAAAAGTAAATATTTTTCAATAAGGAACAAAGGAGGCCAAGAATGAAGATCAAATTCCAAACAAAAGGGTCTTCCATGGTTCAAAAAAGTGACAGTTTGCCGACAGAAGAAAATGAAGAAGTTTTTGATAGAGAAGAGAGGCCGATAAAGGTGGGATGGTGCCCACTGTGTTGAGGGAAATGGAGTCAGAAATCAATTAGCCCGATAATAAAAAATATGAAGATCAACTTGGTAGATTCTTTAGGTATGGTTAGATTTTAAAGAAGGGGATTGTAAGTAAAAATTTGACAACACTTTTAAAGTGTTGTAAAAGCATTGAAGAAGTGATCTCTTGAATTCATACCATGATTGTAGGATGAAACTTGCAGGCCTGTACTCTGCATTAATGCGTTGCAGGCCAAGGCCAATTGCAGGTAGTTGAAACAGTATAAATCTTCAATGCAAAAGAACCATAATTGAATGTAAGGATGAAGTGTCTCAACAACCAAATCTTTCTACGTGTACTTTCATTCTAGAAGGATACCAGGGCATGGATATTGTCTGGTCTGCTAATTTTTTGATGGGTGTTTGTGCCAAACTTTTAATGCAACATGGGCATACTCGTTGACTTAGTACAACACCTAGAATGGCATGGGGAGATGAATAGCTACATATCAATAATTTTCAGAGGCATTTGGGGGTTGGTTGTTGAACCAATTGTCTGGTTTGGGAAAACCTAAGGGAGATTTTTGGGCATCAAGCAGAGGATAATGTCTGAAAAGTGAATGGAGGAATGTGGTCGATACAATGTAGGAATGAGTTGTAACACACATCTTTATGCAGTGGCATGTCTCCATGGCTATTTGTAATGATTCAGGGGAATGCATGGTCACAACTTTATATTTTGCCTTCACCACATTTGCTGGTGTGATTGTAATAGAGATTTGATAATGTGTGACAACATTCAACTCAATACATGCTTTGTTTTGAGTCATCTCTTTGTTGCAAGTGGGTCATTGCAGTTTGGTTCTAGATAATTAAGTATGTCCAATGTATGAAATATAATCTGAGAAATATATGTCAATATATTTTAGTCTTTTGTTGATACTGGTTCAATTCATTTCCTTCCTCTTTATTGCTTATGACTCAGTTGCCCAATGGAGTAGGCATCGGTCCATATTGGAGATGGATCAATCACTATTTTAAATCAAAGAAATCATTCACCTATGCTTTAGGGGAAAAACCATCATTCTTATGCATGTACATTCATACAGTTGAATTAGCTTAATTAGAGGCCTGTACAACTAGTTTGTCTTGATCTAGTAACAACTCTTGGGGTCAAGTGTACATTGGGTATGGCTGTGTTTGTTTAGTTGTATTTTATTTCATGCCTCTAGGAATATCCCTCCTAGGTCTAGCTGAGCCTGAAGTGCAGAGGAGTCTTCCCACTCCTGTTAGTTGGCCAAAATCACCCATTACTTGTTGATAAACCTCTTTCTATCACCCTAAGGACAATCCCTGTCTTGGGTGATTTAGAAATGTTTTAGAGTTTTGTGTTGCTGTCATTTTGGGACCCAATAGATTGCCGTCGTTGCCAAAGAATAGATTATTGCTGGGTTGTGAAGAAATGGAAGACTTTGCTGGTGAGCAGTGAACCTAGAATTAGTTTTGCAACCTTGAAGATTGTCATGCTTCAAGGGATTTCCTCATTCAAAAAGGTGGCAATTCTGTTGTCAAAGATAGAGAACTAAGGTTTGTTCACTATTGTTCTAGTTGTGTTGTTGGTGATTCAAATGCCCCAAGTTTATGAGCAGCAGCTGGAAAATTAAGGTACACATGGTTTCCTTTTATAACCAATTCAGACTTCCTCCAAAATACGAAAGCAATTATTCTATTAAGTTTTGTGCTGCCCTACATAGTAGAAAATTTTAGTCATGGATGGTTTGGTATGAATATGACTATTCTAGGGTTGTTCCTTTATTTGAGTCTTCATATATATCAAATAGTAGAAATTACATTGGACTGGATTCCCATGACCATCCTAGAAATCCATATTACGCTCATGGACCTAGGGCAAATCCTCCTTATGCATTGTCCTATGCCTCATGCCCTAGTCTAGAATATTATGAGGATGAAGATGCTTATGATTCTTATGATGATGCTTCATCCTATTACTCAGATTGCCCTGCATCTTGTATTCCCCTATCACAATGTCAAACACCCTTGCATAATCAGAATGATTCAGCTAGACTGCAGTATGAATTTGATAAAACCAAACAACTATTAGAGTCATTGTTGCAGCAAGAAAGGGAATTAGAAAATCAAATCATGCTATGTCAGTCCAAGGCGCAACCTAGTGCCCTTCATGTTGTTGTCAGTAGCTCACTTTTTCGGCCCCCTCCCATTACTAATGAGAACACATACAAACAACTAGACCTTTCATGGGTCAATTATGAGAAGCAGTCCATGCCCAATAAGATCTATTATCAGATGCCAATTTTTGACAGGTGTGATGTCTATGATGGGAAGGCACGTGTTCTTGCATTTTCAGATTTCATGGACAGGTTCCAATTTGAGGATGAGGATATGTGGATGAGGTTCTTTGTCAGATCTCCGTGTGGATTGGCAAGGAAATGGCTTGTTAGTTTCCTTGACTATCACTTTGCTTCTTGGGATCATTTATGGTGCGTTTGAAGACTTTGCAAGTAGTTTGGACCCTATTTTTCTTGTCCAAAAACTTAAAAATATCAGAAGCCATGAGGGTGAATCCAGTATGGATTTTAGCCATCGGTTTGTTGTTGCACTATCTAAGATTCCAGATTCTTTAAAACCTTCTATTCTAACTTGCATTAATTTGTTTTTTGAATCTTATGAAGTTGGGTTGAGCTCAATACAAGAAGATTTAAGGTTGGTTAGTTTGCAGTAGGCTTACCTTGTTCTTGATGCCTTAGTTAAAATGAGAGACGAATATGTTGCTGGGTTGTTGTCCCCTAAGGTGCGTATTGTGAATGATGAGCATGTGGTAGGCAACAATATAATAGATCAGGTTGAGTGTGTTGTTAGGAAAATGAATGTATACGAGGCAGCATCATATGATAGCTGTGCTGAGAGTGAAGATAGTGTAGATACCTATCTTCAATTGGATGCATCATCCCTTGCGGATGATGATGTTGTTGCTTTGTCTTGTGATCCCCAATTCGAAATTAAAGATGATAGTAGTGTTGATGTGTTTGTTAGTCACAAAAATAAAAATAAAAGTTCACAACAAACCTTTATTTATCTTGAAAGATATGATGAATTCTGAATGAATTCATAATCCCAAGTCTTCGTGAGTTAGGTCTTGACTATCTGATCATCGCTCAGGGTTGTTGTGTCTTGTTGTTATCCATGTTGGGGCCTTACATGCTTTTATTCATGATTTCCACAAATTCGGTCAATATTCACTAGTATTCAGTCTATTTCACCTGATCTGCATATATCCTTGACAATTATGTTAAATCCTACAGTATTTAGCTAGGATTTGTGCAAATGGAGGTGAATTTCATCCTAACTTGGATAAATCCTCTTGAAAGTATCGCTAATTTGGATTAATTGTGAGAATTTTCCCAACTTTGATTAGTTCTTCTAATATTATCCTTGTCTGAACTAGTCTTTGTTGGAAACAAGGCAGATAACTAAGAGGGGGAGGGTGAATTAGTTATATTAAAAGTTTTCTTACTGTTACTTTCTTTTCTTAACATTCAGTGCTATATCAAAACATGAAAGTATGAGCAACCATAAGAACTGAAATGAAATTAACACACATAACACAAGGATTTTTACGTGGAAACCCTGTTAAGGGAAAAACCATGGGGTGACTAACCCAAGATTGTATTCTTTGTTAAAAGAATAAAGGAGTACAAAATGGCACTTGCCAGTTAGGGCTCACTGCCCGAGCACACTGCTCACAAGAGGCTCACTGTCTACAAGAGACTCACTGTCTACAGAACCTATAGAAGATATCCAAGTGTTTGAACTGATGAGAAGCATTTGCATATGCAAGAATTTAGTTCCGGTTAAGCACAATATACTGATCTAACACATTTCATTCTTCCTCTGCTTAGTATTACTATTTTGTCACATTCCAGACTTGGATTGCAGTCTTCACACTTATCTCTACTTTTCTTCGCACTTCCCTTATTCTCCTACCACACACACAATATCACAAGCTTGAATCCATCGGGTATATATATCCGTATCAAGAATTTCAAACAACTTTCTAGTCGGCAATAAGAACACTTAGGATATTTGCAAGTTACTGTTCTGTCAGTTGAATCCATACTTGATTGATGATGCACACCAAAAACTTAGGCATAGAAGTCATTTTCTATGTTGACCAAATCATATAACACTTCAAGCTATTTGATCAATACCTTCTGCACATCTGGATTGAGGCTTGATACCCTGTTGGTCAGTTCTTCCTCTGTCTACACTGTCTAACTGGAGTTCAATATTCAAATGCTCATATCTTTCACACGCTTTGTCACCAGAGGCTAAATCCTTAGAATACAGTAGTTCAAATACTCCTAGTTACTTATCCAGATCCGCAACATGTTGAATTTCACCATCAAAGAGTTCCGGACCCAACTGTCAGACCTTATCATAAGCTCTGTTCTTTACTACCATATCAACTTGTGCCCAATCTGACTTCCAGTATAAGTAATTTATGTACTGCAGATATGTGGAATATACTTTGTGGCCATCAATGACAATACTAATGAATCATAGCAGTGTCTCTTGCCAACAATCTTTGCTTATGAACTTCAAATTTTCCTAAAGAATGTGTTAAAACATGCATTCAACATATATTTATGATTATTTGCATGAAATGCACCAATATCCACATATCTTTATTGCATATGCTCAGGATTTGTCATTATTTAGCATATATTTACTATATTTGCTTAGGATTTGTCATGATCTACAATTATTTATGATTATTCATGAAATTGAAACTAAAATTGAAAGGTTTAGAAATTTAAATCCTAAAATTTACTGCATTTTTGTCAATGATCCACATACATATTCTAATACAGTAATGAAAAGAAGCAAACCAAACCATACTTCACTAGGACACTCCAGAATTACACATGGTCAGTATGAATCTTCAAAGGATGGTTAATGACAATATGCAATTAATTGAATGCACTTCAAGAGAACGAAACAATTCACCATTACACATTAGAAATCAACAAGAAGATTACGTAGGATATATGATCAGGAAGTAATCTACAACTCCATTTTCATTAAGTATGCAAAGAATATTTACATTTACATTGATCTTGAGAAAGAACCTTGAGAGAGAAATCACAAAGTTGCAAAAATCACAAACTGAGTGCTCAAAATTTTAACAATTTAGTCTCCCTTAGCTTCAATAATTCAATCTCCCTTAAAAAAGAAGGGTCATGATCCCTTTATAGAGCAAGGTCCAGACAGTTACAATAATCCAATGGTTAGGATCTCATTCAAAATAAACAATGGTTAGGATTTGTGGCATGTGATTTCCAGTTGGCAACCTCTGGTGGAGTACAGTTGGAAAAAAAATATTCCAGGTATCTTTGCCTCAGGATCTTGGAGAATATTTTGCTCTCCCTTTGCTAATAAATCTTCTTCTACCTTTGATGAATTCTTTGCCTCACCAGCACTCCATAATCTTTTATCTTTTTGTGTGCTCTACATATTAGCCTGCAAGTCACAAACATCCGCAGTTTAATTCAAAAATTTGCATTAATCTTTAAACTCCAACCTTTACTTGTGAAAATTATACTGCAAGTCACTTTAAGTCGCTTTGGATCTCCTTGAGCTTTCCTACAATATTTGTTAAAATCCTTTAACATTTGATAAGAATTTATGCCATTGTGAATAGCAGAGTAGGCTCGAATATGGATATTTAGGGTGCTAATATCAGGTTAGAAATGTCTACGTGACAATATCTGGGTGACGTCAATAGAAGTCGTCATGGTCAAACACCGTGGACCAAAGAAAATAAGCATCAGGCTTAAATAGCCTTTGAAAATGGATATACAAAATATCTGCATCGCAGAATATCCCTACATAGAATATTCATGTTGAAAAAAGTCCACGAGAAAATACGTGGCGTGAGGTCATTCACTCTAGATATGGAGGTAAACAATAATATGGATATGGACTTCTGGCAAAAAGGTATGGATATTTGAAATTGCAAAATGTTCATATAAATAAAAAAAGTCCATGCAAAAATACTCAGGTGACGTTTTATAGCTTACTGCTATAAATTTGATGGCCAAATGGATGTTTTCCGCCATTCCACGGAGGTAGATTATAAAGAGTAAAGCATACGCGCAGAACCGTGGAAAGGTGACAGATGGATACCCTTTTTCTTAGGTGTGCCATGATGGGTCCTGCCACACTTGGAAAATTTTGGAGCATTCCACCATTCCGCAGAGAGTATTGTAGAAGGTTAAAGCTTACCCACAGAACTACAGAAAAGTTAACAAGCAGTTAACTTTGTACTTAGGTATACTATGGCGAGTTCCAATGTGCAGACGTGGCACATTTTTTAGCATTCTGTCATTTTTCCAAACATATGTGGTGGACCCCAGAAAGGCTCGTGGAAGCGCAGAAAAGTGACACATGGCATGTTTTAGCCTTTTATCGGTTAAGGGGGATTATTAAGTGTCACCTAGCATGCTTTGGGACAATTCTATCATTGTGTGAAAGTTGACCTATGCCAGAATATGTTGATCAGGAAGCACAGAATCAAGGTATATGGGTCGAACATGACCAGATATCGTAGCAGTAATATACTAGATGGCACATGGCACACTTTGGGCCCTTTCCACCATTCCGCGACACCCTTTATACAAGCAAATATTAAAGGCGCGGAAGCGTGGAAACCCGCCACATTGACTCCGGATTTATTTTTTCAAAAGCGACATGGTTGCGGGGGGGTATAGGTGGATCTTTAATCAGTCCATGTGGATTTTTTCGACGGGTGACAAAGATTTTCAACTCGGTTGACCTAAAATTTGACCAGACTTTGACCACGTATAACTTTCTCATTTTCCTAAATTTCAAGATGGTGGAAAAGACAAAGTTTCTCTAAATTTCATCTTTTATCCATTGGTGACCATTTCATAGGAAAATTCAGACCTTGAATTTTGAGAAGATCAGGACATGACATTTTACCAAACCGCCCAAACAAGGGAAAACACAACAACAAAACAAAGCAAAAGGTTGGGTCCCTATTTTGCTAAGGAAAAATGGGGCGTGTTGTGAAACCACACAACAAGTAGCATGTTTGCACCCAATGATAATTGATTTGAGACAGGTAAAAGTGTAGACATTTGGTTTCAATTTGAAGGCCATGTTGTGGGTTGTGGTGTTGGTGAATGTGATATTGGGCAGCTGCAATTTGACAATGAGGACATGTGGATAGAGGTGTTTGATGCAACATCTCTTGACATTACGAAGGATGAGAGAAGCATGTGCACTCTTTTGCATTTGGATGGGTCAATTCATGGGGGTGATGGAAATGATGAATTTTTGTTTAGTGAGCTCCTAGCTTTTGTCCCTTTTGACAATGATGAGATTGATGGTGTTGAGTATGCTTGTGTGGAAGTCAAGGTGTCTTGTGATTCAAGTGATATTTCTTACACCTACTCCTCCTTTACTGATGATTTGTGTACTAATTGGTTCTAGTTGGATGATCCTATAACTGATGACATTAGTAAAAGTGACCTCCATGATGACCATTTTGTTGCTGATTTCATTATGCAGGCGGCATATAGAATTCCTTGTGATGGTGTGGAGGAGGATAGTCGTGTACTTGTATGCATTGGTAGTTGTAATGCATTGAGTTTCCCATTTGAGATTGAAACAAAGAGGTTGTCGGATGGGTGCAGTCTATCATTTGAAACACCTCATTATGATTCTTATGTTGATGATGATGAAGAAATGGACCAGGCTTGTGATCTAAGTGTGGAACAAGACATCAGCATGTGTGAAAATGATGTATGCTAGCAACTGATTATCCAAGAGCTTGACACTTGTGAGTATGAATGTTTCCTTTGTAATGAAGTTCAAGTGTCTATTACTGTGGATAATGATGTTGTGCCCGAATTTGAATCTTTTGTTTGGGCCCAGTATACACATACTAATGACATTGAACATCAACATGAGTGCCAAGTTGAAGATCAACATGTTCCTGCCCAACTTGAGGATATGATAGAGCTGGATTTTTTCAAGTTTGATATACAAGATGTGTTCATTGGTGTGGATCAACAGTACAATCAGGCACATTTTTATTTGCCATGTGAACTAGAGGTGTTCTCATTTTTCCTCAGCTTGCATGAAGAGGTCAGCAATGATAGTGAAGTTGTAGTTGTTAATGGATGTTTATTCCCATCCAATTCTTTTAACACTGACCTAGATTCTATTTTCTCGCTCCCTACTAATATAAAAGTGCATGATATGGAATGGAATAGATCAAATACCTATTATCTATGGTTTCCTTGCAATAATGATTTCATTGATGAGGCTGATCTTGGCTCCATGAGCATATGTTGTAGATTGGCACATGCTGGGAATAGTTTTCAGTTGTTGCAGTTGGGTGAGAATTGCAAATTTGGTTTGAGGGAGATCAACTCCTTCATTCATCTTGTCTTTGACAGAGGCAAGTGGTTGTTGCAGTTTTGTGTAGGTTGGACCTACAGTGCTCTAAAATTTTGACCATAGTCAACTTTCTTTTGTGCCTTCATGCTCATGACTGTGTGTTTTCCTATATATATTTGTTTTGTAAATACGTTTCTATTTTCCCCCTGTTCGTTTTTACTTTTGGTCTGCCCGGAGATAGCTAGTCCTTGCTGTGACATTGTTTGTCACACATCCCAAACTAGAACCAGTGTTGGTGCCCAGAAAAACCAGCTCCCAAAATGCCTTATTTTGCCCCAAAAAATCCATCAAATTTCCCAGTTTATGCCTTTGCAGTCAAAACCCATCATTTATAACCAAGTTGAGATATTTCACATGGGTTCCTTTCTAAAAATTTCTAAGTAAAAATCCCCCATGTTCCTTGTGTTTCCTTCCCTTAGAAAATTTTGGTATTTTCTGCCCTTTATCGGCGAATCGGTAATTTCCTAAACTAGCGAACTAATTCGGAAGTTCCCATTTTTCCTGGTTTACCGATTTGCCAGTTTTCTGACAAAAAGGCAAAGGGAGAAGTTTAAGATAAAGAAAAATGAAGCAAGGTTGAAGCCTTTGTCAGCAAAATTTCCAAGTTCGTCGATGGCGAGTTTTGTCGACAAAGACTTCGCCGATGGAGAAAGGGCTGCAGCAAAAAAATGAAGATGAAAGTGAAAGCTTTGTCAGCAAAAGCTCGGGTTAGTGAACTTGTTGGTTCACCAACATGAGGTTTTTCCGACAGTATTTTCTCCAACAGGAAAGCAACAAAGGTCATGGAAGTGAAAGTTTCTAAGGTAAGGGCATCAAGGAAAAATGGAAAAAAATGGTTTTGTCAGCAAATTGGTAGAAAATCAAACTTGCCAAAAGGTTCAAATATTTCAAGCTTTGCCGATAAGGCGATAAGGTGAAATAGAAAAAGGGCAAAAAGATAAAACAAAGGAAAATGAAGACAGAGAACTTGGTTCAAAAAAAGGAAAAGTTGCTGATAAAGCTGAAAATGACTGAGACAAAGGAAAAAGAATGCTTTATCGGCAAATTGACGAAAGCCCTAACTCACTAACAGTTCAAAAAATTGAAAGTTTGCCAATAAGGAAAATTCGATGACCAAAGAAGAAGAAAGAAAGCAGAGTTCGCAAAAATGAAAATTTGCCGACAAAGGGCAGAATGGGCGTAGTTCGTGAAAATCAAGATTCGCCGACTAAAGGAGAGATGGAAGACTCAGATAGGCCAAGTTTAGAAAAGTAAATATTTACCGATAAGGCACAAAAGAGACCAAGAACGAAGATCAAATACCAAACAAAAGGGCATCTCCCATGGTTCGAAAAAGTGATAGTTTGCTGACAAAAGAAAATTAAGTTTGTGATAGATAAGAGAAGTTGATAAAGGTGGGATGGTACCCAGTGCGTAGAGGGAAATGGAGTCAGAAATCAATTGGCCCAATAATAATAAAGATGAACACTAACCTGGTAGATTCTTCAGGTACGGTCAAATTTTAAAGAAGGGGATTGTAAGTAAAAATTTGACAACACTTTTAAAGTGTTGTAAAAGCCTTGAAGAAGTGATCTCCTGAATTCATGCCATGATTGTAGGATGAAACTTGTAGGCCTGTACTCTGCATTAATGTGTTGTAGGACAAGGTCAATTGTAGGTAGTTGAAACAATATAAATCTTTAATGCAAAAGGACCATAATTGAATGTAAGGATGAAGTGTCTCAACAACCAAATTTTCTGAGGGTACTTTCATTCTAGAAGGATGCTAAGGCATGGACATTGTCTGGTTTGCTAATTTTCTGATGGGTGTCTGTGCCAAACTTTTAATGCAGCATGGGCGTACTCATTGACTGAGTACAATTCTTGGAATGGGGTGGTGAGCTGAATAGCTACATATGCATAATTTTCAAAGGTATTTGGGGGTTGGTCGTTGAACCAATTGTCTGGTCTGGGAAAGCCTAAGGGAGATTTTTGGGCATCAAGCAGAAGATAATGTCTAAACAGTGAATGGAGGAATGTGGTTGATACATTGTAGGAATAAGTTGTAACGCACATCTTTATGCAGTGGTATGTATCCATGGCTATTTGTAATGATTTAGGGGAATGCATAGTCACAACTTTGTATTTTACCTTCACCACATTTGCTGGTGTGACTGTAATAGAGATTTGATAATGTGTGATAGCATTCAAGTCAATACATGCTTTGTGCTGAGTCATCTCTTTGTTGCAAGTGGGTCATTGCAATTTGGTTTTGGATAATTAAGTATGTCCAATGTATGAAATGTAATATGAGAAATGTATGTCAATATATTTTAGTCTTTTGTTGATACTGGTTCAATTCATTTCCTTCCTCTTTATTTCTTATGACTCAGTTGCCCAATGGAGTAGGCACCGGTCCAGATTGGAGAGGAATCAATACTATTTTAAATCAAATAAATCATTCACCTATGGTTTAGGGGAAAAAACTATCATTCCTATGCATGTACATTAGCACAATTGAATAAGATTAATTAAAGGCTTGTGCAACCAGTTTGTCTTGATATAGTGACAACTCTTGGGGTCAAGTGTAGATTGGGTATGGTTGTGTTTGTTTAGTTGTATTTTATTTCATGCCTCTAGGAATATTGCTCCTAGGTTTAGTTGACCCTAAAGTGTAGAGGAGTCTACCCACTCCTGTTAGTTGGCCAAAATCACCCATTACTTGTTGATAAACCTCTTTCTATCACCATGAGGACAATCCATGGCCTGGGTGATTTAGAAATGTTTTAGAGTTTTATGTTGCTATCATTTTGGGACCCAACAGGGTCTGTCCACAATAACTTCTCCTCGTTTTGGTCAACTCCAATCTATTTGACCGTGCTGAAATCATATGCATTTTTGAAAAATGCTTCAGTTTCATGCCGTAGAAAGGTGCTAGGAGTGAAATTTTGCATTCCACAGGTCGTGGGGCTGAACCGATTGTGATAACGCATCGGGGTGGGTGGGTAAATTCTAGGGAGGTCTTGTTTCATGCGCCAAGTGTCTCAGTCATTCTCAATTGTAGGCTATCAGTAAATTCGAAAGGTGTTAGGAGTGAAATTTTACATTCCACAGGTCATGGGGTTGAACTAACTATGCCAACATGTCAAGGTTGGCGAGTAAATGCTAGGGGAGGTCTCATTTCGTGCACTAAGTGTCTCAATCATTCTGGGTTGCAAGCTACTGACAAAGTCAAAAGGTGCTAGGAGTGAAATTTTGTATTCCATAGGTCATGGGGCCAAACCGACTACGCCAAGGCGTCAAGGTGGGCGGGTAAATGCTAGGGGATGTTTCGTTTCATGCGCCAAATGCCTCAGTCATTCCGGGCTACAAGCTATCAAGAAATTTGAAATATGCTAGGAGTAAAATTTTGCATTCCACAGGTTGTGGGGCCGAACCGATCATGTCAATGCATTGGGGTGGGTGGGTAAATGCTAGGGGAGGTCTAGTTTCGTGTGTCGTGTCCCAGTCGTTTTGGGATGTAAGCTACCGGTAAAGTGACACTTGACACATGAAATAAGACCTCCCCTAGCATTTACCCACCCACCCCAACACATTGACGTGGTTGGTTTGGCCCCACAATGAGCAGAATGAAAAATATGGCACTTGGCAAGGTTGTGCTGCATGAAACTAAAGCATTTTGCAAGAATGCATTTGATTTCGACACGGTCAAACGGATTGGAGTTGACCAACACTGAGATAGGTTATTTTGAATGGACTCCACATGCACCTGTAAGTCTAAATAGAACATTCCTAGCTGTTATTAATTACGAGAATTACTTCGTCAAAGTTTGGTAGTTTTTTGCTCTTAGGGATCTTAAGTGACTTTGTCGGTAGCCTGCAACAGGAACAATTGAGACACTTGGAGCATGAAACGAGACCTCCCCTAACATTTTACCACCCACCCAAATGCATTGGCATAGTTGGTTTGGCCCCATGAGCTATGGAATGCAAAATTTCACTCCTAACACCTTTCCACTGCATGAAACTAAAGCATTTTGCAAGAATGCATTTGATTTTAGCATGGTCAAATGGATTGGATTTGACCAAAACCAAGAGAGGTTATTCTGGATGGATCCCATGTACACCTGTAGGTCCAAATGGAACATTCCCACCTGCCATGAATTCTGAGAATTGCTCCATCAAAGTTTGGCATTTTTTTGCTCTAAGGGATTTTAAGTGACTTTACCGATAGCTTGTTGCCTCGAATGAATGGGAAACTTGGTGCATGAAACAAGACCTTCCCTAGAATTTTAACTGCCCACCCTGATGCATTGGCATGGTCGGTTTGGCCCCACAATGAGCAGAACAAAAAATATGGCACCTAACAAGGTTGTGCTACATGAAACTGAAGCATTTTACAAGAATGCATTTGATTTCAACACGGTCAAACGGATTGGATTTGACCAAAATTGAGAGAGGTTATTGTGGATAGACCCCATATGCACTTGTAGGTCTAAACAAAACATTCCTAGCTGCCATGAATTCTAAGAACTACTCCATCAAAGTTTGGCAGTTTTTTGCTCTTAGGATTTTAAGTGACTTTGTCGGTAGGTTGCTGCCCTGAACGACTGAGAGACTTGATACATGAAACGAGACCTCCCCTAGCATTTACCCACCCACCCTAATGTATTGGTGAAGCTAGTTTAGCTGCATGATGAGTAGAACAAAAAATCTGGCTCCTGGCAAGGTTGTGCTGCATGAAACTGAAGCATTTTGCAAGAATGTATTTGATTTTGACATGGTCAAATGGATTGGAGTTGACCAAAACTAAGAGAGGTTATTGTGGATGGACCCCATGTGCACCTGTAGGTTTGAACAAAACATTCCTAGTTGCCATGAATTCTAAGAACTACTCCGTCAAAGTTTGGTAGTTTTTTGCTCTTAGGATCTTAAGTGACTTTACCAGTAGCCTACTGCCCTGAACGACTGAGACACTTTACGCAGGAAACAAGACCTCCCCTAGTATTTACCCACCCACCCCAATGCGTTGACATAGTTGGTTCGGCCCCACGACCTGTGGAATGCAAAATCTCACTCCTAGCACCTTTCCACTGCATGAAACTTAAGCATTTTCCAAGAATGCATTTGATTTTGGCACAATCAAATGGATTGGAGTTGACCAAAATTGGGAGAGATTATTGTGGACACACCCCACATGCACCTATAGGTCCAAACATAACATTCCTAGCTGCCACGAATTTTGAGAACCACTCCATCAAAGTTTGGCAGTTTTTTGCTCTTAAGGATCTTAAGTGACTTTGCTGGTATCCTGCTGCCCCGAATCACTGAGACACTTGGCGCACAAAATGAGACCTCCCCTAGCATTTACCCACCCACCCTGATGTGTTGGCGCACTTGGTTTGGCCCCACGAGCTGTGGAATGCAAAATCTCATTCCTAGCACCTTTCCACTGCATGAAACTGAAGCATTTTGCAAGAATGCATTTGATTTTGACACGGTTAAACAGATTGGAGTTAACCAAAATTGAGAGCTGGATGGACCCCATGTGCACCTGTAGGTCTAAATGGAATAATCACAGCTACCACAAATTTTGAGAACTGCTCCGTCAAAGTTTGGCAGTTTTTTGCTCTTAGGTATCTTAAGTGACTTTGCCGGTAGCCTACTGCCCTGAATGACTGAGACACTTGGCGCATGAAATGAGAACTCATCTAGCATTTAACCACCCACCCCAATGCATTGGTGTAGTCGGTTCAGCCCCATGATGAGTAGAACAAAAAATATGGCTCCTAGCAAGGTTGTGATGTATGAAACTGAAGCATTTTGCAAGAATGCATTTGATTTCGGCACGGTCAAATGGATTGGATTTGACCAAAACAAAAAGAGGTTATTGTGGATGGACCCCACATGCACCTATAGGTCTGAACAAAACATTCCTAGCTTTCACGAATTCTGAGAATTGCTCCATCAAATTTTGGCAATTTTTTGCTCTTAGGATCTTAAGTGACTTTGTCGGTAGCCTGCTACCCCGAACGACTGAGACACTTGGCACATGAAATGAGACCTCCCATAGCATTTACCCACCCATCCTGATGTGTTGGCGCAGTCAGTTCGGCCCCATGAGCTATGGATAGCAAAATCTCACTCCTAGCACCTTTCCACTGCATGAAACTGAAGCATTTTGCAAGAATGCATTTGATTTTGGTACGGTCAAATGGATTGGAGTTGACCAAAACTGGGAGAGTTTATTGTGGATGGATCCCATGTGCACCTGTAGGTCCAAACAAAACATTCCTAGCTACCACAAATTTTGTGAATTGTTCTATCAAAGTTTGGTAGTTTTTTGCTCTTAGGGATCTAAAGTGACTTTGTCGGTAGTCTGCTGCCCCGAATGACTGTGACACTTGGCACATGAAATGAGACCTCCCCTAGAATTTACCCACCCACCCCGATGCGTTGGCATAGTTAGTTTGACTCCATGAGATGTGGAATGCCAAATCTCACTCCTAGCACCTTTCCACTACATGAAACTGAAGCATTTTGAAACAATGTGTTCCTTGCCACCATAGGCAAACAAAATTGATTTACAAAAAAGATGAGGTAGGTATTTGTAGGTGGACCTAACATCCACCTATACATGCAAAGAAGATATTCCTAGGTGTCACATTTTGATTGAACAACTGGTCCAAATTTTGACACATTTTTTGTATTAGGGCTCTTGAGAGATTATTTGCGTTCGATGTAGTTGATAATGACTAGGAGGATTTGTCACTGAAAAGACACCTCCCCTAGCATTCACTTGCCCACCCCGATGCATTGGCACAATCAATTCGACCCCACAAGGAATGGAATGTGTTCTAATTATATCCATCAAAGCATAAAGGATATAGGAATTTTGTCAGATGTTGTAGTTGCAATTGCCCTGATAGACATTTATGCAAGGTGGCAGGTGTAAAACAAATGTAGAAATGTGAAATGAAGATATGCAAAGCATAGAAACCATATAGAAGGTGAAATGAGGATATGAAAATCATGCCAAACGTCTCTCTCTCTCTCTCTTACTCTCTTCCTCATTTTGCAAGAGAAAGACAAATGCATAGTCAACGTAGGTAATGAGAAATTTGCATAAGATCTATAAGAGAGTTGTTATCACATGTGTTTACATAATTTCTATTCTGAATTGTAGCTAACTTCATTCATTGACTGGTGAGTGTGAGAAAATAAGTCTACTTGAAGGTAATGAAGGACAAGAAGGTAAAGTTTATGTGGCAATGTAACTTCAACCCTCACATTTCTTGAAAATTGTAGAAAGAACACATCCATTATCATTGATAGAAAACATGTACACATCCATTAGCCATTATAAAATGAAAACATAGTTTATCCATTTGCATGATAAAGTAAGGGATATATAAACTTTCAAGCAAATGCAATTGGCACATGTAAAATGAAATTCAATCACCTTTGCAAGCATCCTCCCTGCCTGTGCCAAATTAGGATCTTTGGGACAAGGTATGGATAACCATGAAAGAATAAAGGATAAAGGAATTTTGATAGATGTTTTAGTTGCAAATGCCATAGGAGTCATGTATGCAAAGTGTGGAAGCATAGACAAGGCACATGAACTATTTGACATGATGCCTCAAAGAAATGTTGTCTCATGGAATGCAATGATTGCAAGATATATGCACAAAATGAATTTTTTCAAAAAGGATTTAGAAACTTTCAACCAAATGCAATTGGCGGGTGTAAAGACAAATTCCACAACCTTAGCCAACATCCTCCTTGTCTATGCCCATATGGGATCTTTGGAATAAGGTATGGACATCCATCAAAGCATAAATGATATGGGAGTTTTGATAGATGTTGTAGTACCAACTTCCCTAGGATATGTGTATGCAAAGTGTGGAAGCATGGACAAGGCACATAAACTATTTGACATGATGCCTTAAAGAAATGTTGTCTCATGGAATGCAATGATTGTAAGATATGCACAAAATGGATTTTTTCAAAAAGGCTTTAGAAACTTTCAAGCAAATGCACAAAACAAACTTTCAAGCAAATGTAATTGGTGGATGTAAATCCAAGTTTCACAACCTTATCCACCATCCTCCTTGCCTATGCCAAAATGGGATCTTCAAAACAGGGTATAGACAACCATCAAAGCATAAAGGATATAGGAATTTTGTTAGATGTTGTATTTGCAGCTACCCTTGTAGATATGTATGCAAAGTGTGGTAGCATAAACAAGGCATGTGAATAGTTTGGCATGACACCTTAAAGAGATGCCATCTGATGGAATGCAATGATTGCACAATATGCAAAAAATGGATTTTTTGAAAAGGCTTTATAAACTTTCAAGCAAATGCAATTGGCACGTGTAAAACCAAATTCTATAACCTTTACAAGCATCCTCCCTACCTATGCCAAATTAGGATCTTTGGAATAGGGTATGGACCATAGAAGCATATATCTTTAAAATATCCTGATATATTCCAATATATCTCGATATATTCTGATATATTCCGATATTGTTATTGTGAATCTTAGTGATAATCATTGTTGCCTTTGACAACAACAAACACTTATGTCATTATTTATGATGTATGGACATAGTCATTACTAGACAAAACTGTCAAATGATTATTCTATCCTTTGGCTTGTCATTATTATTGCATCACAAATGTTAGTGTTGTCATTTGTACTTATCAATGGATATTGTTGTCATTATTTCATTTGTAAAATAGTTGTATTATTGAGGCAATTGTTTGGCAATTTTCATAATTACATAGCAGTTGTTAATAATGTTGTACCAGTTGAGATGGTTGTCATCAAAATTGTCTTTGGACATAACTCTTATTTTGTGATTAGTAATCTTCTTATGATCACTAATCAATAGCATTCTGTCATAATTGTGACCTATACATTCTTGATCATTATGGTGTTTAGTAGCATCCTTATTAGTACTGCGGTCAATTAATATGAGCATCAATACTGCAGTCAACATTATAGGAAATATTAATGATAAAAATGATTAATATGAAACATTGTTGAGACAGGACATTATTGTCTTGAAATGCTTGCTGCTGCTGTAAAATTAAGAGGTATTTCAAGAGGTTAGGGAGAATGTTGTTGTGAACTGTACTTACTATTTGCTTCTATGGTATGGAAAGCCATGAAAGAATAAAGGATAAATGAATTTTGACAAATGTTGTAGTTGCAACTGCCCTAGGATACATGTATGCAAAGTGTGGAAGCATAGACAAGACACATGAACTATTTGACAAGATGCCTCGAAGAAATGTTGTCTCATGGAATGCAATGATTGCAAGATATGCACAAAATGGATTTTTTCAAAAAGTCTTTAGAAGCTTTCAAGAAAATGCAATTGGCGAGTGTAAAGCCAAATTCCTCAACCTTAGCCAACATCCTCCTTGTCTATGCCCATATGGGATCTTGAAAACATGCTATGGATATCCATCAAAGCATAAAGGATATGGGAATTTTGTCAGATGTTGTAGTTGCAACTACCCTATGAGACATGTATGCAAAGTGATGAAGCATAGACAAGGCATGTGAACTATTTGACACATGTGATGCCTCAAAGAAATGTTGTTTCATGGAATGCAATGATTGCAAGATATATGCACAAAATGGCTTTTTTCAAAAATGCTTTACAAACTTTCAAGCAAATGCAATTGGCGGGTGTAAAGCCAAATTCCACAACCTTAGCCAACATCCTCCTTGTCTATTCCCAAATGGGATCTTCGGAACAGGGTATGGACATCCATCAAAGCATAAAGGATATGGGAATTTTGACATACATTGTAGTTGCAACTGCCCTAGGAGACATATATGGAAAGTGTGGAAGCATAGACAAGGCACATGAACTATTTGACATGATGCCTCAAAGAAATGTTGTCTCATGGAATGCAATGATTGCAAGATATGCAAAAAATGGATTTTTTCAAAAAGGCTTTAGAAACTTTCAAGCAAATGCACAAAATAAACTTTCACAGAAAATACAATTGGCACGTCTAAAACCAAATTCCACAACCTTATCCAATATCCTCCTTGCCTATGCTAAAATGGGATTTGTGGAACAGGGTGTGGACAACCAGAAAACGCATAAAGGATATAGGAATTTTGTCACATGTTGTATTTGTAGCTACCCTTGAAGACATGCATGCAAAGTGTGGAAGCATAGACAAGGTGTGTGAATTGTTTGACATGATGCCTCAAAGAAATGCATAGTCTCACAAAATGCAATGATTGCAAGATATGCACAAAATGGATTTTTTGAAGAGGATTTATAAAATTTCAAGCAAATGCAATTGGCATGTGTAAAACCAAATTCCTGTAACAATAATTGATCATCATATTATATTTAATGTAAACTGTCATATACATAATGTCATGAACATAACATCTAGTCTATATAGAAAGCCACATAGGCATGTACAAACAAAGCCATACAAGCATATACAGAGATATACATCGATAACATACAAAAGTATGTATACAAAGCCATCTAAGCATAAAAAAAATGTCCCAAAATCTAGTTTCCTATGAACTGCTATCAAATAATCGGTGCCCCTTGCTTGGACATGAAGATGGAGATTCAATCAGTGACTCATCCTCTCTCTCCCATCGACTAGACCTCCTCGACAAAGATTTTTGTAGCTCCACCTGTTAATACAATCAAACAATATGCACATTAATATAGAAAACATGAAATATATAACATCGCATATGTAATCGATCACTTACCGCTAGCTGATGATCACTCTTGATCATTTTTTCTCTCTTCATCCATAGCTAGACGGGTTGGAGTTGTGACCTCCTATGAGAAGCATCAAGAAGAAAAATTGACTAAACATAAATATAATTTATGTACATCAAATGACATGAGATAAAATAAGAAATACAAAATGACATTTACATGTTACTAGCTCATACCTCAGTCAAAGGATTTGCAGACAACACAACTACAACAATGCCTGCCTTTGCTGAGTGACGAAGATGAGGAGGAGTCTCGATATTCAACACTTGAAAATAGAGTTCAATGTTATTTGACCAAAATAGATACATAACATTATTTAAATGCATAATGATTACAAATGGTTAAATTTACCTCCGTGAAAGTGGTTCTGCATCCAGGGGACTAAGGAAATCGTGGAGGTGTTGGTGAAGCTCCCTGTTGATTATCAAATTGTCACTAAATAAGATTACCATTGATATATGTGTACTATATTTATGATCATGTGATAAGTTACATACCTGCTGACTCGACCTCCTCTCATAACCCTACACTAGATGGCTAACATATGCAGGATGAAGAATTTGACCCTAGAATTTCATGGTGCAAACAATTGCATACATTAATTTTAACCTATAATATAGATAGTCATATAAAATTAATTACAAATTTCAAATACAAATATATTAAATCAAGATGAACCTTGTAAAAAATTACCTGGGAGTCAATACCAAACATCTATTGTAAGATTTCATCTATGAGAACAATATCATCCAATACAGATGTGTCCATCACCGACTGCTGCCCATGTGTCACAGCATCCTACCGAGAGTCCTGCATCCCATAATCACACAAGTTCCCACATGAACTGCAAAGATGTGGGGACAAATGATGCCTACTGCTCTCACCCTCATTGGCCTGGGTGAGATCATCGTCATGATGTACAAGAGATCGGGTGAGAGAACTCAATGAATGTAGTGTCTCCACCTCAACACTCTCCTTCATAGTTGAAGGGAGTGAGACATGTGCTGACCTAATGAGAAGTCTAGGTACGTGGTTTTGGTCTCGATGTGCCCCCTCTCTATCTTAGGCAGAGCCACCACCTCTACCTTGGAACTCTCTTGAATGTCAAAGTAATTAGGAATCTCCTTGAGCATGAACTCACAATAGAGTTTCCTCAAGAAATATTGTGGTACCTCATTATTATTACATGGATGCTCATCAAAGACCATGTACCATCTATCCCAAAAGCTTTGGGATATATCTTCATTCACACACCAATGAATAGAGAAGCATTTGCAAGTCTTTTCTAGTGTTTGGCCAGTTTTAGGATTGATAAATTATGAACATAATGCAAATTTTGTAATTTTTTTGTCCTTCACTTGTTTGTAAGACAATTTGCCAGCATAGTATTGCCGACTCCTCTCCCTATAGTCATTCCATTCAGTGATTTGGTTTGTCACCAATTCAATGTGAGAAACAATCAACGCTAATGACTTGGTAAGGGCTCTCCTACGATTGGTGCTTGCACTTGGACTATTTAATGTTTCAATTAGGTTTTCAAGATGTTTTTTTCTTCAATTTGCCCTAAATAATTTTCTTGTGTGTCTCTTTCATGGCGAGGACATGAAGATGGGGGGTTTTGGGGGTTGTTTTGAGCCTCCTCTGCTGGATTAGTGTTTTGTAGTGCCTCATTGATTGTAAATTCAACATAAAAAAGCAATCAAACATTGCAAAAGTAAAAATTTATTTTCAAATTCACAAAAATTAATCAAACCCTACCTTGTTTAGCTGCTACACCCTCTACACTTTGTTCACAACATCCTCGGGAGCGGGATTAGCAAGGTGGCATGGTGAAAATGTTGATTCCACTTAGAAATTACTTGAATCCTTCTTCTTGTAATGCACTCACACTGTAAAACCTAATATTTTCTTGCCAAAATACACAAATGAGTCGCGACCTTTCTGTTTTTACCTTTTTTTAGTCTTAACAGGCTAAAATGTGAGCGCGTTATAATGCGCTCATGTTTTGCCTTGTATGGGACCAAAAAGTCATGTGATGACATTTTGGTCCCAAAACTCTTTGCACTTACCCTTGTAGGTGAGGAAAAAATACACCATGATTAAATGTGTCAATCAAGGGAGCTTTTCACTACAACTACACTAGGGTCCTGTCTAGTTTTCTGCTATGTATGTCCCTAAATAGACTAACGTCAACAAACCCACTTTGCATTAAGAAGGAATAAAAAATGAACTAAACTAATTTCTTGAAGGAAAGAGAGAAACTAATAGAATGCTAGAAATATGCTACTGTAGACAGGATTTCAAAATTTTAAGTATAGAAATGAAAAGAGAAATAGCAGGAGAACTTGGCACTAAAGAATGGAGCTCACTATCCTAGACAACAGTGTGTTGCGGGGATGTCTGTGCTAAGTGTTGGTATCCTAAAAGTCCAAAAAAATAAAAATAATAAATTATGTACGATTTCTAGATATCTGCACAACACAATCAACAAAATATCTGCACAACACAATCAACAAACAAGCAACTAGCCAGTAATCTCTAGTTGACACTAGATAAGAAAATAATGTGAAATTTCAGTTAATTCTAATGAAATGAAAGAATATTGAAAGAAGAGAAGAAGAATCACAAAGCCTTCATGCATTCGAATATCTCTCCTCAAAATACTTGTTGCTAAGGCCAAGGGAAAAATTGTTGGGCTACTAAGGAGCTTGCCTTCAGGTCAAGCTCTTGCTTTGGTCTTTCGAACTCCACAAGCAACAAGGATAAATGGAAATATGAAAAAGAGTTTGTGCTCCTGTTTCTTAAATGTGTCTAAGAAATAAACAATAGTGACAAATGAAATTTACAGACAAACTAATCTACTCAAGGCTAAGTGAGAAAACCAGTGCAGATAACCATGAAGATATGAGGGAAAATGAAATGTAACTACACAATGCAATCTTCAAACAATGGGGTTAGACAAATGCAATGAAATCTAAGAGAGAAATATGAAACTTGATCACTTGTAGAGGAAGCACAATCTACTCAATTGGAGTAGCTTAGCCAACAAGTAATGGTTTCATAAAACCCTATGAAAGAGAGCACAAAATCCTCCAAGAACTCACATAAACATGCACCAAAAGAGTAGGACTGCAATGGAGAGTTGAGGAAGTACAAGAAAGAGCTGTAGGAGATCACTAGGAGAGACAAATGTTCACGAGAGTTCACAACAAGTTGTAGAGCCAAGAGAGTTCATCATAGAATGCATGAGAATGAAAAGTAAAATCCAAAAATTAGAGTCAAACAAAGACATTCAGAGCCATAAAGAGGTGTTACTAGTATCTCGAATCATCACTGGAGGTGGCTAGTAATGCCTAGAAATGGTCACCTGGAACCACATAGACGTGAGATGCTAACATGCTACGTGGACATCCATGCTAAATTCTCATGTCCAGGAAGCTTTGGTTACTGGTCACATGGAACTCCATCTGATGATGAGATAGACAAAGCATTAAAATAAAATATTATAAAAACAAACACAAAGGGTTGAACATAACACAAAAGCACATGTAGTTATGCGAAAGAGGCTAATGCAAGGCTAAAATGAACCTAAAAATAATGCTAGGGGAGCTTGCTAAAATGGGAGCTTTGGAACAGGGTATGGACATCCATCAAAGCATAATGGAAGTGGGATTTTTGTAGATATTCTAGTTGGAAATGCTCTGGTAGACATGTATGGAAAATGTGGAAACATAGACAAGACAAGTGAACTATTTGACAAAATGCCTCAAAGAAATGTGGTCTCATGGAATGAAATGATTGCAGGATATGCACAAAATGGATCTTGCAAGGATGCTTTCAAAATATTTGAATTAATCAAGTACTTTGGAACATATCATGACATTATAAGCTTTGCTTGTGTTCTGTATACATGTAGCCATGTAAGTTTTGTGGATGAGGGTTGTACATACTTCATTATGTGTGCACGGTTGACCTTTTTTCCCGTGCTAGCTATCTTGAGGACACCCTAAAATTTATCATTAAGATGGTAATTAAACCTATGGTGGTTGTGTGGAAGTGTTTTCTTGGTGCCTATAGATCAGATATGAACATAGGCTTAGGAGTATTTACAACGATATTGCTTTTTGATTTGGATCGTAATGAGATGAGGGTTTAAATATGGCTAGGAAAGAGCTAAATAGGGCATTTCATAAGTGTTTGGAGTGACAATAGGACTTAAAACAAGAAAAGGATGAAAAATAAAACATAATGAGGGGAATTTAGCATAAAACATAATGAAAAAACAAACCTTAAAGAGTGTGCTACTAAAATCACATGAAATGGTTATCAATTATTAGCACCAAATGTAAAGAAACACTACGAGAATTTGTAATATGGAACCCTTGTCATTAAAACTCATAGTAACATGATGATATTATGGTCATAATCTCATCATAGGATATGACAAAGCTAGTTAAAAATATGAAATGTAAAAAATATACAAAATATCCTCAAAATGTATCCACAATGAAAGCTAAATGCTTTAACCTGTGATCTCAATCCCTTGAATACAATAACTTTATTGTCCAAAACACCTACATTTATAAGTTAAAAATTTGTTAAGAAAAGTAAACACCATCAACTACAACTAACTTAATATTTGTATAAGTGTCAAACTTCGTTATTAACCAATACATTGATGAAAAAAGGGCATGCACTCTACTCAACAGACCAACGGATCCTATATCAAGCAACCTACTAGTTATATAACATGCTACATTTACATTGTCAAACCAGGGAATTGTATTCTTCTTGGATGATGCCTGTACTATGTGTACAGTTAAGGATTCCTAAGTTTTATCATAGATGTTGTGTAAGGGAACTAAATAAAGCAAATATAATACTCTAAGTAAATAGGAACAATGGAAAATAATTAAGCTTATCTAACACAGTAGTTGTCAAATGATTCTTTGTAACTTCTATGTAAGAGAGTAACTAACAATTAGTTTAGTTAGTGATCACCTTGACTTAATGGACTTAATAACATAAATTACCAAAGTTAAAATACTTCACATTACTCACAACAACATACATCAATCACACATTTATATAAACATACAATTTATAAACTGAACATATGAATAAGGTGGATAAACACAGTACCTCAAGTGGCCGGCTTGACTGACTATGATCCCACAAGATCTAGCTAAATCTCTACTGAATCTTTGAAATCATTAATAGAACTCAAAACAAATATTCCTTTATTGAATGCAAAGGTAACAACGATACAAAAAACTGATACTATATCTTCGTTCAATCTATATGAAGCAAAATCTAATCTCATCTAATCTAGCTAACTGAGATCAGCATTGTTTATATGAATAAAGCTATTGGACAATAAATGTCATAACTATCCATTATCCCACATCCTAGGAAAAGGACTTTATTACATAGCAAATAAAAATATGAAACTAACTAACATGAAGGCGGCATAGATAATACAGTTCTACTGCAACTCTATCTCTTCATTACTCATGAAGAATAATCAATGACTTAGAAACACAATAGAGAACACGTTCTAGATTCCTTCATCACTTAGGATTGCATCATTCGTTGAAGGATAATTGTTATGGAGTCATGGATGACTCATCGCAGTCAATTCAAGACCTTCCTTTGGCTACAGGTACTTGTATCATCTTTTGTGGATATCAGCATCTCCTTCGGTTGTGGGTTGTCTAGTGTTCTTCATGATATGAAGCCACACTTTTGCTACATAAGGAGTTAGTGCACCACATAGTATTTATACATCACTATAACTAAAATCAACATAAATCACTAACATATACATGAACAATCAATCATCCACACATCATTAATTAACAACATATTATATACCCTCTTCATGCTTCAGTGTCTTAAGGATAAACATAGACATAATTAATAGATATATGAGTCTGGAAATGTCTTTGAGAAATAGGTAATTAAAGCAATAAAAACAAGACAAATCATGGTCTCATCACACCCCCCAACTAATCATGTTGTTGGTCCTCCAGCAACCAAGATCTCAGATTACACTGGAGGGCTATCTCCTTGTAGTTTGTTGGCTCTTCTACTCCTCTTTCCTGTTTGAGGTAGAAGCCTATCTGATGTGCCAACTGATCCCACCTAGCTTGTTCTGCAGCCTGATTAGTCCTCTGCCCCATCTAATGTGGAATAGGATAAAGTAGTAGAGGAAGATGGAAGACCAGTGGTAACCATGTTATCTCATGTTCCTTGGATGACCTTATATATCTTTGTGTTCTGTGGATCGCTGCTGAGAGGTTAAAGACTGAGTGAGGCTCCTTTCTTTGTAGTACTGGTGTCAATTCTTTCCATCTACCTTGTGAGAAACCCATAATTTCCTCACCAATCTTTTCTACCAATTTCCTAAACTTTTGATAGTCCATGGCTATACATTCTAATAGTTTGGTTTCTACCTCTATAATTTCAATTAAATTAATCCATTCCTCCACTATCTTGTGAGGATTTGGAGATTCTACCCTCAATTTGAGAGGAAGTGACTTCTCTCTCTCATTATACTGTTGCATTAACTCTCCCCTCCTGTCCACATTTTGAATAAATGAGCCTAAGGCCTTCAATTGTACATCCCTGATTACAACTAGGGGATTCTAGTGAGTTTCATAAGAAATGGCAAGTTCATGTAGGTAGAATTCACATAGTTGGTTTTGCATTTTAGGGGTAGCTCTTTGGTAAGTTGTTAGAAATAAGGTAGGTGTAAGTAAGGAGACAGGGGCATCAATGTATAGTTGGCTAAATTGGAAACTCAAGTACTGCTCTTGCAAATAAAGGGCGTACACCCTAGCAGGTGGCCTACATCTCATCAATTGAACAATCATGTTTGCCATTCTATCTACTTTGAACTTCACCCTCTTTATTTCTGCATTTTTCTTCTCAATTTTCTTGTTGTTTTTCTCCTCTAATTCACCTTGTTCCTTTACTAATTTATCTATTTCATTCCACAATTGTAAGGTGACTGAGAATAAGGTAATTGGAGCAGGTTCTATAGACTGGTCTTCTAGCTGTACAGGCTCTTGATTCCTCCTATTTATCTCAATGATGGCCAATTGGCCAATTGTTCAAGTCCTGATCCCTGTTTCTGGAAAACATGTAACTGTTCTTCTAACTTTTTAACCCTATCATTCAATCTAGTTTCTTTCTATTGATAATCCTTCAATTTCTTCTCTAACTTTGCAATTTTTTGCATTGCTAGTTGTAACTCATCTTTCTCACCGTCTGCTATGTCTTTAGAGTCTAACAATAAATCTTCTTCCTAAGGTTCATCTTGAGGGATTGATAAATCTGGTTCTTCAGTTTTAGAGGGAGGCTTATGAATTTTTATGGCTGTCCATATATCTTCTTTCTCAAACTCTACATCAAACTCTTGAACAAGTGTATAACCCAAATTTTTCTGCCCTCTATCAACAAACACGTGCTCCCTCTCGAAGTTGGTATCAAGATCAACTACATTCCTCTTTTTAGGTTCCCTTGAAAGTTCTTTTTCCTTCAGGCAACCTGAATGCCTACATGATTGAGTAGGGGTTCCTTTTTTGTTCTTAACTCTAGAAGAAGATGATTTCCTTTTCTTGGTGGCTTTTGGAATAGAAGGGGTTTCATATGTTGAGGTTTCACAAGCAATTTTAGATGTTGTGGGTGGTGATCTAGAAGCTTCAAGCCACATTTTTCATTTTAGCTTTTTCTTTTTGTGGCTTCTGGTCTACGAGGATACATGTTCTGGCAGTGGGGTTGAAATTGGTGAGACTGTAGGTGTAGGGGAACTAGCAGGTTGTTCAATGGGTTCAACAGAGCTTGGAGCTGGCTGCTCCTCAATAGTTGCATGGCTACGGGCAAGAGAAGCTTTTCAGTGAGAAGAGGTTGTTGACGCTTCCTCTTCTTCCACTGTTTGTAAATTCTCTACTTGTGACTCTTCTTCTACCTCTAGTTCAACTCTCACCAGCCCCTCATTAACATGATTAACTTCAAGAAATCTTTCCCAAGAAAATTTAGGGTAATGGATAGACAAACTTCTTTTAACTATCAAGGCAATCAAACCATTATGATATAATGAGGACTGACAACTTTTCCTCCTATATTTAGTTGACATCCTTTTTAACAAATTAAATAGAAAACTCAGGACATTCACTATCCTTCCATGACACACATGGCTTAGAAGTTTAAAATGTATAGTATAAAGTAAAGACAGCCTTCCATCACATGTAGGGTATTTAATAATCCAGGAAGCTACTGAGGCCCAAAACTAGGGTAAAGAAAGTCATTTTGTACCTTGAGATGTCGATTCTAACCTTTCTCCTAATCATATGAACTCAGCCCTTGCAGAAATGGCATCCGCTCTTACAAGAAATTCTTCCCCAACTGCTCATAGCCCTGTAACTTCAGCTATAGAAACTACAATCACATCAACCCTTAAACCTTTCACTGTAACTTCCTCATTATGGAATGTCTCTAAAAATTGTTGAGTAATGTCCTCATTATACTCTATTATCCTGAGAAAATATTGCAATCATCCTGCCTGTTGAAAAACTCGCAAGGACTCCATGTCAGCCAATAGTGCTGAGTGAACAATAGGTTCTCTTCTAATGGGGTCACCACCCATTATGGCATATCAAGAAAATACTCAATCCCCTATTTTCAATTTACTGTTCTTAATCCTCTCAATCCTTTGTTTGATACCCAATGCTACTCACCAGGGCCTTATTACCAGTCGCTTTTGCCGTTTGCTTGATTTGTTTAGCTTGAATGCTATGCGATAGATAGTAATAATTATGGAGTAAGGGGTTTGGAAGTTTGATTTGAAGTTTGAATGTATGTAAAATAGTTCAGAATCCCCCCCCCCAACTAAAATTTTATTTGTCCTCAAATGAGAAGACTGACAATAGTATGGAGGAATGGTTTCAAAGCATGTCGAATTGATATAATATGGAAAATTAATTATGTGTGATCAAAGAAAGTCACAAAATAAGTAGCAATAAATGTTAATTAAAGCAATGAGAGAGATGAATACCATTAGGTGATGCTTAAATTAGAATTGTTGCATGTAAACATGATTGCATGGCAGATTGAGTTGATGTCCTCAATGAACAAGCTAGAGTGAATCACAATGATGTGATAGTGACAAAGTGTGCTGATGGAATGCAATTGATGTGTGACATGTAGCAATGAAGTACTATCCAGCTAAAAGATGGAGACATGCGTATGACATGAGAAAAGGTGCTATAGGCAGTATTGGTTGCATGCAAGTAATCAAAACATGAAATGAATAGGTCCCATGTGCATTGGCTACGGGTGTAGCTATTACAGGTCCCAAGTGAATGAAAAACCCTTGGCTGCGGATGCAACAAATACAGGTCCCATGGAACAGTAGATTACCTTTGGCTATAGGTCCCTTCGATGAAGTGGTTGAATGCCAAAGGAAAGTTCTAGTGTAGAATGGTACTAAAATGATGGATCCTGAACTTTTGATTAGAAGATCACCTTGTTTTATTGCTATTGCTATGTGATGTGTGTGTACTGTGTGTTTTTATTTATGTACAAAGTTTGTAGAACTCAAACTTACTTATGGAATCTCAGTCAAGCTAGTAGCTTGACCCATTACTGGAACAATATGATCAACTGATACTTGGCTGGAATCCCCACTAGAGGTAGAGTGTTGTGGAACTTCAATCAAGCTTGTAGATGGAGTAGGTGTTGGAACATTGTTGTCAGCTGCTGCCTGGCTGGAGACCTCATCTAAGGCAAGAGGTTGTGGATTTTCATTATCCATATCTACCTTTAATTTCTAGAGAAATACAGCTTTACTTAAGGGCTTCTTATACAATTTCAATCTATGCCCATTAACCATCAATGAGAATCTAACTTGGCCAATTGTAGTTAATTAGAGTGCCCCATTTGGGATTTTTTTTTTGATCTCATAAGGGCCTAACCATCTTGTTTGCAATTTTCCCTTATGATCTTTATACTTGGAGTCATAGAGAAGTGCCCAATCACCTGCCTGAAAGTCTTTGGTTTTGATATATTGATCATGCCATTTGATTCTCTGGTTTTGAACTAATTCAGTGTGATGAACTACTTCCATCCTTAACTCCTCCAAGGCATTAAGCTGATGCAGTCTTTCCTTTTGAGCTAGTGATAGGTCCATACCAAGTTGGACAGTTGTTCTTAGTGTTTTATATTCAAGCTCAATAGGAAGGACAACCTTCTTTCGATAAACTAAATCATAAGGTGTGTACCTTGTTGTTGTCTTCCATGTACTTCTATATGCCCAAACTGCTTCAGAGAGTCTAGCTGCCCAATCTTTCTTATGCACTGCAACTGTCTTTGTCAATATTTCCTGAAGCTCTCTGTTGGTCACCTCAACTTGAACATTTGACTATGGATGATAGGAGGTAGACTTTTTATGCCTGATTTCATACTCCTGAACAAGGCTAGCAATTAGTGCAAATGTAAATTGTGGCCCTTGATATGTGACTATTTCCCTTGGGACCCCATACCTTGTAAATATTTCTTCATAGAGGAATGCAACAACTTTACTATCTCTGGCTACTATCAACACTTTCACTTCCACCCATTTTGTAAGGTAATCAGTGCAAACAAGTATATATTCCTTGTGGTTAGAAGGTGGGTCTATGGGTCCAATCAAATCAATGCCCCATTTGTCAAATTGTGTGAGCACTAGTTGTGGTTGTAAAGGCATTTCATCACTTCTTGTAGGTCTACCCATCCTTTGACAGTGGTCACATCTTCTTGTATAGAGAGCTGTATCTTTATGCAATGTTAGCAAATAATATCTAGTATTCAGAATTTTGATTGTTTTCCTCTTGGCTGCAAAGTGTCCACCACAAGGTTCATCATGGCAAGCTCTAAGAATGTCATACACTTCATATTCCCTAATGTACCTTCTCATTATATGATCAGGGCCTATATAGAAAAGATGACCAAATACCCGTGAATAGGGAAAGTTGTGTTTCATAAGGTGGCACCTCTCTTTGGGTGAGAGGTGTGGATGTGTTTTCCATGTGACTAGATAATTTGCTATATCTGCATACCAAGGAGTTAATACAGTTAGTGCAAATAAGTGTTCATTTGGAAAAGAATCATCAATGACTAGGTCCTCATTACAAGTAGGGAGCCTGGAGATAAAATCAACAACAACATTGGCCTTCCCTAGCTTGTCTACAATGGTGATATCAAATTCCTGAATGAGCAATAACCATCTAACCAATCTGCCACTTACCACTGGTTTATTCATAAGATATCTTATTGATGCATGGTCAGTGTGAATGAAAATAAGATACATAGTGATATAATGCCTGAATTTATTAATTGCATAAACAACAGCTAACATTTCTTTCTTAGTAACAATATAGCTAAGTTCAGCACCTTGAAGATTCTTGCTGATGTAATAAGTTGCATATTCCACATTCCCTTCTTTTTGTCCCAACACAGCTCCTACTGCAAAATCAGAAACATCTGTATGTATATGGAAAGGTATTGCCCAATTAGGTCCTCTGAATACATGTGTCTTTGTTAATGACTCTTTGAGATGGTCAAAGGATATCTAACAGTCAACTTTCCAATTAAATTTTGCATCTTTAGAGAGTAAGACAAACAAAGGAGCAACAATCTTACTGAAATCCTTTATAAATCTTCTATAATACCTTGCATGACCTAGAAAACTTCTGACATCTTTCTATTTTTGAGGAATAGGTAAGGTTGAAATAATTTCAATTTGGTGTGGATCCACTTGAATTCCTGCTTTGGACACAAAGTGACCAAGCACTACTCCTTCCTGCATCATCATGAAACATTTTTCATGACTAAGGGACAGATTATGATCCTGACATCTTTGCAATACTTTTTCAAGGTTCTTCAAGGCCTCCTTATAAGACTCTTCATAAGTGGTAAAATCATCCATATAAATCTCCATAGAATCATGAGCAAGGTCAGGAAAGATGCTTAAAACAACTCTTTGAAATGTGACAAGTGCATTACAGAGTCCAAATGGAAGGACATAATAGGCATATGTCCCCCATGAGCATGTGAATGTGGTCTTATCCCGGTCTTTAGGGGCTATCTTGATCTAGTTATATCCACTGAATCCATAAAGAAAAGAGAAATACTTTTTACCAGCTAAGGAGTCGAGGACCTAGTCAATGAAAGGAAGAGGGAAATAATCTTTCATAGTGGCAGTGTTTAATTCTCTGTAGTCTACACAAACTCTCCACTTACCTCCTTTCTTTGGCACTATTACCAGTGGAAACACTCATTGGCTATCTGATATTAGGTATATGAATCCCGCATCCAGTAATTTCTGCAATTCATTCTTCACTATGTCTCTTACTATAGGGTTCATCCTTCTTTGAGGCTGGCTAATTGGTCTGCATCCATCATTAATGTATATCCTATGCATGCAAAGATTAGGGTCAATTCCTTTCATATCATGATAGTCCCATGCAAATGCTGTCTTATGAGTTTGTAGAATTTTAATCAGTTCAGTCTTCTGGACAAATGTCAATTCACTGTTAATGTTAAGTGTTCTTCCTGGTGTAATGTCAAGTGGTGCTGCCATAGGCATCACAAAGGTAATATCCAAACCTGATAAGTTGAGACTACAACTATGAGGTAGAAAGTGATGAAACATTCTGCTAGAGGAAACATAGGTTGGAGTATTGATTGTAGGTAGAACATTGTGAAGAGGGCAGGCCATACATATTAGACATGGGTCTTGCTGTATAACTGTTCCATAATTGTTTTGTATTACATTGGAAAGCACTTCATCTTCATCCTGAATAGCCAATAGTGGGTCTCTTTCATTTCTCATTAATGTCTGAAGAGAATATTGGTTTGGATCCCCTAGGTCTAGCCAAATAAATTGCTCCATATCAGCAAAAGGTTGAGTAGGTGAATAAAGGACCAACTTCTTTGTTACATTCCCATTAGAAATTATCATATTTCCTAAATGACATCCTATGAAGGCATCTGTTATTTCCAGCCAGGGTCTCCCTAGGATGAGTGGATATCCTCCTAGGCTAGCCTTGGGCTACAAGACCATAAAGTTTGCAGGGTATTCCCATGAATCCAATGTGATAACAAGATCTTCAATAACCCCTTCTGGCTTGACTGTGGACCTATTTGCTAGCTGGAGTACTGTGGGAGTAGGTCTGAGGTTATCTAGCTGAAGATTACTCATTGTTTCTTTTGTCATTACATTGATGGCTGCACCTAGGTCAATCAAGGTGTTATTGATAAGGGTACCATTGATGTTTACATCAACCACAAGGCTTCTAGGATCTTCATAGTTTGGAAAAACCAAGTTACCTAACATGATATCAACAAGTTGTCCTATAACATGGACTATTTGAGGATCTTTTCTCTTCCTTCCTCATTTCTTAAGCCATAAATCCCTTATGGCTTTGGTATATATGGGCACATCCTTGATGGCTTAGATGAGGAGAATT
This sequence comes from Cunninghamia lanceolata, assembly GCA_027924645.1. Lineage (NCBI taxonomy): Eukaryota > Viridiplantae > Streptophyta > Pinopsida > Cupressales > Cupressaceae > Cunninghamia > Cunninghamia lanceolata. Next base: position 1,304,233 of record BSBN01002024.1, on the reverse strand, counting down.
TTAACACAGACATCTTTTAGCTGCCCCATGAAATCAAAATCAGGTTCAGATGGAGTTGGTGGAGGGTGCATTTTCAATCTCTCTAGAAATGGAGGGTTTCTGGTAATGGTTTCTTCTTACAGAGAGATTTTCTCAGAAGGCTTTTGCTAGTTATTTAGATGGTTGTTAGTGAGAGATGGAATTGGTGGAGAGTGCATTTTCAATCTCTCTTGGAATGGAGGGTTTTTGGTAATGGTTTCTTCTTGCAAAGAGATTACTCAGAAGGCTTTTGCTGGTTATTTAGATGGTTGTTAGTGATGGAGGGTGGTTCCTCATCAGGAAGTTTTGTGATAAGTGGTGATGATGGTCCAACAAGCATCTTTCCTGAATGCAGGTGCACATCACTAACTTCAACCATATAGATTGGGTATTGGATGGCTTCATTAGTATAGGCCCGCTGAACAAGCTTGTTGTTAGGGTTAGGTGCATGTTGTGTCAACAATTGAGTAGCTCTAGGTTGGGCAGGAGTAGGTGAGGCTATATTTGGTATAAAGGTAGGTTGCTAAGGTAGGGTTTACTATGGCTGCGGGTAGTTCACATTTGGATTTTCCAAGGTTGGTTCCCACACCATTGTTGTGGCCATGGATTTTGATTGGCCTACCATTGTGGATTATAATTTGAGGATTGGGATGGATGTTGTGGCCATACCCCCTGCTGCTGGGTCCAACTAGGTGGCATGGTTGCCCATTGCTGTTGTGGCCAGTTATACCAAGGTGCATTGTTCTAGTTATGATGATTTGAGATAGGTGGAGCAAATGACATGGAGTTGGTCAAGGGGTCCTAAGGCATACCTTGTCTTTGCTACCATGGCCTTCATTATGTAATGTAGAACACTTGACCTTCTTCATCTTATATGGATCTGAAATCTACTTTCTCATTCTTACCCTAAAAAATACTAGCAAGTCCCTTGCATTAGCAACTGGCCTTCTTTTGTCGATAATGTGGATAGTATTCACAATAAGTTGCCTCTGATGCCTCTTGTTTCTTCTTTATGTGTAGAGTGTCCAGTTGTGTTGCCAGATGGCTTATGATATCCTCTTTCATGTTGGACAGGAGATTGATGAGCTCTACTCTAGAGACTCCAGTGGATGATTTACTTGAAGGCAAGGTTCTAAAACCTCTATTTTTCTTTAGAGTAGAGCATGAATAGTTTCTGCAGATTTGAAAAATTTCATCAAATCCCAGTTGAGAGATATCTCCTGCTCCAATTAGATTGAGTACATCCATACATTCTTCGCTCACACCTCTTAGGAAGACCAACTTGAGTGACTCTGGAGAGAGCCTATTCTGCCTTGACTTCTTGAGGCAAAATTGAAATCTCTCTACATAATCTTCCAGGGGCTTATCTTCTTTTTGTGACATCCTGAAGATGTCATCCCCCTTCATGTCTCTGCCATGCCAATAGTCCTGATATTTCTGCAAGAACTTCTCCTTCATGGTGGCCCAAGTAGTTATATAATTCTCACCCAAACCCATAAACCATGTTAATGTAACATCCTTGAGGGTGGCTAGGAAAAGCTTGAGCCTGTATGAATCTATAGTGTAACCATAACTCCTATAGAGTACATCAAACTCAAAGAGAAATGTATCAGGGTCTTCAGTGATTAGCCCATGAAAGTTTGCTAGAGTTGAAGGAGGGATATTTTTCAAGGTGTCAGCTCTCTCCTGGTTTGTAATAGGAAAGGCAAAGGTGATTGGTTCAGCCAAGTTTTCTACTTCTTCATCTACCATGATGTCTTGGTTCCAATCTGCAATATCTTCAAAATCCCTAGTGTTCTCCAGACCAAGGGATGATTTAAAGTGTTCTTCTGTTGAACTAGTTGGAAGAAACTGTTAGATCTAGGGCACACAATTGAGAGGGGGGGTGAATCAGTTGTACAAAAACTTGCTTCTACTTAAATCCTCTTTGTTATATAATAGCATATCAATTAATCACTCATGAAAGCATAAAGCATAAACACCAGAGTAGATACACATCAACACATGAGACACCAAGATTTTGACGTGGAAAACCCAGTCAAGGGAAAAAACCACGGGGTGATTAACCCAAGGATTATTCTCTGTTAGAAGAATAGGAAAAATAGATGGCACATGCCAATTAGGGCTCACTGCCTGAGCACACTGCTCACAAGAGGCACACTGCCTACAAGAGACACACTATCTACAAAGTAACAAGTATCACAAACTTGAACTGGAGATTGACATCTTTACCATGTCTGGATCAGTTCCATTTAAGCCTGAAAACTCCTGCTCTGCCTTTTGCTCTTCTTCTTCGCTATGCCACACTCATCCACACCAAGTACACTTCAAAATGAATTCACAATCTCTTATTTATACAAGGCATCGACTTAGGAACAATCATCTAAGTCGGCAAACACCTATAAGATCATTCGCAAGACGTGTAATACATCCGGTCGGCCTGTCTTAGGAAGAACACCAATATCCGTGGTTATTCTTCAAATGCAAACTCAAACTTCAATGCGGACCACCAATAAGAATTGTACATGATCCAAAGATCACCAAAACCTTTCTTAAGTCATCAGGAACAACCGCACTTTATCAACTTACTGGAATTCTTCTCTTCTTCATCCAGAACTTCAAGAACACAGTCTGTCATCACTGTCATAATGAAAAAGGTGCTTCCAGACCTCCAAACCATGAACAAATCTATTTGTTACTTCACACAGACTTCTTCAACACTCTCTCCAATCCACAGAATGAGATAATGCAATTCCAGAGCTCACCGGACCAATCTGTGACACTCTGTCACGACTGAACATCTGTCCGAACTGGTTCTACTTGAGCGACCATAACTTCTTCAGATCTTCATGCGGACCTCTGAAATCTTGACTGGATCATCTCAAGACTCATATCTACAAACCCTTTAAACTGCATCCTTTGATCTTCACCTTATCTTGGACTTTTACCTTAATGTCATCACTGTTCTTCACTATTCCTGATTGAGACTAATTTCCTCAATATCCTCAGCACACAGCTCATCCAATCCTTCTCATTAATGCAATATGAGTATGTTAACATCAATGACAACACTGGTTATCCTCATACTTGCAACAATCTCCCCCTTTGTCATTGATGGTAACATATGATGTGAAAAACCATCAAGACAAGAACTTCTCCTTTCTGTCACAGCTCCCCCTATCAGCAACAACTCTTCACATGTCTTCTCTTTCTTTACTGCTCCCCCTTTGATCATCAACCACTTGTTTTTCACATGTCATCTCTCCCCCTTTGACATCAATTGCAAAGGACTCATACTTGCAATTCTAACACATCAAAATCATATCAGCTGCTCCCCCTAAGTAGCAGCTCCCCATCACCAATCCGGATCACAAGTTATGACTGTGATATCCACCGGACTGATGCACATCAGTGCATCCTAGTTCATCACCGGAGGGGCAATGACCCCTAACTTCTCCCTGAGATACTCAAAAGATTCCTTGGGAAGAGGTTTAGTAAAAATATCTGCAAGCTGATCCTTGGAGGGCACATACTCCAATCTGACTTCACCCTTGTTCACTTGCTCTCTCAGAAAGTGAAACTTGATAGATACATGCTTAGTCTTAGAATGCAACACCGAATTCTTAGAAATATTTATTGCACTTGAATTATCACAGAAAATTGTGATAGGCTCCTCATATTCTACTTGAATATCTCTTAGCATTTGCTTCATCCACAAAAGTTGAGTGCAACTTCCTGCTGCTACAATGTATTCTGCTTCAGTTGTAGACAGGGATATTGCCTCTTGTTTCTTGCTTAGCCAAGAAACCAACCTTTTTCTCAAAAAGAATGCTCCTCCACTTGTACTCTTCCTATCATCCACATCTCCTGCCCAATCTGCATCTGTATATGCATGAAGAGAAAAATTATGATCTCTAGGATACCATAGACCATACTCAACTGTTCCTTTTAAGTACCTAAAAATTCTTTTGATTTCCATGACATGAGATTCTCTAGGATCAGCCTAGAATCTCACCACAAGACCAACACCCTACATTATATCTGGTCTAGTTTGAGTAAGATACAATAATCCTCCAATCATTGATCTGTACTTAGTCTGATCTGTCTTAGGAGAGTCATCATCTTTGCTCAACTTACATCCGGTTGCCATGGGAGTATTCATTGGCTTTGAATCTTCCATCCCAAATTTCCTCAACAATTCTTTCACATATTTAGTTTGAGAAATAAAGATTCCTTTCTTTGATTGAGAAATTTGTAGACCCAAGAAGAAATTTATTTCACCGAGCATTGACATTTCAAACTCACTTTTCATTTGATTTGCAAAGGTTTTACACATACTGTCTCTTCCTCCAAAGATGATATCATCAACAAATACTTCAACAATCAAGATGTTTTCATGATCAATTTTGAAATATAGGTTACTATCAGCAGTACCTTTGTTGAAACCAATCTTTAAAAGATGTTTGTCTAGCCTTTCATACCATGCTCTTGGAGCTTGCTTTAGACCATATAGTGCCTTCTTTAATTTGCAGACCATATCACCATGCTCAGATAACTGAAATCCATCCGGTTGTTCAATGCACACTTCTTCTTCTAAGTCACCATTTAGGAAAGCAGATTTGACATCCATCTGATACACTTTGAAATCCTTAAAGGCAGCAAATGCAAGAAATAGTCTGACTGCTTCAATTCTTGCCACCGGAGCAAAGGTTTCTTCAAAATCAATCCTTTCTATTTGAGAGTAGCCTTTGCAGACTAATCTGGCCTTATTTCTGATTACTTCACCAACTTCATTTAGTTTGTTTCGGAAGACCCATTTGGTTCCAATCACATTCTTGTTTCTAGGTCTAGAAACAATATCCCAAGTGTGATTTTTCTCAATTTGCATTAACTCTTCTTCCATTGCTTTGGTCCAATTTTCATCATTGCAGGCTTCATTTATTGTCTTAGGTTCAATCTTTGAAATCAGACAACATTCATATGAATTTTGAGCAACATTCCTTCTAGTTTGCACACCTTTGCTTTTGTCACCTATGATCTGATCTTCAGAGTGGTTCAGTCTTACATACCTTGGAACTTTGGGAGTTTCATGCACTTCTGTTTCTTGATCAGGCTCATTCAGACCTATCTCTTCTTCCTGATTTACCGGATCAGTCTGATTTTGACTTTCAGAAGAGGATTGAGCTCCTTGAACCAGAACACCATTCTGATCATCTTCATCATACTCATAAAACCTTGAGGGTTTCTCTATTCCCTCATCAACCTTCACATTTGTACTTTCTATCATCTTTGTTAGTCTCTTGTTATAACACTGGTATGCTTTGCTTTGAGTGGAGTAACCCAAGAAAATTCCTTCATCACTTCTAGCATCAAACTTTCCTAGATCTTCATCTCTTTTAATGTAACATTTGCTACCAAATACTCTAAAATATCTCACAGTAGGAGTGATGCCAAACCAAAGTTCATAAGGAGTCTTATCGGTATTGCTTCTGATTTGAACTCGATTGAGAGTGTAGATTGCAATGCTGACAGCTTCTCTCCAAAACATTTGGGGAACATTTGCTTCCATCATCATTGTCCTGGATGCTTCCTAGATGGTCTGGTTCTTTCTCTCAACTACTCAATTCTGCTGTGGAGTTCTAGGAGCAGATAACTGTCTCTTTATACCATGCTTCTCACAAAAATCTATGAATTCACCGGATGTGAATTCACCACCTCTATCAGACCTCAGACATTTCAGTTTTAATCCGGTTTGATTCTCTACCATAGCCTTGAAGATTTTGAACTTCTCAAAAGCTTCTGATTTCTCTTTCAGAAAGGTAACCCACATCATCCAGGAATGGTTATCAATCAGTAACATGAAATATCTATCACCTTGCATACTCTTGATTCTTGTCGAACCACATAGATCAATATGAACTAATTCCAATAATCCGGTAGAGGATTGATCCTTGCTTTTGAATGAGACTCTGCTCTGTTTACCTAGCTGACATTCTTTGCACAAACTGTTTGCAGGTTTTACCAATTTTGGAAGATCTCTTACAGCCTGAGTATTACTTATCTTGATGATGTTATCAAAATTTACATGACACATCCTTCTATGCCATAACCAACTCTGATCTACTTGAACAAATAGATAACTTTTACCAGCACCAACCAAGTGGAAGATATTACCTTTTGTTTGAGTACCGAGTGTAATCTCTGTTCTGGATCTTTCAAAGATTTTACATTTTCCATCCTTGAATCGGAGATCATAGCCTTTGTCCACCAACTGTCCAACACTGAGAAGATTGTGCTTCAAACCTTCAACATATAGCACATTACCAGTTTTGTTTCTTCCATTAAAAGTAATAGTTCCTCTTCCTCTGATTCTACCAGCAGAATTATCACCAAACTTTACCATTCCTCCTTCATACCTTTCAAAATCTAAGAACTTGTTCTTGTCACCTGTCATATGGTGAGAGCATCCACTGTCAATAACCCAATCATCCTTCTCTTCAACTTGGGCAGCCAAAGCTCTTTCTACAACCTTATGATTGATAGATTCAGAGGATATTGGATCTTCTTCCTTGATGGCAATAAACACCCATTCATTTCCAGATTTATTTCCTATCTCTGATTCATCATCTGTTACTCCTTCATTATCATCTTCTTCATGAACATAATAACAGTTCTTTTGGAACCTTTTTCTGTTAGAATTTGACCTTGTAGATCTTTCCGGACATCTTGAGGCAAAATGACCAATCTTATTGCAGTTGAAGCACTTAAAGGGTAATTTTCTTTCATACTTACCGGATCCACTTGGTAGTCTCTTTGCAATGAGGGCTTCAGGTTGAGCTGTTTCTGCTTCTTCTACTTCCATGTCTCTTCTTGCTTGATCATACCATGATAGCTTCCTTGAAGAGTTTTCTCTCGGATCAAAACTTTGTTTACTTTTCACATAGGCACTGGCTTTGAATGCAGATTCAGTCTTGGGGGGATCATCTCCAAACTCGGTCATTTCAAATGCAGCCAGTTTGCCAGCCAATTGGTCTCTTGTGACAGTTGTATGGGCTCTGAATTCATCAATGGTAGCAACCTTGATTTTGTAAGCAGCAGGAAGGGATCTAAGAATTTTGCCAACAATCTCATTTTCATCCAAAACTCTACCAGCATTCCTAATTCCACACACCAACTCATTTACTCTTGGCATAAAGGTAGTAATATTTTCATCATCTCTCATTTTCAGTCTTTCAAATTTCCCTTTGAGACTCTGCAACCTTGCACTCTTAACATACTTATCTCCTTCATGCAGAAGTTCCAGTTTAATCCAGATCTCATAGGCAGTTGGTAGGTCAATAACATTTGAGAGCTCTGAGTCAGTTAATGCACTTAGAAGAGCCCCTTTGGTCCGCAGATTATTTTCAGCATCTGTGATTTCATTTAGAGTTGTCAGACCACCCTGTGGAGGTGCATATGCTTTCGTGACCATGGACAAGTACGCCTTTCCCATACACTCCAAGTGACATTTCATGTGACCTTTCCAAAGAGAGAAGTTGGTTCCATCAAACTTTAGACTGTCCTTCTTGTATGACAACATCCTAGATCTCCTCAAGCAGTTAAGCTCTTTTTAGAGGAACTTGGCTCTGATACCAATTGTTAGATCTAGGGCACACAACTGAGAGGGAGGGGTGAATCAGTTGTACAAAAACTTGCTTCTACTTAAATCCACTTTGTTATATAATGGCATATCAATTAATCACTCATGAAAGCATAAAGCATAAACACCAGAGCAGATACACATCAACACATGAGACACCAAGATTTTGACGTGGAAAACCCGATCAAGGGAAAAAACCATGGGGTGATTAACCCAAGGATTATTCTCTATTAGAAGAATAAGAAAAATAGATGGCACATGCCAATTAGGGCTCACTGCTCGAGCACACTGCTCACAAGAGGCACACTGCCTACAAGAGACACATTGTCTACAAAGTAACAAGTATCACAAACTTGAACTGGAGATTGACATCTTTACCATGTCTGGATTAGTTCCATTTAAGCCCGAAAACTCCTGCTTTGCCTTTCGCTCTTCTTTTTCGCTATGCCACACTCATCCACACCAAGACACACTTCAAAATGAATTCACAATCCCTTATTTATACAAGGCATCGACTTAGGAACAATCATCTAAGTCGGCAAACACCTATAAGATCATTCACAAGACGTGTAATACATCCGGTCGGCCTGTCTTAGGAAGAACACCAATATCCATGGTTATTCTTCAAATGCAAACTCAAACTTCAATGCGGACCACCAATAAGAATTGTACACGATCCAAAGATCACCAAAACCTTTCCTAAGTCATTAGGAACAACCGCACTTTATCAGCTTACTGGAATTCTTCTCTTCTTCATCCGGAACTTCAAGAACACAGTCTGTCATCACTGTCATAATGAAAAATGTGCTTCCGGACCTCCAAACCATGAACAAATCTATTTGTTACTTCACACAGACTTCTTCAACACTCTCTCCAATCCACAGAATGAGATAATGCAATTCTGGAGCTCACCGGACCAATCTGTGACACTCTGTCACCATTGAACATCTGTTCGAACCGGTTCTACTTGAGCAATCATAACTTCTTCAGATCTTCATACGGACCTCTGAAATCTTGACTGGATCATCTCAAGACTCATATCTACAAACCCTTTAAGCTACATCCTTTGATCTTCACCTTATCTTGGACTTTTACCTTAATGTCATCACTGTTCTTCACTGTTCCTGATTAAGACTAATTTCCTCAATATCCTCAGCACACAGCTCATCCAATCCTTCTCATTAATGCAATATGAGTATGTTGACATCAATGACAACATTGGTTATCCTTATACTTGCAATAGAAATCTCCCTCTATGGTCTCTTGGCAACCACATACAATAATGTATGAGCTAATGGCTTTGTTCCTGCACTGTGTTAGTGAATATTTTGGAGATAGATTGAATATCTAAGTGATCCTATATGCTGAAAAAGAAAGTATTATATCCTAATAAAGCAAGTACAAGCATAAATCAACAAGAACTAAGAAACTCTAAACCTTAGCACCATCCCCGACAACGGCACCAAAAATGTCAAACTCCATTATTAACCAATACATTGATGCAGAAATAGCATGCACTATACTCAACGGACCAACGGATCCTATATCAAGCAATCTACTAGTTATATAATGTGCTACGTTTACATTGTCAAACCAGGGAATCATATTCTTCTTGGATGATGCCTGTACTGTGTGTACATTTGAGGATTCTTGAGTTTTATCCTAGAGGTTGTGTAAGGGTACTAAATAAAGAAAATACAATACTCTAAGTGAATAGGAACAATGGAAAATAACTAAGCTTATCTAACACAACAGTAGTCAAATGATTCTTTGTAACTTCTATGTTAGAGAGTAACTAACAATTGGTTCAATCGGTGATCACCTTGATTCAATGGAATTAATAACAAAAATTACCAAAGTTAAACTACTTCACATTACTCACAACAACATACATCAATCACACATTTATATAAAGATATAATTTATAAACTGAACATATGAACAAGGTGGAGAAACACAGTACCTCAAGTGGCTGGCATGAGTGACTATGATCCCACAAGATCTAGCTAAATCTCTACTGAATCTTGCAATCATTAATAGAACTCAAAACACATATTCCTTTATTGAATGCAAAGGTAACAATGATACAACAAAATCTGATACTATATCTCTGTTCAATCTATATGAAACAAAATCTAATCTCATCTAATCTAGCTAACTGAGATCAGGATTGTTTATATGAATAAGACTACTGGACAATAAATGTCATAACTGTCCATTATCCCACATCATAGGAAAAGGACTTTATTACACAGCAACTAGAAATAGGAAACTAACTAACATGAAGGAAGCATAGATAATATAGTCCTATTGCAACTCTATCTCTTCATTATCCATGAAGAATAATCAATGACTTAGAAACAGAACAAAGAACACGTTCTAGATTCCTTCATCACTTAGGATTGCATCATTCGTTGAAGGATAACCATTATGGAGTCATGGATGACTCATCCCAGTCAATTTAGGACCTTCTTCCTTTGGTTGCAGGTACTTGTATCTTCTATGGATATCAACATCTCCTTCGGCTGCGGGTTGTCTAGTGTTCTTCATGATATGAAGCCACGCTTTTGCTGCATAAGGAGTTAGTGCACCACATAGTATTTATGCATCACTATCACTAAAATCAACATAAAACACTAACATATTACATGAACAATTGATCATCCACACATAATTAATTAACAACATATTATATACCATCTTCATGCTTTAGTGTCTTAAGGATAAACATAGACATAATTAATACATATATGAGTCTGGAAATATTTTTGGGAAATAGGTAATTAAAGCAATAAAAACAAGACAAATCATGGTCTCATCAATAAGAAGTTTGATGAAAGATTAAAAGAAACACTAAGTTTAGAATTCTATCTTATATGCCACCTTAGGAATTATATCGAATGTCTCCAAAATGAAAGCTAAATGCTTCAACCACTAATCTTAGTCCCTTGAATGTACAATAGCTATGTTCTCCAAAACACTTGCATTTATATATTAAAATTTGTCAAGCAAAATAAACTTTAACCTACTTTTAACTCAACAATGGTGGATGTATTTCCATCGTAATCTCGAGTCATACTCATAACACAGTCATGGTCTAGGTAGAATACACAAAATGTTTAACTTCCAATTGCATAAGTAGATCTAAGTACTCCAGCCCTGTGTAAAATAAACCTACATTTATAAGTTAAAAAATTGTTAAGCAAAGTAAACACCATCAACCGCAACTAACTTAAAATAATTTGTTATAAAAAGTTTGATGGAAGATTAAGAAACACTAAGTTTAGAATTCTATCTTATATGTCACCTTAGGAATTATATCGAATGTCTCCAAAATGAAAGCTAAATGCTTTAACCACTGATCTCAATCCCTTGAATACAATAGCTCTATTCTCTAAAACACCTGCATTTATATATTAAAATTTGTCAAGCAAAATAAACTTTAAAATATATATACAATAGGGTATGTTGCAACACTCTCATATATTATTATATTTCTCTTTAATTGTCCTACTAAGGACCTCTAAGGAATGTACCCTCCTAAGTTTATTAGAGTCTAACGAAGAAGAAGAGCCTACCCTCTTTTATTTAATTGGTCTCTGACTCACATCAATGATCATGCAACATCATGTATGCACTATCCTAAGCTCACCTTGGTCCCACCTCCTGTCACCTTAGTTACTTTGTATCCAATGGCATAACAATCCACCAAGATTAATTATATCATCCCTTTGGATGTGGACTCATTTTTGACCTTGGAGCTCATCATCTGGTTCTTGTACCTCCCCATGTTGTAAGATGATATAATGGTTTAGGTTTAATTCTTCGACCATTAGATCATTTCCAATCTAGAGTCTATGCATCTGTAACTCCTTTGGGCTCCAACACCACTACATGTGTAGACCTACTCTTAAATGTCTCAAACTAAAAAATAAGCTCTCTTTAATTTAGAAATTAGTATGTACAAAATGCTAGAAATTAAAAATTAAGAAAATGTGAACATCAAAATATTTTTCAACACAAATGCACACTAAAAATTGTACCTCGCATCTCCGATGCCATGGTAGATAACCTCATTCACAATCTCGTATAGTCAAAAGCATGCATTATAATTAAAGAAACAATATTTTAATAAAACAATTCTAAAAAATAGAAAGAAAAGAACACTAAGATAAAATTGTCATACTTGTCCCATCTGGAAGTTTATATACTAGTCAAGCGAACCTAAGGGGTCATCTCTTACCTTTAGAGTATCCAATATTGCTTCATGATCAGGAATACTAATTGTACATAGTTATTTTGTTTTTGGTTTTGCATGATACTTTAGTAACTTAACATTTGTTGCTACAACTAGGTGCGAATACATGCATATGGTTTTGTGCTTCTAAAAGTCTTCAAATGTAGGTATGCCATTCTTTCTAATAATATATGTTCGCAATCAAGTCCCAGCAATAACAACTGATCCTGTAGGATATGTGAACCCATCATCTATTGTAGCTCATGTTATCTTTTGTTTTCCCTGTACACATTGTGCCAACTAATAGTCTGATCTCTCTTCATTTCCATGTGGTGTAACAACTGCGTAAACATGACCTGGTTGTACAAGGTCTGAAAGATGTTCATAGTCAAATGAGCTCTCCATGTTATTGAGTAAAGATGAATGACCTTGAGATAAAGGGGTCAAATATCATGGAATCCATGCATCTACCCAGTCACTTGAATCAATTATCCCAATTACATTTAATACAACTCTAACAAAAACAAGCTAATTCTCGTGTCCAAATAGTCCATGCACTTGCATTTGAGCTTCGAAATGAATGCATCTTTGACGATTCATTGATTCTCTGACAATCCAATTTCTCTCTCGCTATCCCCTCATCAACCAACCAAAAGAACATGCACACTTCTAAATCAAAAGCCACTCCTTGTGACAATGCATAGTTACACCACTTAACAATAGAATTTGCATCATTGAATGTAGCACCACCTCTAATCTTTAGTTGTTTTTTAAATAGAGCTCTCTTCATGCATGCACTCGCTCCATCATGTTCCCCTTTTCCATGCAGAACTTCCAAAAAATTCCAAATATGAGGTTTACCCTTCTCTAAATGCATTCTGCTCAACCAATAAAACATATAAGCATTCTTGAATTGATTGCTCCAGTTATCTGACCAAATGAGATGTTGATCCATTCTAATATCTTTTTCTTGCAAGAACCCATAAAATTGTTGAAAATAATATTACACATACTCTGATGAATGAGATCGATCATCACTCATGTAAAAATGGTATTCTTTGACAATTTTCTTGTTCTCTTCTATACTCTCAGGGGCATGTCTATATGTGATGTAAACAAAAATAACAATCTGAATAGAATTGTAGTACTGGGGCTGCACTTCATTTTGTGGTAGCAATGTGTAGTTTTCTACAAAATTGACTACAGAGATAATAGTTCCAATTGGGAAAAAGTCTTTACACATCCTGAACTATTGATCTAACCATCGAGACCTGTGGTTGTGTCTGACATACTTGTAAAAAGATTTTTCTTAAAATCAACAATAAAATCAACAATACTTACTTCTCTTACTTGATCAACTCACATACAGAACCTTCACCTCCACTTAAAAAATTTTATTTCACTGTCTCATATCTCTTTTTCTCAACCATTTGCTTTCCAAAATCAAGCTTACTGCCCTAATGAATACATGATATAAACTTTGATAACCCACCACATTGTAAACACTTTTCATTTAAACAATAATTCTTGTAGAAAATGCAGCCATCATTTCTAATACATAAAAATAAATCCAATAAGTCCGTAGATGACTTTGGTAGTTGAATTGCACCACATTCCTATAACATTTCATTAGTGTGCAAAGTAGAAGGAATATTGCATTAATAATTTATGATACATAGAAAACTCTACATTGTATTTGCAACAACATGTATTACGAATTTTAAGAGGCACACAATAAAATGACTTATGAGATTCAAATGCTCTTCATGAGATTGTCATACCTGGGCATGTTTCACAAAATTGTTTGTACAATGTTGTTTGGCTACATTCCAAGTAATATTTAGGATGTGGTGTGCGATCTTTATCACCAATTCCTAACTTTAAAATATCTTTTACATTGGGTAATACCCTAGAGTTAGTGTGCCAAAATTGTTCAATTTCATCCTTCGTGCTATTGATTAGCTTCTTATCAACTCGTGGAAGCCTACCACTAAAAGTCCAAGTATCATTTCCAAGAGGACTATCTAGTCTTGATCTTAATGCTAGTGCTTTTGACAATGTTTTACGATTCAAGCATAAGTCAACACAAGTTTGCTTCATTAATCGAGCCTTTCTTAATTGCTTGCTCACTATTGAGGTTGTTATCACTCTACGAGCATCTCTTTTTATCTTTCTCCTTACTAGTCTTTCCAATAGAATTGAGTGCATTGAAAAGACTTCTAACAATAATTTTATTCTGATCGGATACTTTGTTTACCCGAATTTTTAATTTCTTTAGTAAAGGTTTCATTTTGTACATCTTTTAGTAATTGCATAAAAAGTTGGCATTGTTTGGTTAATCTTTTATTCCCAAAGTATTCATTGAAAATTTTTAAAGCCCACAACCGAACCATTTGTGACGACCTCTTGCCTTCAAGTTTTTCCATTATGTTCTCATCAATTTCAAGTAATCATTTTGGGGTTCTTGAATGTTTTACAATTTCATCACGCTTATTCTCTTCTTGACAAACTACCTTTCTTCTTATGTAATTTGGAGATACAATGATTTTAATCGTTTCATCCATGTTGTCAACTTCATCAATGTTATCAACAATTAGATTACAGAGTGCAAATTCAACATCATGAGGTTCATATGCACAATCTTCAAGCAAATGTCTATGTTTTTCTTCTTCTTTGTCCATGATATTTCTCTTATCAATAGGTGTTTCATAACATTTTGCAACATTTTCATTTACAATATCATGGTCAATTTCATTTTTATTTAACATTTTATTATATTTAACATTAACACCTTCAATTTGCATGTCATTAGATGGTAAAGAAGAAGCTTCACCTTGATGAGCATCTACCAAACCTGGTCTTCCAATCCTCTTCCTTGCTCTATCCTTTTCCCTAATTTCTTCAATTTCCTCCAATGTAACTTTCCTCCTCCTTTTTGCTTTACGACGACTATTGCTCCCCATTAGGGGAACAAAAATATCACCCTACTGATTGAAACAAGCAAATTTTGCGTCCAAAAGTGTAGAATTTTTTTTTTTGACTATAACATGCAGAGATCATAGGTTTCTCGACAATAGAGGGTTTGTGGGTGCCATTGTCATGCCCAACAATATTCTTTTTTCCTTTTCTTGGCTTTTAGGTAACGGATATCCGTTACCTAAAGCCCAATTCTTTGGGCAATTGATATCTAGGTAATGGATATCCATTCTACAAAATAGATATCTGTCTTGTCTTTTTATTAAATTAAGGCAAATTATAAGAAGTGAAAGAGATCTAAATTGATAAGTAACTTGGTGGGCCTTGTGGACAAGATGAGGACCAAAGGATTGATTGTCAAAGGTAGAGTTATAGTTCCTAGATTAAGTCCTTCAGAGAGACTTTGGGAGAAACTAGAGAAAAAAAATGAGAAAGGAGGAGTTGATGAAGTCATTAGGAGGTATGGCCCTTTGAATTAATCACTTGGTAAAGAAAATGGGAGTTCATATGGATTAGAAATCCATTTGTGATAAGGGTATTTAGCAGAAAGAGGTGCCAAAGAGTAAGGTGATTTTTGGTGACACAACCAACATTAGGTAAAGAGGAGGAATAGTTTCCATGTAAGAAACAAGTGATTATTCCATGGAACAATGGAGTTGTGGCTATATAATCGACTCTGAATAGTTGGAGAGTGAGATGGCATGAATGGAGTGTCATTAATTAAGGAAAGATATTGGTTTGATGTTGATGTGAAAAATTTGAAAATAATTTTTTTAGTAGATCAATGATGATCTTTAGAATAATGACCTAATAGGGTTTAGATTATAAGGCTCAAGGATCAATAAGAAATAAGGTGGTGAACAAAACCAAAGGACTAATGTATGGTTGAAGGAAGAGGATGTGATCTTTATTAAGGATTAGGAGTTAGAAGTGATACCTAAAGGAGATATAGTGGAGGATTGTGATATCTAGATTATTCCCATAGAAGGAGCAACTAAGTTGAAGGAACAACTTTCCATGGAATGTGTCCATGGATTGTCATAGCCTTAGGAAGGCAATAGTTCTAAATTCATAGTTGAAAACACATTTGTGAGAATGTGATAAGAGTTGAGTGGAGACTCTAGGATTGTAGATATATGCTTTTCAAAAAAGTAGACAAGTTACATGAGTTGTCATAGGGTGTCATATCGAGTGAAGATACTAAGTTCTTGTGCCATGGTTAACATATATTGAGGAGTGAACATGTATATTGTGGTGGGAATAAAGAGAAAGATGCACAAAGAGATAAAAAGAAGTAGAGAGATAGAGAGAGGGAGATTGACATAGAAAGAAGAATAAAGAAAGAGAGCTCGTAGTATATATATATATATATATATATATATATATATAGAGAGAGAGAGAGAGAGAGAGACTTTCAGGAATAGATATTCGTTTCCTAGGAATGGATATCTGTTTCCTGGCTCTACAAAATGGATATTCATTACCTTAATAATGAATATATGTTACACCTCGGGAATGCCTTGGATTTAGGCTTGGGACTATCATAGTTGACTTTCTCTTAGCTCTAACGTGTTTACAAGTTTCACCCTCTTCTTCTGACTTCACCCTTTGTGCAGCTGACGGATTTTATTTAATTCAAATATGATGAAACGAAAAGGGTTTATTAAAGAAATTGTCAGATTTCTAAAAATATAAGATTTTCTTGATTATCATATTATTAAACAATTATTAATAATTTTCTATATAGAGTGTGTTTGAAATCCTGATGGACACACTGATTGAAAAACATCCATAACTTTCAAACCGTTTCACCTTTTTCAAACCCGAAAGATATGTCACACTCTATGCTTTTCTGGCTATAGGTTTTAAAAAAAATTGAATTTCAATTTTTTTTATCGAGATAGGTTGACTGGAAAATTACTTTTTAGTTTTAAAAAAATCAGAGTAAAAAAATCATAACTAATTATTTTCTTGGAAAAAAATTTCAAAAAAATATGTGTCACATCCGGGCATGAGTCCTTTACTTATTTTTAAAGATTCATTTTTTTTTGCTCATACCTAGGTTGGCTAGAATGACACCCACTTTTTTATTTTTTCTGAATTTAAATTTAATAGTTGTTCATTGAAATATTCATTTTTGACCAAGTAAATTTAGTTTTTTTCGAAAAAAAATAGTAGCCCATAAACTAGATTCAATTCTCTACAAATTTTGTTCTATTGTGTAGATAATCCATTCAAATTTTCACATGAACTTGCTTAAGTCTATTTTTGAGTATTTTCATTGCCACCTAGAGGTATTGTTTGGCCCATCATGATCCTGCACTCACCCTCATGCTTGCACTCTCTTGACCCCCTTACTACTATGTTTGTTAGACAAGCTCTAGGAGCGATTCTTGAAGATGCTTATAAAAAGGCTTACAATATGGATCAACAAATTAAGCCTTAGGATTGTGGTACATAATATCTTCTAATTTTGAATCAAACAAATTTGAGTACTAATATTATTTCTCTTAGCTTCTAGTTGATCACAATCTTGTTAGTTACTACCAACCATATTTTTCTTTATCTTATCCATATATTCCCCATCAAATGAGTTATGCTCCACAATTAGTTTAGATGTCTTGATAAATGTTAGTTAAACTTGGCTTAGTTAGCAAGTTTTTGGATTTAAAATGTCTATTATGATTGAGAGATACACAAAATACACTTTAATAATTTCAAGTTTGATAAGTGATGTTATGTAGTCTAGGTAATCAAACTAACTTTTAAAATTTGACCCTTTATTTACCATGATGGTCCTCAACCTTGAAACAAGAGTTTATTCTTTTATATTGAAAGAGAAAGAAAGAACATTTTTATATAATCTGAGATTGAAAATAAAAGAAAATAATTGATTAGAATATTAAAATTCATGATGACTCAAGTATCTGTATTGGTGCTATGGATGCTCAATTGGTAGTAGAGCAATACCTAGAGGGGTCCAAAGGCATCTTTATGAGAGCTATAGATGGTTGGCTAGTCGTGAAGCAATGCTTGGCATTGGTGATATGTTTATGATGCATATTGATTAGTAATATGTAGATCAATGCCTACTTAAGGGATAAACTCATTAATAACATTGATTCATTTTCTATCATTATTGGTCTTTATAATTGTCAAAGGAGTATATGAACTCACTAATTCACACATGCCTAATCTAATAAGCATATGAAGCCTTGAGATAACATAGATCGTCCCTAGCTTAAATGGCATTTATCTTTAATAAAGTCAATTTTTTTTGTTATTTTGGACTAACCCAAAACTTTGAATTCTAAATGATTTGGAGTGTTTTCTTATGGAGTCACTAATTGTTGTGATCTTCTGCTCCACTTCAAACCTAGTTTTATTTGTTTATTTTCATGTGGGCATTTGTTGTTGCCACAACATGAATCAATTCATTATGAACTAATGACCAAATTTTCTAAACTTCAAGTCCTCTAAATTATGAGAGTTTACTCCAAAATTGTAAATTCTTAGTTTCCTCTTAGTTTTGTTTTAGGTTTCTAATTTCCCTAATTTCTTGTTTAAATTCATGATTTTAGTTTATGATCTAATTATTGGTTTATTCCTCCAAATTTGTTTGTGCTTTCTTTCTATTTTCAACTTATTCGAAATTTAGAGTTTGATGCTCTATACCTTATATTTTATTAAAAAAAATATGTTGTAAGGGCCAATTTGTTTCTCTAAGACATTGACTAAGCCAATTCAAGAGCAAGTTCAAAATTTCCTTGAATTATTATGTAATTAATTTGGCAATAATGGCCCAACTTAGGAAATGATAATTTTTCCTAAGACTTTTCTTTGCTTGTCCCAAGTGTCTCAACAATTGTCATATTTGCCTTAGTTTGTTGTAAATGCAAGATTTTGCCCAGTGTCTTATCCAAGCATAAAATATTGTGACAAGTGTCAAAATCTTAGGGCTATCACATTATCAAACCTATCAAGTGAAATTGTTAACATTTTCAATTGAAAGGCTTCTAATAAGCAATTAACTCGAGTTAGGGTTAATCCATGGTTAGATTTATACAAAATGCATCTAGATGACTTTTAGGAATTGAAATAGATTAAGCAAGATTCCATAGCCTTCTCATGTTTGACCCATTATTATGTTCAAATTTGGGAGTTCACTCTTATGATCACAACCAGTTTGAAAGATTCATCCCGTCTGGATTAGCTATGATTCGAGAGATACTGACATCACCAGTGGGAACCACGGGATATAAACATTTTGGTTTATACTTAATTGGGTTCTTGCAGTCACAAAAAGGAAAATTTGTTTGAGGCACTGAAAGGTGATAATGTGACAAACCTACAATATCTTGTCATGAGATTAAATCTCCCGCGCTTCTACATATTCAGATTATTTCTATTCTATTATTTGTTTGGTTTCCCACCGATGAAAAATCGACCGAAATGTTTCTAAAAATAAATTGAAAAAATCCATGCCTGCAGACACCAGTGAAAAACGTTGAGTGCGGTGAAAATCGGTGAGTTAAATCTCTAGATGGACGGGCAGTTAACATATGGAGTTCTGAAAGTTATGGGTATGGCACCATTTATGGGCATGGACCTATGGTGCATCCTCAATGTTGAATATTTGTGGATTTCAGATTTAATATTTTTATTAAAAGTTCAGCACTAGTAGTTGTGATTTAAGGTTGTTAGTGTTGACTATAAGTACTTAATAGCACTTGTATCCATAGGAGGTTCAAGGAATAAGTCCATAGACAACAGACCACTTTAGAAAATTTTCCAACCTGTGGGCTAATAATTGAATAAAATGTGCTATTTAGATTTAAAAAGCAACCAATCATGTGATGCCACATCAAGGCAACAACAAAACATGACTTAATGCACAACTAATGGTCCACCTTTTTTTTTTGGGTCTTTTTGGACATCTCAACAAAAAGCATGCTGATGTGCCATCATATGGACCTGAAACCTTAGTTACGCAGGGGCCTTACCAAGTAAGCTGCTGTTGGAGTGATTCCAAATTGCCTAGGCATTTAGGGTGCTCAACTATTGGATCCTCTCCCCTAGTCTAAAAATATTCTTTTTGACATATGCCTAAGATAGACATTTGATCAAAATAATTATTAATTAAAATTCAAAACACTTTTCCTAATTTTTAAAAAATATTTACTATTTTTGATCGAATGTGCACCCTGCATAGACAGTGCCTTCTTTTCCAAGAACCACACAGTCCATACCGTCACATCATTGCTTTATCACAAAAGAAACGAGCTTGGCCCACCCGCCATTACTCTACAAGTTTTGCATGACATTACTGACACTTTCCATTGAAACTTGTATTTAGTTATTGTATTTAAAAAAACAACAATAATTTAAGTTAGCTTTAGACCGATTCCTTGCGAATATGCTTTAGGAAAATGCAATTAGTAACAAATATTCTCTCCACTCCATTAATGAATATCATTGGAGCAGCCTTAAATTATTGTGCATTTCAAGAACAATCAATGTCCCTCCTCGAGATGAGTGATCAATACTGATGGGTTGACTTTGTAATTGTGTTTCCTGCACAACTACGATAATGATTTTCTACACGCCACAAAACACTTCATTTTTGTTGCTTTTGGTAAGTCCTTGAGTGACTTGGTCTCTACACCGTTTCATTCAGACACCCATAACACCAGTATTTCGTGATGGTGTTTTTTTTAAAAATAAAGGATTGCAAGCAAGATTGTGGGTGTCATTCATTTCCTTTTAATGCAGAAGGAGAAGAACATGAGAGTCCATTCACCAGCATAAATGACATTCTTCACAAAGCAATATCAACAAGGCAACATGAAGAAAGCATTGAGAAAACAGGCATGATGCGATCTCTTTTATATTGGGTTTCTTTATTAGCAAGTCTCTTCAATGTTTTAGTTTTTATGTGCTGTAGAAGGGCATGTTCTGTTTTTTGCCAGCTGCATTCCTTTCTTTCCATTTTTATGTCAATGACACTGTATAGCTATGGATTGTGTTTCTCAAAGCGTAATTGTGGCACTTATTCTAAATTTCTAATATAAAAATGGGAAAGTTTGTGCAATATGTTAAATATTCTAGTTGTAAAATAAATTATAGTACAAACCCATATTAATGTAGGTAAGGTCTAGCTACTGTTTTTGCACCCAAATCTAAACATCTTGGAGTTGTCCAAGCCTCTGTCTGTCTTTCGCTTTACTAAGAGAGAAAGCCTTGTTTATGATGGATAATGGGTGCAAATTTGTTCAATATGGTATGACTTCTGGTTTTAGATTATACATCTTGGAATTGTCTAAGCCTCTGTCTGTCTTTCTCTTTAAGAGAGAAAGCCTTGTTTATATGGATACATGGTGACACAGTCTGTGATATAGTAATGGGTGCAAATTTGTTCAATATGGTATGATTTCTGGTTTTAAATTACACATCTTGGAGTCTAAGCCTCTGTCTGTCTTTCGCTTTACTAAGAGAGAAGACCTTGTTTATGATGGATACATGGTGACACTTAATGTAATATAATAACGGGTGCAAACTTGTTCAATAGGGTTTGATTACTGATTTTAAATTACATTGATCTGGCACAGACCTATATATATACAGGCCAGCTCTAGCCACTCTCTGTTTCTGCACCCATCAATACACATCTTAGAGGTGTTTAGGCTTCTGTTCGTCATGGATTAACTAAGTTAGAAAGCCTTATTTATTCCAGGGGAGAGTATATGCGATTGGGGGTACCATTCAATTGACTGATCAACAATAAAGGTTTGTTACCACTTGAACTGTAAAGTCGTAATTTGTAAACAATAACAAACGAATATACTCCTGTTCTCTTGCTATAATGTAGGCTTCTCTAGTACAAGGAAAGGAAGAAGTGCGAGCTTAGAATGGACAGGAGGAAAAGGCAAGAAAAATAAAACCTTGGTCCATAGGAGAGGAGAGCATGTGGTTAACATCTAGCTGAAAATACAAACCAGAAGAATTGATTGGTCTGTCATTTTGAAGGACATCTCCAAGACGGTCTAAGATTTGAATTTGGAGAATATGGTTTGGTTTGCTTAATAGCGATACCCTTTTGTACCTAATGGGTGCATGGGCCAATAAATGATTACATTTTTTTTCTATTGCAGAACATATACAAATATTCTGCTCATATGAGGAACTATGTGAGACCAATACAAGTTCTTGCAAGCACTAATACAAGATCCTTATTAGAGACTAATACAAGCTCCTTAGGAGCCAACACACTAGAAATCACCTATGGAAGACCAAGAGTTACCACTAAGACATCCACTCATTTAGAAACCACAACCACATTAGAAGCCAACTCTAGAATACCAAGAGTCACAACTTAATAGCCTTAGCGATACCCTTTTTGTACCTAATGGGTGCATGGGCCAATAAATGATTACATTTTTTGTCTATTGCAGAACATATCAAATATTCTGCTCATATGAGGAACTATGTGAGACCAATACAAGTTCTTGCAAGCACTTATTAGACACTAATACAAGCTCCTTAGGAGCCAACACACTAGAAATCACCTTTGGAAGACCAAGAGTTACCACTTAGACATCCACTCGTATAGAAACCACAACCACATTAGAAGCCAACTATCGAATACCAAGAGTCACAACTTAATAGCCTTAGGGATACCCTTTTTGTACCTAATGGGTGCATGGGCCAATAAATGATTACATTTTTTGTCTATTGCAGAACATATACAAATATTCTGCTCATATGAGGAACTATGTGAGACCAATACAAGTTCTTGCAAGCACTTATTAGACACTAATACAAGACACACTAGAAATCACCTATGGAAGAGCAAGAGTTACCACTTCTCATTTAAAACCCACAACCACATTAGAAACCAACTATAAAATATGATGCAGGAGCATCCTTTCTCCCACGTTTTTGGTGTTCATAGTTTTTGTTTTGTGTTGTTTTGCTGTACCCAAATTTTGGTTTGAAGTATGTGATTAGGAGTTCTTTTATGTTAGTGTTTGCCTTGGAGGCTTGTGTTTCAGTTTTTCCCACCAAGTCTTTTGGAACATTTGAATGTCAAGAAGTCGAACTTGAGTCTCTTGTCCTCATTGCAAATATACTTCCACGTCCTAAAACAAATTAAGAGACAACACTCTGCCTAGAGGAGGAGTCATCCATTGGCGCTAACCTTGAGCAAAGAGCAAGATTCAGTTAGGTTAGGTGGAAGTAAGTTCCTCACGGTTGTGAGTGGAAAAACGAGAGTTTTTTTTGGAAGAACTCGGGTTCCTGTAGGCCGGGGGACAGATTTAGGAAAAAGAAAAGAAAAAGAACCAGTTACTGGGCGAATTCAGTTTCTCCACGGGTTGGTGGCGGTTGGGAATAGTCCTGTTTTGGATGTTGACGGTGCTCTATTGATCAGTCTGAAAGTATTGGAACAGTTTTTCTTTTTTCTTCCTACTGTGATAAGTAATGCACAGAACATCGTGAAAAGGGATATATTTTGGAAAACGCAGAGAATCAGGGAACAAGAAAAATATGAGAATATAGTTGCCACGGCTGTTTCAGAGTGTGACCGTTTGGAGAAAGGGTGATTTCTCATCGGGAGAGACAAATAAAACAGTGAGAAGTAAGAACAAGGAAATAAGAACAGTAGCACGGGATAGAGAAGCCTAAACTGGGAATAGAGGTCGTGTAGAGCGCAGATTTCTGACAGACAAAAACAAATAAATACAGAGCATGGGCAGTTCCAAGGTTTCCTGTGAAGATAAAAAGCATTGCTAGTCTAAAACCCAAAGAAGGAACGTGCTGGACAATCAGACCAGAAAGATGGACAGTCTCATCAGACTTATTATCTCTGTAACTGTAACCTCTCGGTGAGAGTTGTTCTGCCCTGTTTTGACATTGCAAACTGCAACCTTTCACTGTCCCTGTGTGAATAAAATGTGGTTTATGCACCGTGCTGTTGGTTTTCAATAATAAATAAAAGTTTATGTAGAGGATATTTGCTGTGTTACAAATCCATCTGGACTGTAGCATCATAGTGAGTCAAGGGAGGACTGTTACTGTATTTGGAGGGATATAGAACAGACTTTGTTATGTTTAAATGACACAAATCATTACATATATACCGTGTTGAACCTGCCAGCCATCTTCCAGAATATCAGTAGTCTCCTGTATGCACATGGACTATTCTTGATTAAGTTCTTATCACCAAAGAGCTTTTGTGTGGACCTTTGATCCGATTCCATCAAATTTTGGTATCAGATCCCAGAAGTGACTGGGCAGAGCAAGAGATTGGACAGGAAAAGATTGGGCAAAATGCCACCCAGAAGAATGCCAAGAGGAGGAGGTAGAGGAGGTGCCAGAAGAGACA
Organism: Cunninghamia lanceolata; assembly: GCA_027924645.1. Lineage (NCBI taxonomy): Eukaryota > Viridiplantae > Streptophyta > Pinopsida > Cupressales > Cupressaceae > Cunninghamia > Cunninghamia lanceolata. The sequence continues at coordinate 1,279,981 of BSBN01002024.1, read as the reverse complement.
TAGATGAAGGGGTTATGGAGTTGCTACAGAACCTCATAGCAAGGATGGATGCCATGGAACAGGCACAGAGAAGAGCCATGGCAAAGATGGAGGTTCCTACCTACTCAGGAAGCCTCAATGGAGAGGAACTCATTGATTGGATCAATGAGCTTGACAGTTACTTTGAGTACGAAGAAGTGGCAGAGGAGAAAAGAGTCAAGTTTGCTTGTACAAGACTTAAAGGCCAAGCTGCTATGTGGTGGGATTATGTTCAGTCAGAGAGAAGAAAGAAAAACAAGGAAAATATAACTTCTTGGGACAGGATGGTTGCCAAACTGAAAGCCAAATTTCTTCCAAGGGACTACCAAACAAATCTATTCAAAAGGTTACAAAATCTCAAGCAGAAGGAGATGACCGTGAAGGAATATACAGAGGAGTTCTACAAATTGGTAATCCGGTTAGGGCATAGTGAAGACGATTTGGAGATTGCTAGGTACCTGAATGGATTAAGATACAGTTTGCAAGATGAATTGAGTTTTTTGTCCCCTAGGACTCTTCAAGAAGCCTATGAGTTTGCCATTAAGGCAGAGGAGAAGCTTATGAGAAGGCAAAACCAACAAGGAAGAGGATCTAGAGGAAGAGGACAGAATGGTGGTAGAGGACAGCTGCACCACCAAGGTGGAGAAGCAAGCACTTCTAGTGGGCAAACCAATCCGGAAAGAGGAGGTTTCCAAAGAGGAGGAAGACCATTTGAAGGAGGAGGATACCAAGGAAGAGGAAGAGGTTTCTCTGATAAATGTTTTAAGTGTAACAAGTATGGCCACAAAGGTTGGGAGTGTTCTGAGTTTCCACAAGAAGGTTACACAAGGCCTGAGAAAAGTAATCAGATTGTGCAAGCAGACCAAGAGAGTGTGGGATCACCTCCTCGTCACTTAGAAGAACTTGAGATAGGAGAGTCTTTGTTGTTCAAGAGATTACTATTGAAGCCACCAAAGGAGAGTCTAGAACCTGTGCAAAGGAGAGCCTTATTCAAAACCAATTGCAAGGCAAAAGGTAAGTGCTGCGAACTCATTATAGACAGTGGTAGTACGGATAATCTTGTGGCTATTGAAATGGTAGACAAACTAGGCTTTAATAGGATTAAACATCCTAACCCCTATCAAGTTTCTTGGTTGCAAAAGGGGCATCAGTTGTTGGTAGATGAGCAGGCCTTAGTAGAGTTTCAAATAGGTAGTTATAAGGACACTGTTATGTGTGATATTATGCCTATGGATGTTTGCCATGTGCTTCTTGGTAGACCTTGGCAATTTGATAGGAAAGCCATACACGATGGAAGAAACAATACTTACACTTTACAAAAGGATGGCCAAAAACATACACTGTTACCTTTGAAAGGAGAAATGGCCAGTAAGAGCAGCAGCAGCAGCAGCAATGTATTGTTGATAAGTGGCAAAGAATTTCTACATGATATGAAGAAGGAAGAAGAGGGAAAGTGTAAAGTTGCAGCAGTGGTTGAGAAGAGGTTAGTTGCAGCAGAGGATGAGAAAGAGAAGAGTGAAGTTGCAGGAATGGTTGAGTGTCCTTTGGAGGACATAAAGGCATTAATTGCAGGTGTGATTGAGGAAGTGAAAGAAGTGGACATTGAAGATGAAGGAGGAAAGAGTGTAGAAGAGGTAGCTGAAATTGCAGTGAATGGTGAAAACAAGGATGATTTAATGTTGCAGCTTTTGGCAATAGAAGCAGAGTGGTTAGAGAAACTTGTGGGTGGAGGTATAAAGGCGAATGGTGCAACGAATAGAGAAGAAGAAGATATTGGAACAGCGAAGGAAAATGAGGTATATTATGACAATTTTGATTTTGGTTTACCTTTATTTGCAAGGATGAATGTATAAGATGTAGTTTCCGATATGTATGCGGATGTGTCATGTTTGTGTGTGGGGAGGTTATAGAAGATAATGCAAAGGAAGCTTGGTGGAGGTGGTCGGTTCATAGTGGGTCACAACCCATGATACATGGTGGACAAGAGTCCACAAGTGACAAAGAAAGTGCAAAATTCATTTCCCCACGACATGACAGATATATTCCTACCAAATGCTCGAAGAACAAAAATAAATAAATTGTTGCAGGTTACTTCATTAGAGCATCGGAGTATGCTGCAAGTTGTATACGACTTGAAAGGGTAGTCCTACTACCCAACTCCATTTGTGAGCTATGCTCACAATCATCTCTCCCGGGGAACCTAATGCAGGAGCATGGTTTCTCCAACGTTTTTGGTGTTCATAGTTTTTGTTTCGCGTTGTTTTGTGGGTCCTTGTACCCAAATTTTGGTTTGAAGTATGTGATTAGGAGTTCTTTTATGTTAGTGTTTGCCTTGGAGGCTTGTGTTTCAGTTTTTCCCACCAAGTCTTTTGGAACATTTGAATGTCAAGAAGTCGAATTTGAGTCTCTTGTCCTCATTGCAAATATACTTCCACGTCCTAAAACAAATTAAGAGACAACACTTTGCCTAGAGAAGGAGGAGTTGTCCATTGGCGCTAACGTTGAGCAAAGAGCAAGATTCAGTTAGGTTAGGTGGAAGTAAGTTCCTCACGGTTGTGAGTGGAAAAACGAGAGTTTTTTGGAAGAACTCGGGTTCCTGCAGGCCGGGGGACAGATTTAGGAAAAAGAAAAGAAAAAGAACCAGTTATTGGGCGAATTCAGTTTCTCCACGGGTTTGTGGCGGTTGGGAATAGTCTTGTTTTGGATGTTGACGGTGCACTATTGATCAGTCTGGAAGTATTGGAACAGTTTTTTGTTTTTTGGTTTTCTTTCTACTGTCATAAGTAATGCACAGAACATCGTGTAAAGGGATATATTTTGGAAAACGCAGAGAATCAGGGAACAAGAAAAATAAGTGAATATAGTTGCCACGGCTGTTTCAGAGTGAGACCGTTTGGAGAAAGGGTGATTTTTCATCGGGAGAGACAAATAAAACAGTGAGAAGTAAGAACAAGGAAATAAGAACAGTAGCACGAGATAGAGAAGCCTAAACTGGGAATAAAGGTCGTGTAGAGCGCAGATTTCTGACAGACAAAAACAAATAAATACAGAGCATGGGCAGTTCCAAGTTTTCCTGTGAAGATAAAAAGCATTGACAGTCTAAAACCCAAAGAAGGAACGTGCTGGACAGTCAGACCAGAAAGATGGACAGTCTCATCAGACTTATTATCTCTGTAACAGTAACCCCTCGGTGAGAGTTGTTCTGCCCTGTTTTGACATTGCAAACTGCAACCTTTCACTGTCCCTGTGTGAATAAAATGTGGTTTATGCACCGTGCTGTTGGTTTTCAATAATAAATGAAAGTTTATGTAGAGGATATTTGCTGTGTTACAAAGCCATCTGGCTGTAGCATCATAGTGAGTCAAGGGAGGACTGTTACTGTATTTGGAGGGATATAGAACAGACCTTGTTATGTTTAAATGACACAAATCATTATATATATATACCGTGTTGAACCTGCCAGCCATCTTCCAGAATATCAGTAGTCTCCTGTATGCACATGGACTGTTCTTGATTAAGTTCTTATCACCAAAGAGCTCTTGTGTGGACCTTTGATCCAATTCTATCAGAATACCAAGAGTCACAACTTAGAATTTCACAATGAAAACACAAGGCTTGAACAAATTAAGTTCAACCTGTGGACAAAGATGTCTACATAAGAAACCCACAAAACATACTAATTTCAAACATCTGCAATAATTGTAAGAGGCATAATGCTTCTCTATCATTAAATGAAGAACACACATTTATTTTCATCCTCGGGTTGCTTCTCTATTTTCTGGACGACAGCAAACTATTCTCACCATCAAAACCACTCCTCTTTCAATTACAACATCTAAATGGGTGTGCTCTTCTCCTTGAGCAATTTTATTTTTTGGCTCATATTTACTTTGTCTGTCATTTGCTTTAGAACACTCAAATACGCTGTGACCTCCTCAATCAGGCCTATAACATCCATATGGTCTTCTTGGAATTCAATAGCCTCTTGCAGATCCTCTTCCTCTCTGGTTTGACTCCCTTCCTCTTCCTCTGACTCTCCCACCTTCTCGCTCCTTCAGATCTTCTGATTTCAGTGTATAAGATCCCTCTCAGCCTCTGTTTGAAGATAATCCTCCTCTCTTTGCAAATATTTTCCTTGATACATTCATGTTCAGATTATCTTCAACCTTCTAGTGCCATTGATAGGCTTCATTAAGGGAACACAAGTTGACTAGGGTTAGTTATGTTGAAGTAACAGAGCTGCCTTTAATACACCTCTCACGCATTAGATTGATGATTCAAAGGCTCACCAAGAGAAGAATTGATGTGAGATGCATCCAGTGGCATTTACCCTGCAGATGGATGGTAGTTGCTGTGAAGGAAGCTATGTTCATTGGATTGCATTTGTTCTTTATTCTTCTGTAAATATCTGTAAGGTTAGATTCCTTCTATAATACCATTTCTGTAGATTTTGGTTTTTTCTTTATAGTTGTGTGGAATGGTAGACTGTATTAAACATATATGTTTCAACTAACAAAATGATTCCCATGTATTGCAAGAAAAAGTCGTCAATTAATGGACAGTAAATTGCATACTTAGTTGGAATCTGGAAATTTTCCTGGGCCGTCTTAGCTTGACATTTGATTCCTGAAACTTCTGGGGCTAAAAGGGAACTCTGTTTTTTGGGTGTTAAACATGTGAATAAAGAGAGAAAGTTTTAATCATATGACTACCATTGTGGCTTGAATGTATTCAGTAAGTTGGTGATCTGTATTTCAGAAGCAATATGGGGAACACCACACTAAATTGCAGAATTTAATGTGTTGTGATGAGCAGAAGTGGATTTATGCTGTCAAATATAAAGAAGAACAAGATTGCATAACATAACATGGATTCATACATGCAAAGAAAGTAACGTGGAAATTAAGATCTCAAATCAACAATTGCATTAGTCTAGAAGTTCTGTGTTTTTTAGGCATACAATCTCAGCCTTTCTGATCCTACAGTGCTGTGCAGTGTGGAAGCTGGACATGCATGGATATATGGTGGGCAGTTCTGGTTCTGACGGTGTTCTTCAGGACAACAGATTCACTTTGTTTAAATGGCAAATGTCAGGTTGGTGACTCTTGTTTTCACTATCAATTGCCAAATGCATCTTATAGAACCAACACAAAATTCATTATATATAAACAAATGAATAACTCTGCTTGACAACAAGCCAATGTTTCTAGGACTAGTCAAAATTTGACGCTTGGCTTCTCAGGTTCATGATCTCTGCACAGTGAATGGGAACTGTGCAGCTGGGCTACATTGCGAAACATGTGTTGCAGTAGGGAATTTGCTTCCCAGGTGCACTAGGATTCAGCCTGTAAACCCAACATCTAAGGTACTTTGTTGATACTCTTGTTTAAATGAATTTCATGTAATGAATAAAAACAGAAAAACAAACAAGAACAGGAACAGAAAAAGGGGAAGAACTTGAGGTTGTTGTATGACCAAAAAATTAAAATTAAAATCCTAAACACCATGGAGTTTTTCCTGGCTAAAGACAAATATGAAGGAACATTTTGGGGGCATAATGAGGAAAAACTGAATTTTATTCAATATCTATTTAATTATAGGATTTCAGGTGGAGAACATTTGAAGTTTGTTTGACTTGTATCACAACTACAAAAAACTATACTCTACAAACTAATAACATTTGGTGGGGTTTGAGTAATGGGACTTGTTGATGCCAAATCAAAAGCATGACTGAAGTTGATCTAAGAAAGAATTAAAATACATTTGTATGGATTACTAAGCTTCATTGAATGATATCTACTCATTGAAATTAGAGATGTTTTTAGGGATTTGAATTCCCTTTCAGCTTCGAAAGATGATATTCGGTCAAAACATTCTGACATCAGAGATTTTTCAACAAATTCACTTCTTTTCAGGTTGGGGGACTGCCTTTTAACAGGTACTCCTGGCTAACTACTCACAACTCGTTTGCTATCCTTGGAGAAAAATCTCACACTGGTGTCCCACGATTATCACCCTCAAACCAACAAGATAGTATCACGGATCAGCTCAATGTATGATATCTACTAAAGAATCTTTAGCTGTTTTCAATATCTAAATTTATATTTGTTGTATTCTATTGTGTTGTAAGTAGGATTATTCAGCCACGAGCTTGACTTTATTAGCTTGTTGTGCAGAATGGTGTGAGAGGCCTTATGCTTGACATGTATGACTTTCTAAATGATGTTTGGCTGTGCCATTCATTTGGAGGCAATTGCTACAACTTCACAGCATATGTAAGAAAATATACTATTTTGATTTTGAAACGAATGAATCTTATATTAGATAACCATATAGATGAGTTATAATTGACAACCATTAGGATCACATAAAACATCTTGACCTATTAAAGCCAGGAAGGCTAACATTTTGACATTTATCTCCACAATGACACACATTTTCCCTTAGAAGGAAAGCTTGTGACCTTATTTCGTTATTCCAGGAACCAGCTATCAGTGGATTGAAAGAGATTGAGTCATTTCTGGCTGCACGCACCTCTGAAATTGTGACTATATTTATTGAAGACTATGTAAAAGCGCCCAAAGGCCTAACCAAAGTATTCACTGCAGCAGGACTTATGAAGTACTGGTTTCCAGTTTCTAGAATGCCCCAAAATGGTCAGGACTGGCCTACTGTAGCAGACATGGTAGCCAAAAATCAACGCCTCGTAGTCTTTACTTCCAAGTCTTATAAAGAAGCATCAGAGGGCATTGCCTACCAGTGGAAGTATGTTGTTGAAAATCAATGTAAGGCATACTGTCTTTCAGGATTAATTTCTATATCCAGATTCTGTTGTCACAATAGAAGCTCAAAAACGTTGTATTGATGTTGATCTTTGCAGATGGGGACAATGGTATGAAAGCTGGAACATGTACAAATCGTTCAGAATCACCTCCTTTGAATACAAAAAATAGATCCCTGTTTCTGCAAAATTTCTTTCCTGATAATCCCAATTTGCCAAATGCTTGCAAGGACAATTCTGCTTCATTATCCAGCATGCTACCTGTGTGTTACCAGGCTGCCGGTAACAGATGGCCTAACTTTCTTGCAGTAGATTTCTACAAGGTTAGTCTCAATGAGGACCAGCAGTCAAGAAAAAACCATCTACTTTCTGTTTACTTTTTTTTTTAAGGCTTAGGCCTCAAAGATTACTAGAAACTAGACTTTGAGAGTCCACTGTTATTGCCTGCAGAGAAGTGATGGTGGAGGTGCATCAGAAGCTGTGGACAAGCTCAATGGTGAACTTGTCTGTGGATGCAGCGATATAAACCATTGCCAGGTCTCTTCATAAGTAATTATTCTTAGTTGTTTCTGAGTGTTTAGTTTCTAGGTAACTTACCTAAGCTTGCTTTGACTGTATTGATTTAAGATAGCCCTCTGATATCTATTATGCTTGTTCTCACAATAATCAACCATTTTTGGCAGTCAAACAGCACACTTGGAGTCTGCAATCTCCCAACTAGTTTTCCCTCTGCAGCAATGCCCAATATGACAGCAAGTTCTGCTGCAATTTCTCTCATCCCAACTGCAATCTTCGTCAGAAGTTTCATACTTGGATTTCAAATTATTTATCTGATTTTCATTTGCTTGTGACTTTTGTAAGAGGGGATCCTGTAACAATGGTCTATTTTACTAGTTTCAATCCCATATCTTCCTCACCAGACGATACAGGTGATCTCCAACTCACTTGACATTTCACTCCCAGGGGATTCACCATGTAGAACCCTCAAAGAAATTGCTTTTCAGTTACCTTTGGTTTCCAAAATGTGACCTCCCAAATAGATTACACTTCTTGCCTTCTTATACTAGAGATGGATGTCATGAAGTACGATGTAGTGTGCTCCATGCCACCAAATCAAAAGACAATCATTTTGGCGGGAGGTGTAATGGTTAACTTATCATTTGAGATTTATATCTTAGGCACTCAGAGAATTTCTGAGTATTTTTTTTCTGAAAAACATTATTGATGCTCATTGCACCAATATAAATGCCTTTGGCTTACCTTTTCAAGAGAGATTGGTTGAACCTTCATGCATTTGCTTATTATGGGAAAAATAAGTGCTTTCTTATGCTAATCTAGGTCTAATCTAATAATCAAACAATAAATGAAACCAAACTTAAATTTAGAAAGTTGAGACTAAAATGTAAGTGATAAGAAAGAGAATGTGCTTAGTTCTTGTCAATCAGAATTAGAAATTTAATTTTGGATCTAAGATCTGTGAGCTATGAAGAATTTGATTGGTGATATGCATTGACTGAGGACTAGGGTGCACCACGTAGCTTGGTCAAGGATAGAATTCTTGCCAAATGATCAAGTCTTGTCGTAGATTTGTCTACTATTGATGTGGCCTACTACATTGCACTATTGCCTTCAATATATGCTTCTAAACAAAGAGTTGTGCTAAAAAGCATACTAGGATTTATTATTTAGCTAGAGGGACGACCATGTACTTCCTTGCTAGTAGTCAAACCCCTTTTCCAATGTACAATATCCTTAGACATGGCAAGTAATCAATGCAATGCTTAAGTATGCTTTGTTTTAATGCTCTTTGTGTATATGCTTTGTAATGAGATGTTCCAATTGCTTTTTGATGAGAACTAATGACCGAGGACTATTTATAAATGCATGATACTAGTTGCTCAACTTGAGGTATTTGGTGTGTGGCCCAGTTGGATAACAATCAAATTCTAGGAGTGAGAGATTTGAATTTGAATTTGGTAGATTAGGCTACATAGTGGAGACCGATCCAAGGACAAGGCCGCATATGTAGCCTAGTCCAAGTTGGCAGAAATCCTATGGGATTGACTAGTCTTGACTAAGGTAACAAATAAAGCAAATTTGGGCAATATGTTCATGGGGGTCAATTTGTATGCCAAATAAGTCAAGTTGAGCATTATGACATTATACTTATGATGATGTCCAAAGTGGTACAAAATAAAGGTGTAGAAATTTAGGGTATGCACTTTTACGCCTTACTTTTTGCCTCCACTTTGGTGTGTGTTAGATTCCCAAAATTGACTATAATATTTTTTCTACAAGAAAAAGCTACTTCAAAAAGAAAAAACCAAAAATGAGAGGCACAATATGCAACCAATACTTCATGTACATTGAATTATTCACAAAGGAATAATACATAGTTATACATTCGCATTTGTCAAAAATAGACAAAGCGGAAAAACAAAAAGCAATCTTATCCTATGTGATAAGATTGAGAACTAATAAAGGAAAATGCTTTCCTAATTAACTCACTAATAAACTTATGCTAGTGTGTAAATATTAATTTACACCAACACCCCCCATAAGTGCAACTTAGGGAGTTACACAAGCTAAAAAGAAAGATGGGTCCCGACAACAAGGCTTGATCTCCAAAAGAGAGAAAACAAAAGGTATGTACAAGTGATGGTTAAAAAATCAAATCCACCACATATACATAATGAATACGCCCCCATAAGAGAGAGTGGATAAATAATATTATGAATCCCCTCCAAGAAGCAACTCTTGTACCAATGATAAGTGCCTAAAGATAGAATACAATCCACTGCCTACAAACAACATTTCTCCCCTTCGGAAGAAACAGATCCACTCGCGAATGTAGAAACCATTCCCACATCCTGGATGAATAGGGAATCCAAATCCAATTGTGTGCCTCTAATGCAACTCTGGGGACCTCATGCTAGAAAACAGTGTCTTCTCCAAAACACAAATTATCTGCCCAATCAAAGAAGTAGAACCAGGAGAGGATATGATCTAAACTGCATCTGGAAATACAAAAGATGGTGATGATGCAAATCCACATGAGATGGCATCAAATAAGAGAGATAAACCCTCAAATGTGTCCTCCAAATCAACAATGTGAGACTCCACAAACAAGGATGAAATGTCTACAAGATAAGAGTCCTAATGTGGTGGATCTGAAAGACTAATATTGACCTACTGTAGAGAATCAGTGGAAGCCGTGAATGTAGCAACTTTGAACTCAGATGTAGCAACAAGTGATGAAGATGTGATCTCGACAGGAGAAGTAGAGGGAATAGAAGAAGTCTCTGTGTCTGAACAATCAAAACTTGCCATATATTCAAGCTCCTCTAAAATATCATCATCAAAAGGTATGTTATCTGCATCATCAAGGGGAATGAGGCAATCCATAGCAGGATCATCTGGGAATGGAGAGATATGAGGGTCTCCATAGAACTCCCAAATTGTCATCCAAAGCGTGCATGGGCACCCAAGGTCAAAAATAACACACAGTGTCATAATCAACACTAGAACAAATCAATCCTACAATATGATCAACATTGTTACCCCAAATAGATTTCTTTTGAGGTGTATCTGGTTTAGGTATGAACCCATAAAGACAAGGCAAAAGATTGAGCCACTTGAGATGTGGGATGCCTTTTTGCCATGACTCATAATTATCCTTTGGTAGATTTCCAATAAAAGGATGAGTAGAAAAACCCATAATACCTCTTCAAATTATTAGGGATCAAAACATCAATACAAATAAAATCTGATAAATGAAGCCCATCGAAGCAAACAAAACTTCTTTAGGAGCCAAAATGTCTAGAATATCAAACAAAAGCCATAAAATTGACAAACTAAATAAAAGATATGTGGGGCTAAAATTGGAAAAAGTACATGCATGGTTGAGTAGAGCTCGCTGATACCTTTCCAATACCTATTCATTTTTTAAAAAAAAAGATTCTAGGTGAAAGAAACGAGCTTGAAAACCAAAAAATGCATGGACTTTAGACAAAAATAAAAATTTCCAGCAGAAAAATCAAGAGAAAATTTCCATACCACTAGAAAGAGAACAAAACCAGCTTTTCGTTGCCTATTTGTTTGCGAAAATTGATACCGTATGTCCAACATATGGCAAGAAGAAAAATACCCCCTTTATGGAATGCAAAAAAGAGGGTAGGGGCCCTGTTGGTGGTCTGTGAGTGGTTGCTCAGTTGTGCTTGGGTGGCTCGACTGGGCCAAGTGGTGAAAGAGCAGCTAGTGGGTAGTGTTCAGGTGGCCCCTGGGCAGAGAACCCCCCATAGTGGTAGAGGGATATTAAAACCGCTTACTGCAAAATTTATCCGAATAAAAAGCTAACCGTCGATTAAAGAACCATACCATTGGAAAATGCTATGGATTGAACATAAGATGAGGACTTGTGCAAGACAACGTATGATGTATGACAATAGTATAGATTCATACCTTGTGTGGATTTTCATATGTACAGATTTTTAACAGGCCTAAAAAACACAAACCCACAAAAAACCACCTAAGATTTCTTGAGTCAGATTTTGACTTTTGGATAGAGGTTCCTAGGGTTTTGATGCCTTCTGAGCACAGCAGTGAGGTCTATTTTGCAGAAAGAAGCATTGATCATGACCTCATGGTTAAAACCCTCTCAAATTCGAGAAGAAACTGACAGATCTGGTGCTCTGATACCATGTTAGATTCCCAAAATCATATGTAGTATTTCTTCTACAAGAAAGAGTTGCTTTAAAAAACAAAAACTAGAAATGAGAGGTACAATATGCAACCAATACTTCATATGCATTAAATTATTCGCAAAGGGAAAATACATAGTTATACATTCATGTTTGTCAAAAATAGTCAAAGCAGTAAAGCAGAAAGAAATCTTATGCCATGTGATAAGATTGACAACTAATACAGGAAAATGCTTTCCTAATTAACTCACTAATTAACTTATGCTAATGTGTAAATATTAATTTACACCAACAGTGTGCATGTGAATCCACATGAATCATGCATGCCAATATAGAATACACAATAAAGGGAATAACAAGAAGACCAAGGATATATGTAATGGATGATGCATCATGATTCTTCATGTACTTGCAAGAGCAACATCCTCCTTCCCTACACACGTCACTAGTTATACTTGTTGGTGACAGATTGATATTCCACTAATCCTACAAGGTGTACTCAATACTCAAGACTCGAGATACTCAATGTAAACCTATGCATAGAGCTGAGACTTATCATCAAATAATGGACAATAAGGACCATTCTTAAGGTAGGGTAATCCTCCTTCACTTTAGGCTATGCTAGCCTTGGGAGGGTAATCCTTGAGGTTCCTATAGGACAATTAAAGAGAAATATGATAAACCCAATTGGATTGCAAGTAAACCCACCCTATTCTCATGAAGCTCCCGAAGACTCCATAGCTAAGAAACTCTTTTAATTTGTTATAACAAAAAACTTGCACATGCAACTAAAGATGAAAACACATTTGTATCCCTTCATATTAACCCCCTTATTCTTTGCATACACATGTATAAATTATAAACCACATTATCATGATTCTCTAACAATTTAGCAACTTGAGCTTACTAAGGATTTGCCATAAGTATACAATTGAATCATGCTATTAGGCAAGACCTGATCTACTACTACTTTACTAAGGAACAAAGAGATTTACTTAAATGAGAAAGATTTATCATCAAGCTAAATGAATTGGTGCCTATCTATTGGGAAATATAGTCATAGTTAGGAGGAAAGGGGGGTATTGTTATGAGCCTATAATAAAGAACTAGATTTGTATACATGCAAATAAGAGACAATAGAAACATCATATAATTAAACATACTTCAAAGATCCATTTCCAATCAAGAACATCCTTTTTGCATCAAATAAAAGACTATTACAAAATCCTTTGCAATATTTTGTAGCACTATCATGCTAACTAATTCATAAAGCATTCAAACTAGCAAATATGGTTAGAGAGGTCTTGTCATACACTCACAAGACCCCTTGAGTACAATTTAGTCAACCATGGAGACATTCATCTATGTAGAGATTTTAACATTATAATGCCTTGTTATAATCATACAAAACAACTCCCAACCCCTACAAACAGTAACATACAACCATTTATTCTCTAGAACAGACTTAGGACTACCATGCATGATGCAGGAGCATCCTTGGGAACAAGAGCAATCTTGCATCACCCAAAATATTTTCTTTCACTTTGTTTGTTTGTTTGTAGGTTCTCATTTATCAGATAGTTGTAGAAAAAATAATCGTACTTTACTACAATTTGCTTTTTGGTCTTGTAATTTTGAGATAATGTTCTACAAAGATTGTCATAACTTTATGAATTTAACATTGGCAACAGAGCATTGAAAGCTTACGGTAATCAAGGAATGCATGTGAAGATTCATTGGACCTAGGGAAGCAAACATTGAGCACCACACATATTCCTTTTCTGTTATGTAAGGTCTATTTTTATCACTTTCTAAGAATAACCATGATATAATCAACTCAGTCTATAATTGGAAAAAGAATCTTTCTCTTACCAGAGATAATCACTTAAGTACAATATTTTGCAAGTTTCTAATATAAGTAAAGTGCATCTACAAGCATGATCATTACATCCTTTACAATTGTTCCAAATACATCAAGAAGCACAGTTACATTTTGGCTAAACAAGCTATACAATGATTATTACAATGATATATCCATCTCGAGTCACATAACATATGGAATCTATCTTTTGCCGCCATGACCCACCGGTCTTTCGCAAGCCGAAGGCCAAGAGCATGGTTAAGGTGCTTTTTCCACCCAACTACGAAGCACTACACTTCCTCACGTTTCTTCCTAACTCAAAGAATCCCCGACCCTGCACAATGGGCAGGAGGGAAACTCTCGATGCAAGCCTGATACCTATATGCACTCTAAACTAGAATGGACATACTTCTTGCATGCAGGATGTGGCAAAGATAAATAATAATAATGACTAGGCATTTAATTTCCATCTATTTCAATGGTACAAACAACTTTGGCCAAAGCAATAAACATAATTTGGTAAAACTTGAAAAAAAAGTTTACCATCTTTATGAATCCACACTTGGCATCATGTCCCGGAAGGTAAGCATAAAGTCCAAGCAACATCAAACTACTTCTAATGCAAAATGACAATGCATAGTTTATAAGCAAGATTCATGCATAACACCCACGTGGCAAACATCATCCATGATGCCATCACAAAGAGCATTCACCACACATACACCCAATCAGAAGACATATTCTAAACAGATAATATGATAACCTATTATAATTCCAAGATTCAAATTCACAACATCATTCCATATTGAAAACTCATGTCTAACCACCTTATGTTACATACAAGTCGAATTACCTCATATCAATTTTATTCTTTGGGTATTGTCATTATTAATATCCTTCCAAATCTTGTCAAAGAAAACTAATTCCATAATATAATATTCCTCTAACCATTTCAATGTAAAGCAATAATCAGCTACAACATATTAATTTCTTCTACGTTACATGCAATACGCAAATCTACTAGTACTGGACCACATCGTTTGTTTAGATCCAACCAATATCTACCCTTAATAGTTTTTAACGCCATTCATATTTCACGTAATCCAGACCATCAAAGAGCATTAGATAAATTTCAAGGTTGCACCGAGACTGGTACTGGTACAGGAGACTGGTACCGGTACCGGTACGTCTGTTTTTGAAAAATAGGAGACGGGGGTACTTGGAGACACCATTTTTTTTTAAATATAATTTAATAATTTTATTAATTTATTAATATGCTAACATTAAAACTGAAAATATCATGACATTGAACTTTTAAAACAAGAGAACTGGTAAAGTTTAAGTTTATAGCTTACTTGTAACAATTTAATATAGCTTACTGTATATATATTACTTATAGGCTTATAGCTTACTTGTAACAATTTAATATAGCTTAATGTATATATATTACTGTAGACACTAGTATTGAGGTTTGAAGTCCGTAGGACTAAGAATCCATTGAGTTTGTGAGAAAATAGTGGAAAAAATGAAAGGTAGAGAAAGAAAAAAAAATGGAGACGCCTTTTTATTGATGCAGGGTACTTGGAGACGTGTGGGAGACTCAACCAGAAGTCTCCCTTTGCAGGGAGACGTACCCAAGAAGTCTCCGAGATGGGGAGACGAGTACTAGGGGGTCGGAGACGGGTCTTCGTGCAACATAGATAAATTTCAATAAGGTACCCTATTATAATATAATCACTACTTCCTTGCTCATTCGATATTAATCATCACATCATATTATCGGGTTTAATTAGCTCTAACTTATAGAGACACAAATATTTTAACCTCCGACACTTTTCCTAGTGTTCATTTCTAACCCCATTTTAACTAATAACCAAAATATCATATCCTCTATTCATAAAAGAAATGATGAGGTGTCAAGATGGTTGCTGATTAAAATATATTATTGTTAAGGTAGGCTTATATTAGATTTTCAACTTAAGAAGAATATATATTAATCTATTAAAGAAGCAATATAAATATAGGTATTTACCTCCCTATAAGAAGTTGGACATAAATGTATAATGGTATGCATTCCTATTTAAAATAAATAAAATGTTATCCTAGAACATTGATTGATCATTTCCAAGTCATAATTTGACAACTCAGTGGTTACGAATATACTCTGATAGAAATGTATTAGTATACAAAAATGAAAGCATAGACAAGGTGCACAAACTGTTTGATAAAATGCCTCAAGGAGATGTCATCCAACGGAGCGCAATGATCGCAGGATATGTTCAAAATAGATTGATTGAGAATTAGTTGAGAAAAGTTAAGACATGGTTGCTCCCAATAACAATTGGCATGTTTCACAAGGCTAGAAATGTTCTCTCGTGAGTTTAAAATAGACCCAGAAGATATCTGTCTCATTGTCACCACTACAACACTCACATTGGCTTATACATTCTGTTATAATTCATAAAAGGCATGCTCATGGAAGGAGCTTTGTTGTACATATTCGAACGCAGTTAGCTCCCAGTCACAATTGTCATGGTTCACAAAGTTGGGAATGTAGTATCAAGAGTCTAAAAAAATAGATACATTCTATCTAATTCGATGGCTAAAGTCACAAGGCCAGAAGATGTTCTCATGCATCAAACCCTTCAACCTTCGCAAGTACCCTCACGACCTGCACCAAACTGGGAGAGTAGAAATTATTTTTGTCTGATTTTAATATTGCAAGTTTCCTGGCGACATGTATACAAAATGTGCAAGCGTATATAATGTAAAGTTTTCAGGATATGATCTAAATGAATGTGTTGGAAAGACTTTAGAACTTTCAAATAAATGAAATTCGTTGGTGTAAAGCTAAGCTCTACAACCTTTGTTGGCTTCCTTCAGTATTTGTGAGCCAAATGGGAGTGTTGAAATGGGTTTAGATATTCATTAAAGCACAATAGAATTTGTTAGATAGTATGGGGGAAATTCTCTGGTACACGTATTGTGAAAAGATTGTTATGACACGTGAGTTGGTTGTCAGAATGGTTCAAGAAATTGCATCAAATGAAATGCCATGATTACAGTGTATGCACAAAATGGATTGGATAAGAAGGATGCTGTGTTGAGGGGAGGCTGCTGCCATCCTTAATTTAGAAGGGGTCGTTCCCATAAGGACGCATGACGAGAGAGATAAGGAAGCATATAACAGGGAATACTTATTGTTCTTCAAGTTACGTTGACTAACCGCCAAGAATACTTCCTACAGGCCGATTCAAGTGATAAGAAGGAAAGGAAACCTGTGCAATTACCACTATCCCTAGCATAAAATGTGGTTTGCTAGATAAACAAAGATTCAATTGACAACGATATGCAAATGAAGCGACCCGATTATATGAAGAGTAACTATACATAAGAATATGACTAAGGGATAATTAATGTTACAAGGAAATTCGAGTAACTTTTCAATTTACCTTTACGTGATGTCATTAACCATCACTACATATATACTCATATATGATTTTATACGAAGTCATTTCAATATAGGAATAGTCTGTACCATCATAATGGATTACTATAATGCTAGACTCATCAAGAATAATAGAATAAATATTAAATATGGTCCTACGACATTTATCCCGTTTTCCAAACTATCCTTAGTCTTCTTCCACTCGATAGGTTTTACCATAGTTATTATAGAATACTAAGAATGGTTTTTAGAAATGATAATATCAACATTTGAAACTTACACCCATATTACCCATAACTAGTAAGTTTTCTTATCATATATCATTTATACTAATTCAATAGAACTCTTATTTCATAGTTAACTTATATCTATGTCGTCGACTGGCCTCATATGGATACTCACTCATTGAGGCGACTGGTTAACTAGTCTCTTGATAACTACGTTATCCTTTTCAGGTATGTGAAAATAGAAGTCATTTGGTTCTTCATTCTACAGTTTTGACAAGTATAATAGTCTTAATACAAAACGTATGGGGTCAGCCTTGTATGATAGTGAGATAGATTTTATTGATATAGCTTGCATCGACCTTTGCAACCAAGTCGATGCTCTGTGATTTTTACTTAAACAATTTTACAATGTCTCTAGAACCTACTCGACACAGTCATTTTCTCTTTCCGTTTTGAGAAAATATAATGAGCTTAAGGAATACTATTAAGACATAAACGTTTACCCATAACAGTCAATACAATAGGCATAACGTAACTGCTATTGTTCATTGTCTTTTCAGTGCATATAACACAGGAATAATACTTGTAGCGATGGTCTACTGAGAAGGTTTACAGATTATGATATCTCCGTGGTTGTCCAAAAGCCAACCACAACCTTATCCTTCACACACGTTATCTCCTAGCTCGCTGCCAACTCTCTACCCCTGTGTATTCTCTAATGACAAAGACTGGAAAAATAACATAACAACAAAAGATCCCTCGATGACTAGTTGAGTCGTGGCTTTAAGAGCTCAAACAGACTCATAAATGAGTCATCCCCAACTATTCGCTCCACTTCTTTGTAGTTAAAAACACATTCAAAACAAAACGGTTTTGTTTCATGATTCAACTTCAACCGTCAGCTAAAATAATGCAATCGACAATATATGTCGATAATGTAAACATCATTTGAGGAAAAACAACGAATGTGGTTGGATTAACCACTACTCCTCTTCTAAGAGGCCGCCACACATATAAACCAACTTTGAGCAATCAATGACCAAAAAGGATGATTTGATCCATCATGCATTTGAAATGAAGGCACTACATGAAATATGCCTACGGCTGCTCAAGAGTAAGCTTTAATAATTATCATGAGGTATTATCCTCATTCGATGAATATATAAATAGTTATTTGTTTATATCAAATATAACTTACATAACATCTATCCTATTCGATAGTTATGGTTGATCAATAAGAATAATAGTAATAAAACAAAAGTTTACGGATAATGTGAATGGGTCGAGTTTACCTCCCCATCACAATCCTTCATTAAAATCACGTTGACTTGACGAGATTGTTATTTGACATTAAACGTCGACAATAAAACACCAAGTGACTTATTAATATAACACCACCATTTTACGACAAACATAAAATGGTCATAATTCTTACTTAGACGACGTCGTTTATGTTACAAACGACTATGATGACACACTACGACTTGAAAAGATTTGAAAGATATCGACTACCTGTCGATTGGGTTCAAAAGTAAACTGACAAGACAAAACTTACCTCTTACGACACTAGTTCACGTTTTCATTAAACACTAATATGCGTTTGGCAAATCATCACTCGTAACTCGAGGTCTATATCTCTCTCCTCGAAAGATACTCTCTCTTTTCTCTGAGAGTCATCTGAAAACCTGTAATCCCATATCAAACTTGTAACCAATAAATTTTGATCAGTGCATCATTATTCAAATAATAAACCAAATCTCATAATGCAATATTAAATAAACAATAAAATATTCATTTCCATAATTCTATTTATGACATTCAATATAATCTATATCATTCATTGACATTAATCTAAACATCATGGTAGATTTACTTATGTCCAAGTAAAAGAAAAAAGTATATAAAGACAAAAATTGGGGATGTAACATCCTTCCCCTAAAGATTCATCGTCCTCGATGATATAAAGTATCAAAATGTGACTAAAATAAGTTCATTGTTTTCAACTAGTAACAACATTATATAATTGAGGAAACTTTTGATAAAATTCATGGTAATCCTCCCATGTAGCATTTTCCTTAGCATATTGGTCCCATTGGACCTTGCATTGCAAGACCTCTGTTATGCAAGCGGAGCTTGCATGTTTCTAACACCTTGAGTGGCTCGATCGTGGCCACCCCTAGCTCTTGCATCTGTAAAGAATTCCAATTCAAAAAATGATTATCACCTGCAATATATTTCTTCAAATAAGACACATGAAAAACATTGTACATTCTAGACAAGGCTGGTGGTAGAGCAATTCTGTAGGCAACCAGATTGACCACTTTGAGTACTTCAAAGGGTCCCACGTAACGAGGAGCTAGCTTAGAAGACTTCCCAAACTTAATAGAACTTTTCTAAGGTTTAACTCTCAAGAGGACTTTCTCTCCAATAGAGAATTGTCTCAATACATGCTTTGCATCCGCATAGCTCTTTTGCCTATCATTCACTTTTGCCAATCTTTTTCCTATCAGCTTAACTTTCTCTTCCATTTCAGCTAGCATTTCTGGTCTGATGCTAATCCTATATTCTAGCTTATCCTAGCTTATAGGAGTTCGACATCTTCTTCCATACAATGCTTCAAATGGCGCCATCTTAATAGCGGAATGATAGAAATTGTTGTAAGCAAATTCCACAAGTGATAAGTATTCCTCCCACTTATATTGCTGATCCATGCAGTACATTCGCAACAAGCCTTCCAAAATTTGGTTGACTCTCTCAGTTTGCCCATTAATTTCAGGATGATAAGCTGTACTCACATTGAGTTTAGTTCCTAGCGTAGAAAACAAAGTTTTCCAAAACCTTGATGTTATACGTGCATCTCTATCAGAGAATCTTTTCAGGGAAACCATGAAATCTAAACACCTCTTGCACAAATTTTTGAGCTAACATAGGTGCTCCATTAGTCAAATTCCCTAGTATAAAGTGTGCTACCTTTGTGAGTTTATCAACCGCAACTAAAATGGCATCATGTATATTCCTTGACATACGAAGACCTTGAACAAAATCCATGCTAATAACTTGCCGTTTCCATTCTGGCACATCATGCGGGTACAACAATCCTGCAGGGTGTTGATGTTCTACTTTTAACCTCTGACATTCTTGTTACCTAAATTTCACTACAACTCTTTCAGGTAGAGCTTTGATTCAAAACTTAAAAGGGACATTTTATCTGATCCTTATTACATTACATTCAAGTGCATAAATGAAATAATTTAAAAGATTATGATTATCAAATTACTGTATTTATCCACGTGCATGTAACATAAGAAAGATTTATACAAATTCTTTCTGAAACAAATAAATAATCTTTATTGAATGTAAAATGTACATTATCTCACACAAGCCGTGAGATTAACTTTCTTATTCAATGAAATTCAAGAAACAATTTATACATGAATAAGTAAAAGTAAAAGCATGTGCATGTAAGGGTAGAGGCTAGTCATTGCCTGAGAATGCCTGGTTCTGGTTTAGGTGTGTTGTCCTGTTGCCCTGAGTTGTCTTTGTCCTTCCTAGTCCATGTCATCTCTATTTCCTACATCTGGCAAAAGAATGGTGTTAGAGTAATAATCTAAGCAATGAATGGTCCCTAACCTGACATGAACAAGTACTTATGCATGCATAAACTGCTCCTAAAATGCATTAAACAAGAAATGTATACTTTGGATGTCCTAGAAAACGAGCAAGTCATCAAACACATCCAAAGTATGCATTTATTTTTTAACAAGTTTGCTTCATGTGTAGATACAAGTGAAATTGTGTTTCTGTGTGATTCACTAGACTATATTATGAGTGGGGAAAATGTGGCTCCCACAAGGGTTGAGCCCAGCTCATAAGTGTTATAGAAGCATTTCATATGATTTCATGTCATAAAGAGTACAAATTGTGTGAACAAAGAGATCAATCATCAAGTATGGATTAGACAAAAGTCAGGAAACAACAGAGAGACAGTGTTAAAAACCATCTAAGAGAACATGCAGATCAAAGTTTTAAGATGCCAGAGCCCTGAATGAGAGACATGAAGGTTACCCAAGAGAAATGTGTTAAGGTATGCTACAGAGTTCTATCTTTTCTTCATGCTATAGGATTAAGGATTACATATAAGCATGTTGTCTTTATAAATCACTATCATTGGACTACTTTAAGGGGACAATCATCTCCAAAAGAGAAATTTGTTGGTCTATAAAGTCTGAGACTGGTTTGAGAGGACAAGTATGCATGAGACAATCAACACCTGACATATCAGTGATGGAAGATTCAATGCAAAGGTTTGAAGCCCATAAGAGTTTTTAACAAGATAAGCACAGAACAATAAAGATAACAATAGTAGACCTTGTCCAAAATAGTATAGCAGTCTTATCAGTCACTAACAAGCAGTTTTAAGTGGTCTCATCCTTGCAAACACTGGTCAAGGAGATAGTGAGGACTTTTAAAGGGTGACTAACAACATGTTGTGCAATCATGAGGTTTGGTGAAGAAGATTACATCTAGACAGAGAAATAATAAGCTTAAAACCTTGCAAGAACATCATAGCAGTATTTGAGGACTGTCATGTAGCAGCCATAAAAGATGAATGTAACTTCAAGTCGGACAGGGGTAAGTAGATACAGTGAGCATAGAAAATGTGTGACAGTGATAGGTCTATTGAACTTGATATTGTATGGAGGTGCTTACAAACACAATAGTCACTTGTCAAATCACTTTCCACATAAACCTAGAGACAAAGAAGCATCAGAGATATGTGAATGCAGTACAAAAGGAAAAAAGAACAATCATAGGGATGAGAGTAGTGTTTGTGGAGAAAAGAGCTAACACTTTCCTAGATAAAGAAAGAGTACAGTGATCTAGAAAAGGTGACAATAGTCATAAGCATAGGGATCAACATTCAAGACAACAGTCATCACAGGAAGACAGTCATGAAATCAAGGTGGAGAATAGTCATATAAGGATGACTGTTATAGAGTTTAAGGTGGAAATACAGTCATTGGACTGTCCCATTATAGTCATAAGTATGATTGTTCAAAACAGTCTAACAATCTCAAAACATATCTAGGAATAGTCATTTAGTGCCATGAAGACAATCAATTAGAAGCTGAAATGAAATAACCAAGTCATGTCTGTCATAGTAATCAAAGAGAATGATACAGTGTATAAGACAGAGTACATGAAGCAAGAACATATGCCAGAAATGCAGAGTGGAAGTTCATATCAATGAAGATGTTACATGAAGTATGTATAAAAGCTACAACAATTCGGATTTGTGAATGAATGCTACAGTGACTATGAATGTTAAAATGAAATATGCTCAGAATATACAGAGTGGTGCTCATTGACAACTATCTCTAACATATACAGTAGATATGCTTCCATGAACTTGCAACTTCTATCATGACCATGATACAAAATGCTTTATTGTGACAACAATAGACAGTGCAGCTACAGAAAAGTGTCAAGACCACCAAAGGTGCAGAGAACCCCCATTTAATAGTATGTCTACAAAATGAAGATAGTTTGTCAATAAGATCAACTTTAGATCTTGACAGTATAAGGAAGAAGAAGCCTCAGTCTTTCAGAACACAGTGAGGGTTTTTTATCAAAACCCTAGCAAAGGGAAGACCTTGTATTTTTCTTTCAAAATACAGAATAGACAACCAAAGATACATATAGGCTTTAGAAACCCTATTAAAGCATCTTGTCAAAGAACAAAGAAACTACTATAGAAATGAAAACCTTAACAACCATTTTCCTCATGGTCGAGGATAGAAACCCCAAGTAAAGGCAAAAAGTATCATTTGCAGTAAGCATAATTGATAGAGAAAAGACAAATTTCATTATTTGCTGTAGTTTATGCCTTGAAAATACATTCATTTGTGTATAAAATGAAATCTTCTATCTTAGATATGAAGGAATACAAAGAGATTCATCAGATACAGTGAAAAAAAACTACAGAAAATCATGAAAATTGCCTTTTTGTTCCAGAAAGATGAAATACTCATGTTTACCTTCAACATTTGAGTAGAAAACAATAAGAAAGCTAGTGAAAATGCCTCTGAATCAGCTACAAGAGCTCCAAACATGAAACCCTTGTTGGCGGTGAGGAAATAGCAGAGCAACATTGCAAGAATGCAAAGTGCAAAATGAGGGCACAAAAGTTGCTTTTGTGTTTCTTAGGGTTTCAAAACCCTAAAGACCCGATAAGTCTTTCTTTTTGTCTTTTCTTTTCTTTTGTATAAGTTTTAAGACTGCCGTGGTCCAAGACATTAAAAGTGAAATGCCTAGATGGTGCCACAAGGTGGCTATGATACATATTAAGACTTTGTTAAGTCTTTTATATCTTTTATTCCCTTTGTATTAGGTAGCACTTCAGTGCCTTTAACTATTTATTTATTTCTTCTTTGCATACTATGAAATGTAAAACAATCACCTTAAATGATGACCTTTATGAATCATTTAGGTGTTATTGTTAGTTGTTATTGCAAAGGAGAGGATAATGGATAGTGTTGTGAATATTCATTGACTTGAAGGAGATATAGTTGGAGTTGTGGAGATGTGGCAGACACATGCCAATGTTATAGGTATTTGTTTGTTGCCTTGAGGGAGGAGATTGACTAGTTCTTGTGGACAATTAGTAGTTGAGTTGGTTGTTGGAGGGTATCTAGGAGTGTTTTATTACTCCTAGAGTCATTTTTAGACTTATTTTCATGAGCCATCATGTTTGGCTAAGTCCTAATGGACTTTTTCTGGCATTGTGGACACTTTTGGAGAGGATATAGGTCCTAGATTTTAGGATTTTAGGGTGCATCCGACCCCAATCAGTTTAAGATTCCTTCTATTGTGGAACCACTTGGATAGTGGTGGATATAGTCACTTTTGTGACTTTTTTGTACGCAGTTCTTAGAGGCAGATTTCAGAGACTTGAGATTTTTTACAGTCCTTGCTCAGATTTTTGACAGTTTGTAATTCATTCATCTATAGACATGGAATACAGTGGATACCTTAGTTATTTCTAGTGATGAAAACTCTTGCCTTTCTTTTGTTATTGCAGTCTTGTGTGTGTTGAATGATTGATCAAGTTATTTGTGAAATTATCTTAGCCTCCTTGTAACTTTGTCTCATATATTATACCTTTGCTGCAAGTAGTAAGCTAATGCAAGTTACTGATTATGTTGATAAAATGCATATAACTTGTTAATTGTGAAGTTCTTTTCCTTTCACAAGTTATTGTGTCCTTAACCTTTTAGTGAAATATTTATGCAAAAGCATCGATAACAGATTGTGTAAAAATTAGTTTCTATCAGTTTGAGCTAAGTGTAAACAAGTCTGAATTTCATCGTCTTTGTCAGCTCGGTGTATCACCCTTTTTCCTTTAAGTTTTTAGTTTAGTTTTTTGAGTTTCTTCCTTCCCTTTTCTCTACAAAAATCATTAGTTTAGGTGATAACCAGCTAGGAAGCTGGCCTTCTCCAGAGGTTGACCACTACTTTTAAAGATACCCAAAGCTTTAGAGGTCTTCCCATGTTTCAGTAGATTGTTAAACTTCATGTTTAACAGGGTGCAAATCTCATTGATAACAATTTTTGGCATGCCTAGTGGGACTGTGAACTGATTCTCAATCCATTTTATACTTTTCACTGCTGTTTGGTGTGTACAACAACTGATTTTTGCCTTTTGAGGTGTTTTAAATACATACCTGGTGACTCCGAAGCTTTGGTTTAGTGAAAACCAGTGCAGAACAATTTATACATTGCTGATATTGGTGTTTATGTCAGAAAAACCTACCTTGGGAGGCAAGGAAAACACATACTTGGTGACTCTGGAATGAAATATCTACTGGTTTCAAGAAGACAAGTGTTGATATGTACTTATTTTACTAAAAATCATACTTGATTTTTATTGTGAAGGTTTTTAGTGAGTTTCAGCTTATATAAATGCTGCAATATGTCTTCTTTTCAAAGAAATATGTCTTACTTTCCACCATTTCATGAAAGTCCTGTTCATACATCATTTTATGAGCCGTATCATAGGGGTCATATAGCTAGTCTTAGTCCAAACAACCCATTGACAGTTGATAACCAACCAGTGTGTCATGCTTACCACCCTCCCACCCATGCATAGACTCCATGGCAGCCACTGTATGCCTATGACTAGCCTCAAGAATCTCATTTTATGCCAAGCCAGCAATACTACTTTCCCAATTAGTTTCAAAATGATGAGAGAATGGAGATTGCAAATACCGAGAACATATGGTTTGACTAGAACAAGCAGCTGGATGACATAAAGAGGCAGCAAGAATATTATTTACAACAGGAGCCCATGAATGAACAAAATTAACCAAACCAGTCCATTAATCCTTAGTTTCAGTCATATCAAGAACTTGAACCAAGCCATCAAAATACTGAAAAAAACAAGGTAGCCATCTTGGACTAGGTATCCTGGTTATAAAATGCTAAATCTTGGTAAGGCTATCCCTTCCATACCCGTCCAGAATCAGGAAGATGAAGAATCGAATTTTTTACCAGGAGGTAAGTCTGAACATGAAACTCTATGGCAAGAGGAGAAGTTAGTTGCTGTTGTTTGTACCATGTCCCTAGCGAAATATGAGCATAATACATGTGAAGAGGATGTAGGATCAGGATTGTCTCTAAATCCCTTACATTTTGATTCATTTGAAGAATTTTCTAATGCTGTTTATAAAATGAATGAAAGTAGCATACAGAGGTTGCAAGGGAAAAGTCTTCAATTGCAAAGACAGGATGCCGAAGTGTCATTAGAGAAGGCACCACATGAAGAGGAAGAATTGGTCTTTCTGTTTGATCAATTACCTGCTTTTGTTGAATCGGATGAGGAAACCATTCAGGTACCCAAGTTACCAGCAATTTCAGACCAACAAGAAGATGCTCAACAATATGAGAAGTTGCTGATTAAAACTAAGTAGTTTGATAATGGGCTCTCAGATCAAGTAAGCGAATGTGAAAGAAAGCCTTTCTTGGAACCTACATAGTTGGCTGAGAGCTGTTGTGAAGTAGAAAATAGCCCTCCTTCATCAGAATCTCATGAAGAGTGTGAGGAGGATTCATTTTGGAATGACCTTGAAGTTTTTGTCTCTAAACTAGATGACAAAGGATTAAACCCACTGCAAGAAGTTGCAAATCATGCTAAATCAGGACAACAGGTTCATAGGTTTGAACAAGAGCAAGAACAACCTATAGAGGAGATAAATGAACACGAGGAACTTGGGGAAAAGGAAGCTAATATGTTTTGGTATGATGGGCTACCTTTAGTTATCGAACAAAATGAAGAAGATATGACTGTGATAACACAAGACTTGGAACAACTACAAGTTGTTGAACAGTGTGATGAGTTGCTAGTTCGTGAAAGTCAATATGAGAATGAAGCTTTGGATCATAAGGTAGTTTCATTTTGGGATGATCTAAAGTTTGTTTTGACTCAGGAGGAAGCCTCTTTTTACCCATCTTTGGATATTGAGCCAACACCATTTGACGCAGAAGATAAAAACAAGAAGAGGAACAACAACATGATTTGGAACAACAGGGAACCAACATGGAGAGTTCTGAATTCACTCTTTCTAGAGGATGCCCAATTAGGCATCTAGTCAGAATGGAGGCCAACAAGAATATTGATATTTTTCTTGCACCCAAGCATGAAGATACAGCTAGGAAAGAGCAGATTCAAGTCACTTTTCTACCTTAGGACAAGAATTTTTACATTCCATGTGAAAAGGTTAGTGAACTTGTGTATGTTCTTCAAGAGGTTTTGCAGCTCTTTGTTGAATTTTTGTTTATATTTCCTCTCTTTCTAGTTGTCCTCAAGCACGACAAACTTTGTAAACTATGTAGAAATGGCAGCTACTTCACCCAACCAGTGAATGGTTTCATTTGAGGTATTGTCTTTCTTGGTTATTGTAGGGTAGGGTTAGTAATTGAGTAGGTTTTATTCCCTAAGTGTTGTCCAGCATAGTTAGTTAGTTTCCTTTTTGTAGTTTTGTTTTTGCTTAGGTAAGTAGGAGTTTTTCACTTTGTTCTGCTAAGTTGTAGAGGTTAGAAATCTGTTGTCCAAGTGTTTTCAAAATCTCTAAGTGACCACATGCCCAATGGATATGCTTCAGGAAACTGATCTGATGTTTAGCAGGCAAACATATAGCAGATGTCGCCAAAAATGTTACCTAAATTTCACTGCAACTCATTTAGGTAGAGCTTTGATTCAAAACTTAAAAGGTACATTTTATCTGATCCTTATTACATTACATTCAAGTGCATAAATGAAATAATTTAAAAGATTATTATTACCAAATTACTGCATTTATCCAAGTGCATGTAACATAGGAAAGATTTATACAAATTCTTTCTGAAACAAATAAATAATCTTTATTGAATGTAAAATGTACATTATCTGACACAAGCCGTGAGATTAACCTTCTTATTCAATGAAATTCAAGAAACAATTTATACATGAATAAGTAAAAGTAAAAGCATGTGCATGTAAGGGTAGAGGCCAGTCATTGCCTGAGAATGATTGGTTCAGGTTCAGGTGTGTTGTCCTATTGCCCCGAGTTGTCTTTGTCCTTCCTAGTCCATGTCATCTCTATTTCCTGCATCTGGCAAAAGAATGGTGTTAGAGTAATACTCTAAGCAATGAATGGTCCCTAACCTGACATGAACAAGTACTTATGCATGCATAAACTGCTCCTAAAATGCATTAAATAAGAAATGTATACTTTGGATGTCCTAGAAAATAAGAAAGTCATCAAGCACATCCAAAGTATGCATTTATTTTCTAACAAGTTTGCTTCAGGTGTAGATACAGGTGAGATTATGTTTCTGAGTGATTCATTAGACTATATTATGAGTGGGGAAAATGTGGCTCCCACAAGGGTTGAGCCTAGCTCATAAGTGTTACAGAAGCATTTCATATGATTTCATGTCATAAAGAGTACAAATTGTGTGAACAAAGAGATCAATCATCAAGTATGGATCAGTCAAAAGTCATGAAACAATAGAGAGACAGTGTTAAAAACCATCTCAGACAGCATGCAGATCAAAGTTTTAAGATGCCAGAGCCCTGAATGAGAGACATGAAGGTTACCCAAGAGAAATGTGTTAAGGTATGCTACAGAGTTCTATCTTTTCTTCATGCTACAGGATTAAGGATTACATATAAGCATGTTGTCTTTATAAATCACTGTCATTGGACTACTTTAAGGGGATAGTCATCTCCAAAAGAGAAATTTGTTGGTCTATAAAGTCTGAGACTAGTTTGAGAGGACAAGTATGCCTAAGACTATCAATACTTGACATATCAGTGATGGAAGATTCAATGCAAAGGTTTGAAGCCCATAAGAGTTTTTCACAAGATAAGAACAGAACAATAAGGAAAACAACAATAGACCTTTTCCAAAATAGTATAGCAATCCTATTAGTCACCAACAAGTAGTTTTAAGTGGTCTCATCCTTGCAAACATTGGTCAAGGAGACAATGAGAACTTTTAAAGGGTGACTAACAACATGTTGTGCAATCATGAGGTTTGGTGAAGAAGATTGCATCTAGACAGAGAAATAATAAGCTTAAAACCTTGCAGGAACATCATAGCAGTATTTGAGGACTGTCATGTAGCAGCCATAAAAGATGAATGTAACTTCAAGTCGGACAGGGGTAAGTAGATACAGTGAGCATAGAAAATGTGTGACAGTGATAGGTCTATTGAACTTGATATTGTATGGAGGTGCTTACAAACACAATAGTCACTTGTCAAATCACTGTCCACATAAAACTAGAGATAAAGAGGCATCAGAGATATGTGACTGCAGTACAAAAGGAAAAAAGAACAATCATAGGGATGAGAGTAGTGTTTGTGGAGAAAAGAGCTAACACTTTCCTAGATAAAGAAAGGGTACAATGATCCAAAAAAGGTGACAATAGTCATAAGCATAGGGATCAACATTCAAGACAATAGTCATCAGAGGAAGACAATCATGAAATCAATGTGGAGAACATTCATATAAGGATGACTATTATAGAGTTTAAGGTGGAAATACAATCATTGGACTGTCCGATTATAGTCATAAGTACGATTGTTCAAAACAGTCTAACAATCTCAAAACATATCTAGGAATAGTCATTTAGTGCCATGAAGACAGTCAATCAGAAGCTGAAATGAAATAACCAAGTCATGTCTGTCACAATAATCAAAGAGAGTGATACAGTGTATAAGACATAGTACATGAAGCAAGAACATATGCCAGAAATGTAGAGTGGAAGTTCATATCAATGAAGATGTTACATGAAGTATGTATAAAAACTACAACAATTTAGATTTGTGAATGAATGCTACAATGACTGAATGTTAAAATGAAATACGCTCAGAATATACAGAGTGGTGCTCATTGACAACTATCTCTAACATATACAGTAGATATGCTTCCATGAACTTGCAACTTCTATCATGACCATGATACAAAATGCTTTATTGTGACAACAATAGGCAGTGCAGCTATAGAAAAGTGTCAAGACCACCAAAGGTGCAAAGAACCCCCATGTAATGGTATGTCTACAGAATGAAGACAATTTTTCAACAGGATCAGCTTCAAATCTTGATAGTATAAGGAAGAAGAAGCCTCAATCTTTCAGAACACAATGAGGGTTTTTTATCAAAACCCTAGCAAAGGGAAGACTTTGTATTTTTCTTTCAAAATATAGAATAGACAGCCAAAGATACAGATAGGCTTTAGAAACCCTATTAAAGGATCTTGTCAAAGAACAAAGAAACTACTACAGAAATGAAAACCTTAACAACCATTTTCCTCATGGCCAAGGATAGAAACCCTAAGTAAAGGTAGAAAGTATCATTTGCAGTAAGAAGAATTAACAGAGAAAAGACAAATTTCATTATTTATTGTAGTTTATGCCTTGAAAATGCATTCATTTGTGTATAAAATGAAATCTTCTATCTCAGATATGAAGGAATACAAAGAGATTCATCAGATACAGTGAATAAAAACTGCAGAAAATCTTGAAAATTACCTTTTTTGTTCCAGAAAGATGAAATACTCATGTTTACCTTCAACATTTGAGTAGAAAACAAGAAAGCCAGTGAAAATGCCTCCAAATCATCTACAGGAGCTCCAAACATGAAACCCTTATCGGTGGCGAGGAAATAGTAGAGCAACATTTCAAGAATGCAAAGTGCAAAATGAGGGGCACAAAAGTTGCTTTTGTGTTTTTTAGGGTTTCAAAACCATAAAAACTTGATGGGTCTTTCTTTTTGTCTTTTCTTTTCTTTTGTATAAGTTTTAAAACTGTCGTGGTCCAAGACATTGAAAGTGAAATGCCTAGATGGTGCCACGAGGCGGCTATGATACATATTAAGACTTTGTTAAGTCTTTTATATCTTTTATTCCCTTTGTATTAGGTAGCACTTCGGTGCCTTTGACTATTTATTTATTTCTTCTTTGCATACTATGAAATGTAAAACAATCACCTTAAATGATGACCTTTATGAATCATTTAGGTGTTATTGTCAGTTGTTATTGCAAAGGAGAGGGTAATGGCTAGAGTTGTGAATATTCATTGACTTGAAGGAGATATAGATGGAGTTGTGGAGATGTGGCAGACACATGCCAATGTTATAGGTATTTGTTTGTTGCCTTGAGGGAGGAGATTGACTAGTTCTTGTGGATAGTTAGTAGTTGAGTTGGTTGTTGGAGGGTATCTAGGAGTGTTTTATTACTCCTAGAGTCCTTTTTAGACTTGTTTTCATGAGCCATCATGTTTGGCTAAGTCCTAATGGACTTTTTATGGCATTATGGACACTTTTGGAGAGGATATAGGTCCTAGATTTTAGGCTTTTTGGGTGCATCCGACCCCAATCAGTTTAAGATTCCTTCTATTGTGGAACCACTTGGATAGTGGTGGATATAGTCACTTTTGTGACTTTTTTGTACTTAGTTCTTAGAGGCAGATTTCAAAGACTTGTGATTTTTTACAGTCCTTGCTCAAATTTTTGATAGTTTGTAATTCATTCATCTTTGGACATGGAATACAGTGGATACCTTAGTTATTTCTGGTGATGAAAAATCTTGCCTTTCTTTTGTTATTGCAATCTTGTGTGTGTTGAATAATTGATCAAATTATTTGTGAAATTATCTTAGCCTCCTTGTAACTTTGTCTCATATATTATACCTTTGCTGCAAGTAGTAAGCTAATGCAGGTTACTGATTATGTTGATAAAATGCATATAAATTGTTAATTGTGAAGTTCTTTTCCTTTCACAAGTTATTGTGTCTTTAACCTTTTAGTGAAATATTTATGCAAAAGCATCGATAACAGATTGTGTAAAAATTAGTTTCTATCAGTTTGAGCTAAGTGAAAACAAGTCTGAATTTCATCGTCTTTGTCAGCTCAATGTATCACCCTTTTTACTTTAAGTTTTCAGTTTAGTTTTCTGAGTTTCTTCCTTCCCTTTTCTCTACAAAAATCATTAGTTTAGGTGATAACCAGGTAGGAAGCCGACCTTCTCTGGAGGTTGACCTCTTCTTTTAAAGATACCCACAACTTTAGAGGTCTTCCCATGTTTCAGTAGATTGTTAAACTTAACGTTTAACAGGGTGTAAATCTCATTGATAACAATTCTAAATAGCTTTCTACAAATCTTGCAGCATCATTCTTCATTCCTTTCTAGAAATAAAGAGGTTTAACATCTACTAGAAGTTTGGTCACTCCTGGATGTCCAGAATATGGTGCGGTATGAACTTCTTTTCATACTAGATCCCTTAATCGAGTTGAATCAGGAACATACATTCTACCTTTATACCTCAATAGTCCATCTAACTCAAACAAAAACCCATCATATCTTGGATCTCTAGGATTATCTTCCAAAGCCTGCTTAACCTGCTCATAAAACTCATCACCAGACAAATTTTGTAACACCAAATCCTTGAAATTTCCATGAATAGAAACAATAGAAGCTATATGTCTTCTACGACTCAAAGCATCAACTAGTCTATTCTATTTTCCCTTGATGTAGTTTATCTCAAAGTCATAGTCAGATATCAATTCTAACCATCTCCTTTGTCGAGCATTCAGATGCGGTTGAGAGAAAATATACTTAAGACTTTGATGGTCAGAGTTAAGTACAAAAATTTTCCCCAACAAATAGTGTCTCCACATTTGAAACGCATGAGTTACTGCTGCCAATTCCAGATCATGCGGTGCATAATTTTACTCATAGGATTTCAATTTACTTGACTCAAAATTTCCTTCGGGGTCAAGAACTTTCAAAATTGGAGCTGAAGTTAACTTTTCTTTTAAGAGATCAAATGCATCCTAACATTTGTCTGTCCATTCAAATCTCTTTCCTTTCCTCTGTAGGGAATTGATTGGACTAGCAATACTGGAGAAATTTAGAACAAACTTTCTATTGTAGTTAGTTAGGCCCATGAAACTACGCACCTCATGCACATTTGTGGGTATAGGCCAAACCATAATAGCTGTGATTTTTGCAGTATCAATAGATATTCCATTAGCAGAAATAATATGCCTTAGGTATTGGATCTCCTTCTGGAAGAATGTACACTTTGACAGTTTTCCATATAGCTTATGTTCTCTTAACCATTGCAGAACTATTTGCAAATGTCGTTGATGTTCTTCTTCATTCTTAGAGTAAATGAGTATATCATCCAGAAAGATTAGAACAAACTTGTCCAAACAATCTCTGAATACACTATTCGTGAGATTCATGAACGCAACAGTTGTAATCGTCAAACCAAATGGCAACACTGTGAACTCATAGTGTCCATTTCTAGTTCTAAAGGTTGTCTTATGAATATCCTCATCTTTCAGTCTTAACTGATGATATCCTGATCACAAATCAATATTTGAAAACAGAGTAGCTCCACACATCTGATCAAAAAGATCATCAATACGTGGCAAAGGATATTTGTTCTTTACCATTGCTTTATTAAGCATACGATAATCTATGCATAACCGAAGGGTTCCATCCTTCTTCTTGACAAAAA
This sequence comes from Cunninghamia lanceolata, assembly GCA_027924645.1. Lineage (NCBI taxonomy): Eukaryota > Viridiplantae > Streptophyta > Pinopsida > Cupressales > Cupressaceae > Cunninghamia > Cunninghamia lanceolata. The sequence continues at coordinate 1,246,881 of BSBN01002024.1, read as the reverse complement.
TAATCGGAGCACCCCAAGGTGAAACACTGAGTCTGATCAAACCTTTTGCCAGCAATTCTTGTAATTGTGCTTTCAATTCCACTAACTCCGTAGTTGTCATATGGTAGGGTGCTTTTGATATAGGCTCAAATCCTAGTTTAATATCAATTGCAAAATCAAAAACCCTCTTGGGAGGCAATCTTGGAAGTTCTTCTAGGAACACATCCTGAAACTCCCAAAGAAAAGGATACTTTTCTCCAAAAGATGAACTAGGGTTTTCTAACCCTTCCTCCACTTGTTCCATTTTGACTACAAACAATTGACAACCCTTCCTTCTAGCCCTTTTCAATTTCTTGGCAAAGATAGGTCTAATTTTAACTTCTCTTTGAATCCCTTGGAATCGGGTCTAATTTCCCAAATCATCTAAGCATTCAACTTTTTTGAAAAATAGTCAACCTTAGTTCTATGCTTCCACAACTAACTCATTCCTAGGATTACATCATAGGAACCAAAGGGAGATACATACAGGTTTACTTCAGTTGAGAAAATAGGGAGATCAATCTTGGCTTGAAACAAACATTGCTCTACCTGAGCCTTAGATTGGTTAGCATATTCTACTGACCAAAGTTTAGACATGTACCCAACTTTTCTAGGAAACTTATTCAAAATTCTAGGACAAACAAAGTTTTCAGTAGCTCATGTATCAATCAAAATAGATATAGGGACTCCAAACAAAGTACCTGTCATCTCAATGGGTGTGATTTGATACTCTGCTTGACGATTATCGAGAGCTGCATGAATCCTTTGCTAGAATGCTTCTTGCTAAGTAGGTAATACAATACCTCTTTGTTGAGCATTTTAATTCTTTTTAGGGTAATGATTTGCATAATGGTCACCCCCACAAATAAAACATCCTCCAATGGGTCCTTTCTTATCTGCAGTCTTCCTATTGTTATCCTCATTCCTTTTGAAATTGCCATTCTTCTCATTTCCAGAACTACCTTTGTTTTTTTGATATCCTTTATCTTTTCTCTTGTTCTCATAACTCTTTTCATATATTTTCTTGTATGGTTGGTTGTTAGGATTTCCATTAAACCTCTTGCGGTTTCTATCCTGATAAGCCAAGATGGATTTCAACTTTTGCTCTTGCTTGATCGCCTTCTCGTACACTTGATCCATTGTTGTGGGACCGTGTACGTCCACTTCTCCACTGATTTGAGCATTTAAGTCCATGATAAATTTTTTGATCTGAATCTCTCATCCTTTTGATACTAAGGAACATACTTCAAGAGTCAGGTGAACTTTTCTCCATATTCCACCACTGTCATATCTCCTTGACGAAGATTCTAAAAATCAGTCAATTTCTAATCAAAATAGAGTTGTGGTAACCATCTCTTGCGAAAGAGCTCCACAAAATCATCCCAAGTTACCCTCAGAGAGCTTAAATTCAATTCCATCTTCTTATTCATCCACCAAGTGGATGCTTCTCCTTCTAGTTGGAATGCTCCTCAAACTGCCTTGGTCACTTCCGAGTAATTTCTTATCTCGAAATATTTTTTCATTTCTGTTAACCAAGCTTCTGCAACATCTTTGATCACTGTCCCATCAAATTTTGGTGGAATAACCTTCTTCATATCCTTTGAGAGCTCTGAGGTTAGTCTATCCCTTACCTCTTTATGAGGTTTTGTACTCTTACTATGCTTTTCATGATTCTCTCCGCTTTCTCCATGAGAGTTTTCACCTCCTCCCTCAGAATTTCCTTTATCATCCACCTTCTTTTCCAAATCACCTAGTCTTTTCTTGGTTTCCTCAAGCATAGTTATGATTTGGTCTAGCTTATTATTTGGCGGGTGGTTTTCCTCTTCACTTTCTCCTTGGTTAGTTCTTGTTCGAACCATGTTTATCATTTTTCTCACACCTAAGAATATTGAGTTGTCCATTAGTTCATGATTATAATGCATCCAATTAAATCAAAACATATTAAACTCAAATTAAACAATATTTTGGCACAAAAACAACTCTCTTTATTTATTTCTTTTCAAAAGTATAGAGTATTCTTCATTTATACAAGAAATGACTTCAAAAGTCATGCTCAAGAGGAGTATATCCTTCAGATTCATAATCTTGAGGTATATAACCCTCTGACTCACTATCAGACCTAACTTTTATGATCTCAACAGTTGGGGGTATGCGAGGATCTCGCCTAACCATGGTTGTTTCCTCATCTGACATATACTCTATGATTTTGGTAGTGATCTTAACTCTTTCCATGTTTTCCCTTCTCACTCGCTTGATTCGAGTTAAGGCAGTCACCAGAGTTTCAGTATCACTTAACTAAATGTCACTCTCATCATTGGTTCCCTCAAAGGTTTTTATAATGGCCTCACGTTCTCTTTTTGCTTTAAGGAAATGTTGACTCCTATTAACAAACTTTCTTGCTATCTTCTTAAGACGTACCATCTTGGCACATAAACCAAACATTAGCTAACTGCATAATGTTGACTACAGGTAATCATAGTGGTCTCATAAGCCCTAGTGTTGAACCTGGTAGCTTTGATTCCATATGTAACATCTAAGTTCTAAAAACATAGGTAAACCAAAAATTTACCATAGAGTAAAATAACAAGGTAAAAATGAGATAGAGAAAAATTTTCTTTTTATTCAACATATAATCAAGTAACTACAATTACAAGATTTCTCTTTACAAAATACAATAAACCATATTGTTTTTCTCAATTACAATGTTTACAAATGTAAATCAATTACATATACAAATTTGAATAATTATTGCTTCTGAATATCTGACATCTTTATCACAAGTCCTGGCATGTTTCCTTCTTGGAGAGAGAGTATCTTTCTAGTGATTTACCTCCATCCATAGACCAGTGGTCTCCCACACATCTTCCACATAGGAAGTGGCCCTACCCTTCATGAGGAATACAGGCCTTAGGTGACCAGTGGTAATTTGCCTTTTCTGAGTACATAGTGTTGTATCCTACACAACTCTATCAACCATACAACCCTAGATACCCTCTAGCTAAGTATGATTTCTGATAGGTTTTGTAAGCTGGATACAGTGAACCGACAATGCATGCAGAAAACAAATGCAGTACTTTGGCCAAAGTTTTAATATTAATAACATTCATAATGAACGTAGTCATTGTGTTCACCCACCCCTACTCGACTTGGATATTGTCTTATTCTTACAGTTTATTCATACCAACTATATTTATGTATATAGTTTAATTATCTTGTCATGATAATAGTTTTCTTGACTTAGATAAGTCTATATGACATAACTATTCATTTGGTTCATAATTGACTCTAGGGTTTTCCTATTAACCCTTGGATAATATGATATATAATATGATATTTCAATATACACATATCTCATTTCTATGAGACCTAGGTTCATACTTAACCTTTGGTTTAACTCAACCATGGTTAGGAATACTATAGTTCTTCTAAAGATAACTCCTATTCAAAAGGAATATGAAATACTTTTCAATTTACCTTTACGTGATGTCATTAACCATCACTACATATATACTCATATATGATTTTATACAAAGTCATTTCAATATAGACATAGTCTATACCATCATAATGGATTACTATAATGCTAGACTCATCAAGAATAATAGAATAAATATTAAATATGGTCCTATGACATTTATCCCATTTTCCAAACTATCCTTAGTCTTCTTCCACTCAATAGGTTTTACCATAGTTATTATAGAATACTATGAATGGTTTTTAGAAATGATAATATCAACATTTGAAACTTACACCCATATTACCCATAACTAGTAAGTTTTCTTATCATATATCATTTATACTAATTCAATAGAACTCTTATTTCATAGTTAACTTATATCTATGTCTTCGACTGGCCTCATATGGATGCTCACTCATTGATGCAACTGGTTAACTAGTCTCTTGATAACTACGTTATCCTTTTCAGGTATGTGAAAATGGAAGTCATTTGGTTCTTCATTCTATAGTTTTGACAAGTATAACAGTCTTAATACAAAATGTATGGGGTCGGTCTTGTATGATAGTGAGATAGATTTTATTGATATAGCTTGAATCGGCCTTTGCAGCCAAGTCGACGCTCTGTGATTTTTACATAAACAGTTTTACAATGTCTCTAGAACCTATTCGACACAGTCCTTTTCTCTTTCTGTTTTGAGAAAATATAATGAGCTTAAGGAATACTATTAAGACATAAACATTTACCCATAATAGTCAATACAATAGGCATAACGTAACTGTTATTGTTCATTGTCTTTTCAATGCATATAACACAGGAATAATACCTGTAGTGACAGTTTACTAAGAAGGTTTACAGATTATGATATCTCTGTGGTCGTCCAAAAGCCAACCATGACCTTATCCTTCACACACATTATCTCCTAGCTTGCTGCCGACTCTCTGCCCCTGCGCATTCTCTAATGAAAAAGACTATGGAAAAATAACATAACAACAAAAGATCCCCTGATGACTAACTGAGTCGTGGCTTTAAGAGCTCAAATAGATTCATAAATGAGTCATCCCCAACTATTCGCTCCACTTCTTTGTAGTTAAAAACACATTCAAAACAAAACGGTTTTGTTTCATGATTCAACTTCAACTGCTAGCTAAAATAATGCAATCGACAACATATGTCGATAATGTAAACATCATTTGAGAAAAAAACAACGAATGTGGTTGGATTAACCACCACTCCTCTTTTAAGAGGCCGCCACAAATATAAACCAACTTTGAACAATCAATGACCACAAGGGATGATTCAATCCATCATGCATTTGAAATGAAGGCACTCCATGAAATATGCCTATGGCTGCTCAAGAGTAAGCTTTAATAATTATCATAAGGTATTATCCTCATTCGATGAATATATAAATACTTATTTGTTTATATCAAATATAGCTTACATAACATCGACCCTATTCGATAGTTATGGTTGATCAATAAGAATAATAGTAATAAAACAAAAGTTTATGGATAATGTGAATGGGTCGAGTTTACCTCCCCATCACAATCCTTCGTTAAAATCACGTTGACTTGACGAGATCGTCATTTGACGTTAAACATCGACAATAAAACACTAAGTGACTTATTAATAATAACACCACCATTTTACGACAATAACGTCGTAACTTTTACGTGAAATGTAAATGGTCATAATTCTTACTCAGATGACATCGTTTACGTTACAAACGACTATGACGACACGCTACGACTTGAAAAGATTCGAAAGATATTGACTACCTGTCGATTAGGTTCAAAAGTAAACTGGAAAGACAAAACTTACCTCTTACGACACTGGTTCATGTTTTTGTTAAACACTAATACTCATTTGGCAAATCATCACTCATAACCTGAGGTCTATATCTCTCTCCTCAAAAGATACTCTCTCTCTCTTTTCTCTGAGAGTCATATGAAAACCTGTAATCCTCTATCAAACTTGTAACCAACAAATTTTGATCAGTGCATCATTATTCAAATAATAAACCAAATCTCATAATGCAATATTAAATCAACAATAAAATATTCATTTCCATAATTCTATTTATGACATTCAATATAATCTATATCATTCATTGACATGAATCTAAACATCATAATAGATTTACTTATGTCCAAGTAAAAGTAAAAAGTATAGCAAGACAAAAATTGGGGATGTAACACTGCCGACTTAGCGGTAGTTTGGAGGGAAGTCGGTCAGAAGTGAATTTAGCGCAGAAGTCGGTAGGAGGCATTTTTAGCACAAAGTGCAGTAGGGGCTATTTTTGGCGCCAGATTTTGAACTTCCCATGGGCAAGGTATATTTAAAAATATATTTAAATATAAGTCAGACTCTGACTTATACTTTAAATATTTTTAAATATACCTTTCAAGATGTTTGAGATAGGTTCCAGATCCATAGGATTTCATATGTAGATTCTAGATTTTTGAGGTTCCACCAGATTTCAGACAGCCAATTTTCAGGATTTTCAAGGTTTCAAACTTAGCCAAATCAGGGCTTTAGGACCATGCATCAGAATGAAAGTAAATGAACCCCTTAGTGAAATCTTGCAGAATTTGACATGATTTTACAATTCTAAGACCTGAAAACTAGGAATTCCAACATGATACATCCAACAAAAGTAGTTTCAAGGGCAATATCCAGTGATACAGGATTTTAGCACAAAATGCAGTAACACCCAATTTTAGCACAAGAGGCATCAAATGACTATCTCTTAAGCACAAGACCACTCAAGACACTTCCAAATCAATCAAATCACTCCAAACATGCAAAATACTCAAATCTAGAACAAGTCCTACACTCTAAACACAAATTCACCTTCTAATCATCATAAGTAACAAAGGTTGAGACTCAAAGCCAAAGCAAAAAAAGGGGGGTCTCCATTCGACAAAATGGGGCATGTGTGCAAGGCACAATAGGATGTAGTTGAGGAGAATGCCCTATGTGGTGATGATTGTTGTTGCTATTGTTGTGACCCCTCATTCTGCTCATTCTACTCACTTTGTTGAGGACTGCCCATGGAAGGTATTTCTTGTTCTTGTTCTTTTTTCTCCTCTTCCCTTATTGCATCGTATACCTTCTTTGTTACTACCTCAGTTTCTTTTTGGATTTTTCCTTTTCCCCCTTCTATCATTCCCATTAGAGTGTCCACTCTTTGTTTTTTCTTTTTTCCCCTTCTGTCATTCCCATTAAGGGGCTCCCAACCTCCCATGGGGCCACCGTGGGGAAACCCATGGCTCCCACAGGCCGCATGGCCTATGGGAGGTTGTGGGTCTTCCCATGACCTCTTTAAGGCCCAACAACATCACACCAAATTTTCAATTTGAATATCTTTTATTTGTTTACATCTAACGCAATTCTGAATTATAATATTTCATTTGCATTGCTATTTCCACTGAAAAAAATTTATACAATACTTCTTGTCTACTATGCACAGCAGTACCTTATATCACACCGAAGTTTATATCATATGCTCAGCATAAATAAATATATATGGGGTTAATAAATTCATACGAGTTATACTATTCTGGTATTTTTTTTCTTTTTGTATTGATGGAAATGATATATATCATTTCCATCAATACAAAAAGAAAAAAAATACCAGAATAGTATAACTCGTATGAATTTATTAACCCCATACATTTATTTTCTCAGAACAAAATAAAACATATAGGTATAGTTTTTGCTTATTGGAAAATTCTACCGTTTCTTTCTTTTGAAGGAGAAGACACAAGGAAAGTAACAATACTATTGCATCAACTTAGATATTTAATCAACATAGTTTGCATTCTGACAACCTTGCCAATGACTTCCAACAATCATATCTTTAAAATGGCATCTTTTCATGAAACACAAAATAAGTATCTCTTTCTTCAGGTAAATAGAACAAGTTACTTTGATCTTCGAAACCTTCAATAGACTTCAATAACTTCATTAAACCTGTAACCAAAGCAGCCAAATAGAATGGCCAAGACTTGCTCTCCACCCTACTATAGAAAATTGTTTCACAATCCCACCCCTGATTAGGAGACTCCAAGAATCGGGTAGTACACACATGCAAACATAAAAAAAACCATAACCTAGATAAAATCCAATATCATAGAAATGTAAAAACCCAAGAGGTTGACTCATGAACAAAGGATCCTAAATAGATCCAAGACAGGGGGAGAGAGGGGATAATCCTCCCTCTTGGAGAAACAAAATAAAACCCTTCCATATAAATTTATCATCACAAAATCACAATCTCCATCTCCATAAAACACTTATACCTCCAATCCCATCCATCCCATACAAAATCAACAACAATAACTTCCAATCCATCATTTCATCAACACAACTCCATAATATACTAACAACAACATCCATCAAACTCTTCATTTTATCACATATTTCCAAAAGCCACTTTCCCCAAAAGAGGCTCTACGCCTCTCTCTACCCAAATACTTGGGAGGCTCTCACCCGTCAAAGGAGAGCCGCTCCCTACACAACCCTTAACCCACAATAATAGAAAAATGCAAAATACACATAAACAAAGGCTTTCATAAACATGCATATATTTTACATAAATATAAAGGGGAGATTATTTCCTACCTCAGCTCCCCAAGTTAGGGTGATCCCAAAAACTAGAATGAAACAAAAACCTTGCTCTCAAATTCCCAATCCAAATTCCACCTCCCAATTCTCAAGCCCCAAAACTTCTTTTAATTCTCACCAGTTCTTTTCCAAAACCCCAAACTCATGCACAAAAAAAAGTATCTTTCCAAAATCCCTCTTTTCCCGTAAATAAAACAAATAAAACTCCAAAAAGACAAAAAGAAGGAAACTTTCTTTCTTTTTCCAAAAAAAAAAAATTATTAAAACAAACATTAAAACAAATCCCTTATCCTCATCCCACAAATAAAATAATAAATTAATAAAAATAAATAAATTTAGCTCTCACAAAATAATTTAAATTTAATTAAAAATTATAAAAAAATGGAATAACCACAACCAACACAATTAAATAATTAATTACACAAAACACTTTAGCCTTCACCCTTTCCATGGGTTAGACTAGGTTAACAGGGTATGACATGACAGATTCTTGGAGTCTCTGAAAAACTTAATGATCCTGGCCACCCACTTGCACACTTCATTTTCAAATATCAGTATGTCAAGGAATGTAAAACTGAAGAAAAATAAAATGTACAACAAAAATAATTAATTATTCTAACTCATTATTATCACATAATTCAATGGCTATCATATAAGCATCTAGCTCATCCAGTCCTTTTCTTTTTAACACATACATAAAAATCCATTAATCTAGTCATGAGTAAAATTATAAAGTCCAACAATATAATTCCCATAGAGTTTAATTATAACATAATGTCCATAAGTTCAATATAGCATAATGTTCTAAGCATAAAAACATAAATGTCCACACACATAAACTATATAAAACCAAACCAACATAGTCAAGTAGTCTAAACTAGAGTAACTAAAATAGCTAAAAAATATGGGCCTCACAAGAAATCCCACCCAAGTCCACCCCATCAACGTAGGAATGTCCTTTTGCAACCAATATTATCTTTTAATTTTCAATACTTCTACCTAAACTTAACTTTTTGAACACCCATTTACATCCAATAGGATTTTGTGCATCAAGCAATAGTACTAAGTCCCATGTGGCATTCTTCTTCAACGTAACCATCTCCTCATCTAGAGCCATTCTTTAGGACTCAAAATAATCCATATACATTGTCTCTTTCTTAGTTATAGGCTCACCAATATTTGTCTCTAAACCAAAAGTACATCTCCAATCAGGGGGAGAATATCTTTCTAGCTGTTGTCTCTATTAAGTGGACCTCCTTAAGAGCTAAGGTGGAGGGTCTACCTCCTTTTCAAAACTAGCAAAACTACCTGAGCTGTTCTCTTCTTTATTTCCTTCATGATATTTTGGTTTAGCCTTTATAGTCTTAGGGGATAGATAAGCCACATCTTTTTTCCCATCCTCTCCTAGCTACAAAACTATGGAAGAAGGCTTAATTTATCCAAAAATAACACTTTTATTGTATAGAACTCTCTTAGCCATAGGGTCCCAAAGCTTATACCCTTTGATACTAACACAATAGCTAATAAAGATACATTTCATTGTCACGTTCTCTAACTTTATCTGATTCTACCTAGGTACATGTGCATATGTGTTGCAACCAAAAATATGGAAATCCTATAATGAGGGATTTTTGCCCATCCATGCCTCCATAGGGGTCTTTGTAACAATATTTGATGTAGGAGATTTTTTAATTAGGTAATAAACCATAGCAACTATTTGTACCTAAAACTTTTGTTTTAAGAAAACTCCACTAAGCATACTCCTATCTCTCTTCATCAACATCTTGTTCATTCTTTCTGCAACTCCATTATGTTGGGGGTGTATGGAGTTATCTTATGTCTCTCAATTCCATGCTCCTTTAAAAATTATTAAAATCTATTGAATAAAACTCATTGCCATTATCAGTCCTTAAAAACTCAATCTTCCTAGTAGTTTAATTTTCTAAAAGAGCCTTACACTCCTTAAACTAACTAAACATTTTGCATTTATTCCTAAGGAAATACAACCATGTCCTTCTAGAATAATGATCTAGAAAAAATATATAGTACAAAGTCTTAGAAATTGAAAGAAAATTAATAGGATGAAATACATTTGAATGAATCAAGTCCAACACCCTAGAAGATTTATGAGAACTAGAATAAAATTGAACTCAATTCTTTTCCTGATATAGAATGTTCATAGAAATCAAATTCAAGAGTATAATCATTCATCCTGTTGGTTATTTTCCCAGACTGGATGCTTATTCCCAATTATCCCTACAAGGTAGCCATCATTGATCAACAGGGTTCCCGGGCCAGGGGCCAACAGTACAGGAGATAGACTCTATAAATATCTCCTCTTCTTCTTTAGGCTCTGCAGAATCAAGGGGGGTATTCCCTATTCAACATCTACAACATATGCACATGAACTTACTTGGATGATGATACAAAGCAGATAAATCCTCTTTTGTGCAGACCAAAACTATGGAATAAGTGCAAAGGGGCTAGCTTTGGGCCTATATTCAGTTGTGAGATAAAGGATTTTGGTCCTAAAACTACTTATAAAATCCTAATGGTTTGATTTAAAGTTTAAGTTTGATTTTATGTTTGGATGCAAAACTGAGACTTTGGGTTGCAACCTCAATACAAGACTGGATCGGTGCCTATCCAGGGCTCGGAGTCAATAGACATACACATGTGAATGCCCATCATGGACATATACCAAAGACTGGATATCAAGGGGATTTTTAATATCTGCCTTACAGATACTTCCCAAAAATTAGGTGCTTAATCGTTCATACTTAGTGGTATCCCTGCTGCACACATTTCTCAATAATTAACCTGAAACATTTAATTTGTTCCTTGAACAAAAGTAGTAGATTAAACATTCAATATAGAAAAGTTATATTCCTGAACCTCAACAACCCTTAGTTATCTTGATTCAAAAGAAAATATGCCCACAGCTTGGAGACAAATGATTAAACACATGCATAGAGCATTTCTCATATAAAACAACATGAAACCAGTGAATTCATGCACGAAACATACAACATGAGACTCATAAACTTACAAGACACCAAGAACAGGGCCACCAATGAAGTTGTATTGTGTCACAGCACCAAAATTTGTCTAGTTTTCCACCACCATGAGTAACACAGTTTGGCTTCTATATCAAGACCGTGTACCCAGCAAAAATTAATTACAGGGCAAATAAAAAATCTACCAGATTCAATGCACAAGGAATGGCGCTCAAAAATATTCAATGCTGCAGAGAGACAAAGAGGAATGAGCAGGTGGAATCGGGATCCGCATCGCCGCTCAAGGACTTTCATCTTCAATTGGGTTGTTGACCTGTCCTTTCCATCGTCCATCCTCTGCAAATCTGCCATCAATGCTTCAGCTACCAGCAGCCCTTGAAGAAGCAGCAGCAGCAAGCCTCTGGAATTTTTCCTGCCCAAAAATGACTGCAAACAGAAGGAAAAAACCATCGCTGGAGGTTCAAAACCCGACCGTCGATCTAAAATCCATCACTGAGATCAATGGTTCCAAAACATGTGTAAAGAGTCGCTAGCCAATGATATCATGCCACATAGGCACCTTGACCCTCTATCACTGAATTTTTCTCCTTTTATTTTGCCTTTACCGCCTCTGTATATGCGAAAACATATGCATATACAAAAGCCACTGTTCGCCTTTCAAAATCCCTTGTATATGCAAAATGCATATAGATGCAACAGTTCAATATACAAGGCGGACCCCATGCCAGTCTAGAACAAATTGGAAAAACCACTTGGGTCTGGCTTGCATCACTCACCTTTGTATATCCGCGATATACAACACACACATACATACAAACTGCAGACTTCAAATGATTAATGAGGTGCTTTGAAATTTAGATCGGGCCCGGCTTGCATTTCTTACTTGTACATTTCCTTGTATATCGCATTATACAAACTTGATATACATACAACGGACCTCTGCCCCTTATCCATTGGATTCAAAAAAACCTTGAAGTCTGGCATGTATCCCTTCCTCTTGTATATTTTGTTTGTACATTTGATTGTATATCGGATATACATTCACCCCTTGTTTGTCCGCGGGCCCCACCACATGCATCTCCCCGCTGTACTGTAGCGAAAGTATACTGGCACCTTTGTATGTCCTTCTCACATACAAACAGGGAATCCTCAAGGAATATTTTGCCTTTGTATATTTTCCTTGTATCTTTCAAATGCATGCAACCGATGTATATTAGGATGTACAACAAAGCACATACATACAAGTGAACTCGATATACAATAGTGACATATTCCTGGAATCTTGCGGAAGATTCCCCCAATGTACATGCGTCCTCTTGAACTCGATATGCATTTGGAAATGCATACAACTGCAGAATATTCCTGGGGAATCTGCGATAGATTCTCCCTTGTATATGCAACTCGATATGCATTTGAAAATGCATATAACTCAATTTTTCGCTATTTTGGAAGCCGATTGAAATTTCACAAGCTCGATAACATACATTTGCAGTTGGACATTCAAAATTCATTATTTCTCACAAGTGCGATAGGAAAAAGTAGTGAAACACTACATGGAGGCCGAGGAAAATTCAAACTAAGGCACTAGGGGTTGAAGGAATAAACACAAGAACCTGCAAACTCAAATTCAGAATCATAACCTTAGGTGAACACCACCACATCCCTCGATAATATTTTTATTTTTTAGGGTATGTAGAGCCTTTTCACCTATATGTCTAATTCTTTAGTGCCATAGCATTGTGTTCTCTATAGGTAACTTGCTCTTTGAAGCAATATCTTGCTTAGGTACCCAGAAAACATGACCATCAAAAGTAGATGCAACACTCCTCTTAGGGTTAATGGTGAAGGTGTAGATTCTATAGATCTCTTCACTATAGGAACAAAAGAACTACTATATTAATAGTACATGCATAAAGATAAAATAGAGTGCCCACATGAACACCCCTAGCTAGTACCATAGCTCCTCATACCATCTTACACCCTACACTAGAGAAAACAACCTACACACTCACATCACTAAGTTTTCTAATTGATAAGAGGTTCCATGCCAAACTTGGGATATACAAAAATCCATTGTCCCCTTTACAAATAACTTTGATAGCTCTCTAACTAAACCCCACATTTATACACAATTTATTAAGCCAAATATTCTCCTTGTAGGCATGAGTAACGACCATGTACTTAGCCTTTGTAGTGGACAAAGTTACCACAAACTACTACTTATTCATCCAATTGATAGCACCACCATATACACAAAATATATAGACTGGTGGATCCTCTACTATCAACATTGCTTGCCCAATCTAGATATATGAATCCATGAAAATCCATTAAGTGTTGGTCCTTTGTAGAATCCCATGATAAAAAATAGAGTACTTGGAAGTAGTGCATCCCAATTATCTCATTTAGGATTATCCTTGAAGTGGTTCAAGACTCCTATTGGTTGGGAAATGTCTAGTCTACTATAGACCATAAGATACATCAAACTCCCAAATACATTGGCATAAGGAACATGATCCATATCCTCCATCTCTATGGGTTTCATAGGACATTACTCAACTAAAATATTAGTTCTAATGAAAATAGGAACACTCAATGGTATGATATGTGTCATGCTAAAATGTTGTAATACAAAGTTCACATACTAAATCAGGCACAACCAAAACTTTATGTTCACTCTATCTCTTATAATATCCATTCCTAAGATTTACTTAGTAGCCCTTGAGTCCTTCATATTAAAATATGGTGAAAGCTAAGAATTCAAATCACAAATTGCATTGTTGCTATAACTAAAAATAACATATCATCTATGTGTAATGTGATAACAAAGAATCAATCACCATCTAGTCTATAATAAACATAAACATCCAATGTGGATCTCAAAAATCTCAAGACCAACACAAATGAATCAAACTTCTAGGACCACATCTTGGGAGACTATTTAGGACCATACGCAATTTTTTTAATCTACAAACCAAAGACTCCTTACATTTTTCAACATAGTGATTTGACTAGTTATGTAGATCTCTTTCTCCAAGTCACCATGTAGGAATGTTGAATTCACATCCATTTTTTCTATCTCTAAATGAAAAAAATATTTCTATAGATAACACGAACTTGATAAATGTCATCTTAGTAACCAGGTAAAAATATCTTTTTGCAGCCAATATTGCCTTTTATTTTTCAATACTTCCACCTAAGATAAACTTCTTGAACACCCATTTACATCCAATAGGATTTAAAGTATCAAGCAATAGTACCAAGTCCCATGTTTCATTCGTCTTCAATGCAACCATCTCCTCATGTAGCGCTGCTCTCTAGAACTTAAAATCATCCATATACATTGTCTCCTTCATAGTTCTATAGGCTCATCAATATTAGTAAGAAAAACAAAAGTACATCTCCAATCAAGAGAAGTATACCTTTCTAATTGTTGTCTCTATCAAGTAGACCTCCTCAAAAGCTAAGGTGGAGGATCTACCTTCTCTTCAAAACTATTGAAACTACTTGAGCCCTCCTCTTCTTCAAGTCCTTCATGAGATTTTGGTTTATCCTTCTTAGTCTTGGGGGTAACTAAGCCACATCTTTCTTTCCATCCTCTTTTAGCTAATATCTCCAAAAAAAACACTTTTGTTCTATAGAACTCTCTTTGCCATGAGGTCCCAAAGCTTGTACCCTTCCACATTGGCACCATAGCTGATAAATATACATTTCACTACCTTGTTCTCTAAATTTGACTAATTCTCTCAAGGCACATGTGCATATGCATTGCAACCAAACATATAAAAATGTTGTAATGAGGGATTTTTGCTTGTCCATGCTTCCATAAGGGTATTTCCAACAAGAGATGATGTAGGAGACCTATTGATCAATAACAACCCATAACAACCACTTCTACCTACAAATTTTATTGTAAGATAACTCCATTAAGCATACTCCTGGATCTCTCCATCAACATCATGTTCATTCTTTCTACAACTCCATTCCATTAAGGGGTGTACAAAGTTGTCTTATGTCTCAATTCTAAGCTCCTTACAAAATCTATCAAAATCTATGGAATAAAAATCACTACCATTGTTAGTCCTTAAAACCTTATTTTTCTTATTAGTCTAATTTTCCAAAAGAGCCTTAAACTCCTTAGGTTGACTAAATATTTTAGATTTACTCCTAAGTAAATACAACCATGTCTGTCTAGAATAATAATCTATAAGAGATACATAGTATAAAGACTTAGAACTTGAGTATTAATAGCATGAAATAGATCTAAATGAATCAAGTCCACCCTAGAAGATTTATGATAACTAGAAATAAACTGAATGTGGTTCTTTTACATATATATAGTGTTCAAAAAAATTACATTCAAGAGTATAATCATTCATCCCCTCAATAATATTTTTATTTTTTAGGGTCCATAAATCCTTCTCACCTATATGTCCCATTATCTAGTGCCATAGCATTATCTTCTCTACAAGTGACTTTATCTCTAAAGCAAGATCTTGCTTAGGTTCCCAAAAATCATGACCATTACAAGTAAACACAAAACTCCTCTTTGATGTTGGTTTCAATGGTGAAGTTGTAGATGTTGTAGATCTCTTCACTATAGGAACAAAAGAACTATTACATTGAATAGTGCAATCATCAAGCTAAAACAAAGTGCCCACATGAACACCCTTAGTGAGTATCATAGCTCCTCATACCATCTTACACCCTGTACTAGAGAAAACAACCTACATACCCACATCATTAATTTTGCTAAATGATAAGAGGTTCCAAGGATATGTAAAAATTCATCGATCCCCTTCCCTCTACCATGAAGGAATTTGATTAGGACTCTATAGTGTTCAACTATGCTTAGATGAGAGTTGTCATTGAGGTACACCTTACCACCATCATATTCTTCATACTTTAAAAATCACCCTGATGGGAGGTCATATGGAAGGAAGCTCAATGGTCTATCAACCACACACCTTTATATGCATGTGTTTCCAAATCCATGATAAAGGCATCTCCACCATCCTCCTAAGAAGATCTATCAGACTCAACATCAAACTCATTATTTTTCTTTATTTTCCCCCTCCTTGTTTTCTCTTTTAAAATTTCTTGTCTTATATAGTTCTAACAGTTAGCCTTAGACTTTCAAGGATATTTTACTCTCCCACAATAGTTGGAACTAGACTTATCTTTCTTCTTTCCCTTCTTCTTTCCTTTTTCCTTTAATCTTACATGAACTAATAGGGCCTCCTTAGTAGACATAGAATATGTTCACCACATCTCCCCTAAGAGTAAAGTATCCACTACCTCATCCATTTGAATCTTTGAGGTAATGATCCTAATTTCCATCACCAAGTGATCCCACAGGTTTACCAAAGAACATAAAAAAATCATATAATGATCCTCCTCCTCGATCTTCACTCCAACAAAGTCCAATTAGGTCGTGATTATATTTAATTCATTCAAATGCTCAACCACAAAACCACCATCATCCAGTCTCCTTGAGGTATACAAATTCTTTCTCACAAAATAACGTTAACTAGGGATTTAGCTTGGTATAATTCTCCCTACTTCTAAAGATCTTGTGAGGTGGGTTCTTCATGTACTTTCCAAAAAACTAAATCTAGTAAGTAGAGCCTAATTGTTGAATGCATAAGACAACTGAGAGGGGGGTGAATCAGTTGTAACTTATAATTCCAAAACCCTCAACCTCAATTAGATCCACATCAATTCAATTAACCCTTAAACTATTATGATGATTAAGCATGAAAGAAAATAATAGAAACAAAATCAACATCAACATCAAACACAAGAGAACATCATATTTATGTGAAAAACCCAAGAAGGGAAACACCACGGTGAGGGTTAACTCACAATATAAAGTAATATCAACACCGAAAAACAATAGGCTCACTACCAAAGGGCTCACTGCCAAGGGTCACTACTAGAATAGAGAAGAAGAAAGAGAGGATTGTTACAAGGAGAAAACTATCTAAATGCAACAAAGAGTTCCACCACAATACCATCAACACATTCGCAATCATACTGAAGAATTGTAGACACCTTCTACTCACTGCATCTAGTGACCTAACATATGAAATCTTGTACTACACCAAGCATTCAATTAAACTATTGTTCACATCACATTCATCACACTCACTCACATGATCACGATCCTTTGACACTTATCTATACTATCTTCAACCTTGACAACATTCTCCAAGGTCAGAAACACACCTTAACCTAGAAAATTAAAATTAGGTCTGGACCTAAACATTCCCGTAGTGGAAAAGAATGAAGGTGGACCACAACACACCTTAGATTAGATGTAAATTCATCCAAGCACACCACTCTATGCTACTACAATCACCGAAGCAACTCTGCAATTAGTGTAAACACCCAAGGTCAGCCAAACCTATGTTAACATAATGAACTTTTACGTACATGCTTCTCAAACCCAAAAATGACTCACTAACCACATGCAAGACTCCAACATAGTCTAGAGTATTCCAAAAACATCCTAAAATCCAACAAATTCCTTTGCAACAACTTTCACATGACTGAAGTTCACACCGGAGCACTCAAACAACTCTGTCATACACTGCAACCCAAGAAATCAACTTGTGGAGCACCAAACCATGAACAAATTGAACTAAATCAATATATAAGAATTATAAGCACAAATCCAGAAATGCAAGGCTAGAAACAAATCTTCAAAGAAATGCAGAGCAAAACAATTTCTCCCAGACACCTCTGCAAAGCTTAGAAACACAGTCCATACACTGGTGAACACAACTTCTTCTGCACCTCAAACCAAAGCACCAAATTTAGAATATAACATATCTTAACACCTTTGAACAACATATCCAAACTACAAAGATAAATATTTAATATAGAATAAATTTGGAGCAAGAGTAGAACACTACTTTGTAAACCAAAATGCCACCTTGACACACTATTTCCTTTATTAATCAAATTTTCTCAAAAGCAATTGGAAACCAAGACATCTTCACCACCTCTTCAAAGTAACCAAATCATCTTCAGCCAAACAACTCAACTAAAGAACTCATACCATTGCAACAACCTCATCTCTACTCAACTAGTTGACACCAATGACAACACAAGCTTGTTGACATCAATGACAACACCGACTGCACATACTTGCAACAATCTCCCCCTTTGTTATTGATGGAAACACATAATGTGAAAAACCATCAACACAACAACAACCTCAATGCTATGCTTCATACCAACTTATTTCCTTTCTCTTTTTCTCCCCGTTAACTTGCTACTCTTTTCCTGACAACTCACTCTCTCCTTTTTCTCCTTTTTCACATTGCTCTCTCTCACCCTTTGACATCAATGGCAAAGGGCTTCATCTTTCTCTTTCTCATTCTCATACTTGTACCTGTTCACCATTGCTTTGTCATACCTTTTCTTTTACTGCTCATCATACTCCCCCTTAGAAGCAACCAACATTATACCTTCCCCTGACTGCCACAACCATCATGACCACTACCTACCCCTCCTGAGAGGTAGCCTCCAACATCAGTCTAGAATAAGGAATGAATCTTGAAATACACTAGACTGATGTATCTCCTTATGCATCTAGTTCAAATAAGGAGGGGCAATAACCCCTAACTTCTCCTGGAGATACTTAGATGTATCCTTAGGAATAGCCTTAGTAATGTTTTATATGAAAAAGGGGGATTGATGGTTAGATCCTCCTTTCACTACAAACATTCAAGGACATATCAACCAAGTTGAATCACACTTTTACAAGAGGATTCACCTACAAGTTAGGCTATCACTTGGAACGATGTGAAAATTTAGAGATTTTCAATTAATGTATTAAATTAATGCTCAAATATCCTTGAAACCCTAATTATGCAAAACAGTAAGTAAAATGATGAATTTCAACAAATGCTTGCAGACTAAGGTAGTAGACAGAGATTAATTATTAATTGTTTTTCAAAGTTCAAGGTGCGGAATACTTAGGGACATTGGTACTCACGCCCCTGTCTAAGGTGGTGTTTTCTTTAAGCAATCCTGATCTCCTTCCGACACTGATGATCATTGTATTTTCTGTTTCCATCCCAGGAGATGTGGAAGACAATGGCACTAATGCCCGAGTCCAAGGAAGGGTGTTCTTCAGGATGTTGGATCCTCTTCAAATGTTGATTATCACTGTCACAATGATTTCTATGTTTTCAACCTCGAAGGACACTGGCACTAGCGCTCGAGTCCAAGTAGTGCTTTTCTTCAGAGATCCAGAATCTACACATTGTGTTACTATTCCCTACAACTCCACTCCATTAGATGTGATACCTGTAACCTCAGAGGTGTAGCTTGCATGTAGATGAAAATCCTTCAACACATGAGAAGATGAAGCTAAATATGCAATCACAAACACAACAACAATGCTCTTCTCTGCAACAATGAATATCTTGAATGCTCTAAATCATAAGTTTGCCAAAAGTTCACAATCATCTTCTAGTTTACAAAGGAAACCCTAAACATGCTTATATATGCAACTAAACACATTTCCACTAATAATTTCATAATTCAAACTTAAGATGTCGGTATGGGACCTAATTAACAGTCACAAAATTGACATTCAAATTTAGGACCTACATGAAATAGGGTAGGACAAGGGTGCGAGTGCCCATGTCCACAGGTCCTTTTCCAGGGCAAGACTTAGTACAACAATGTCCCTCATGCCCCATGTGACATGGGTTTCAGACCATTTGCTTCTGGGAGTCAAAATGAACATGTAAAATGCAAAACAAGGGACCTGGGAGCTAAACCTAGGAGGGAAAAAGTTTAGGGAGACATTTTCTGACATAACATTTATCCCCCACTTTAATATATGTATAAACGCAAGGCCTATACATGCATTAATGTATTGTCAAAACATAACAAACACGCCAGACACTTGAAGCTAATGCATACACAAAGAATGAGGAACTATCTCTAGCCCCCAGTCTCAGGTAGGCATTAGAGAAAATATGCCACAAATATGCCAAACACAGTGAAGATAGTAACAGGCATGCAAAACACATAGAAGACAATAATAGTCATGCAAGACATGGAGAAGATAGTATTGAAGACATGCAAAACATGATGAATACAGTGAATGCACTGATTATTTCTTTTTCATTTTCACATATACATAAATTTAAATTCAAGTACATGGAAAGTAAACACACAACCCAAAATGTGGGAGGGACTCATCGCCACACGTCTTTAGACTACATATGGGGCAATAGACACACAATACAAATCTCAGAGTGTAGGAGGGACTCATCGCCACACGTCTTTAGACTACACTTGAGAACAAACATGCCATACAAATCCCAAAGCATAGGAGGGACTCATTGCCACACATCTTTAGACTATGCTTGGGAACAAACACGCCATACAAAAGGGAAAACACACAGAAAACACATGAAAGACACAAGCACCATATAGCATGCCAAAGACATACTATATGTCTAAAACATGATAAACAAACGATGGAAGGAGCCTATTACTAGGTTCACCACCATCTCAGGCACATTACAGGCACACCTGATGGTTGGGCTTATGCCATAACAACCGCCAAAGACACACTTAAGGGAGGATACACCAACCCCACCTACTCGGAGGACTTTTAGAATAAAAAGGATGTGCACTAGCTCAAGAGATACACCATCCCTGCCTCCGCAGAGGGATTTCAAAATGCAACCCCACTTGTGTCATGAAGATGCCTTACAATGAAAAGGAAGCATGTGCTCAAAAGTATACAACCCCACCCGCATCACAAAGACACCTTACATTGAAAAGGAGGTATACACAATAGATCAATGTATGCAAACACACTTTATTAATATCAAAATCATTAGATAGCTTACCTTATATGCCCCCACCTTAAGGTGGTTGATATCATGTACCGATATCAAGTGCATTAAGGTAGGAAGAAAACACACAAGGGAACAAGAGCTCACGTAAAGCCCATGCCCCCAAAGGTGACATGCACTTTATGATCGCCGAGTGTTCCCACAAACACACAATTTCGTACAAGAAAAGAGGTTAGAAATCTTTCTCTAAGATAATAACCACATTGCATGATAAAAAGCATTGCATAAACATAATCACATCAAGAGCCAAGGTTATACTATGGATTCAGAAACTGGGTATAACCATGGGGCTATACCTCAAAAATCTCAGAACTGAGTATAACGAAGGTGAGACCCAAGATAAACAAAGTGCATGGAGCAACAATATATTGTTATGGTTTATTAGAAAATGTTAGACATCATCAAAATATCACATGGAGTGATTCTACTATCCAAGTGTCGGATAATGTATATATCAATCCCGTCAGCATGTATGGACTAGGTCTATTTTTGCTTACTCGCTTAAGGGACACGTGGTCCGTATCAATCTTATTTTCTTTTCGTCATCCACTAGCTAGATAGAACCACTAGAAGAAGGTAAAAAATAAATCAAGAGAGGAGAACAAGTGCCTTAAGTTCGTCACATAGGAAGGTGACCCCAGGTCACCAACCGCAACACTATGCCCCTAAGACACAACACACAACAATGAAAATAGAGGAGAGGAGCAATATAGAAGAATGATGATACAAATAGAAGGGTCACAATAGAGGTAGTCTCCCGATATCCCTGACCTTACAAGAGTATCAAGGCTTATCCAAGGAGGCCTAAACAACACAACACATCATGGGGGAAACACAACACAGAGGTAAAGGGTTGGAAATACTTACCTATAGGGACAACTGGACTAGTGGTCATCATCGAGTTAATCATCATCTTCTCAATCTCGAATGTTAGAAGAGAGAGGTACATAAGGTACAATAGCCCAACTTTTGTTCTTGTCTTCAAGTTGTTTATTGTTAAGCTCTTCTTGGTTTGATTCAATGTTAGGTGGAATGTTTTCTTGTTGATGTGCAAAAAGCTTGTCTTTTTCTCCTACTTTCTCTTGCTTGTCTATTTATTTTTGTCTTGTTTCTTATATCTTCAAAAGTGTTGTCATGTTTCCATAGGTTTTTGCATGTTAGAGGAGGAAGCACCATGTTCAAATCTCATTTGTCTTGATGAAGTGTTTTTTTCTCAATGAATGCCTCCTAATCCTTGTAAGGATGATGGGGGAGGAACCTCAGCATAAATACCATTTCTTCATGGACGATGTGAGTTATCAAAATTTTCCTTATCCATTTCTATCATACCAATTATTTCATCGCAGTCGTAAAAATCTTGTTTTACTCTTATTTTGTTTTTTCCTCTAGGAAGTTCTTATAATGCGGGTTGTTCATCTCTTATTACTTGCATAGGAGTCCCGGCCACTCTGGATATAAGTTTTGCTTTGTATCATCTATATTGTAGGAAAGAGTGATCTCTTCATGGCTCAAGATCTCTATTAGGCTGCAGCCAAAAGTAATCAAGAGTAAAGTTGTCCATTGCCAAAGGTTGATATGTATTACGTCGAATAGTACGCACTTGTCCATGTAAAGGGAATTTTATGCAATTGTGAATAGTTGAGGGGACAACATTCATAGCTTTTAACCATGGGTGTCCTAGTTTTACATGGAAGAGGTTGGATAAAGGGATAACCTCAAATACTTGATCCACATCTTTATCATAAACCGTAACCAATAAAGTTATCTTCCCAAAGGTAGGCATTAAAGCTCCATTATGTGTCTTAATCCTTATATCCGAAGGTTGATAGGAATCTTGTGTCAAATTATGTGCAAGAAGAAACTCTTCTGTTACCACATTAATCATGCAATTAGGATCTATAAATGTACCATTCATTGGAATCTCCATTATTTTCACGGTAATGTAAAGAGGCCCTTCATTGTCTACAAATGTTTTGTCATGAGGTGTAAATGTAATTTCAAGTTCAGGGCTCCTTCTTTTCAAATAAGGCCTAGGAGGAAGCCTAACATTATTGTTGTGATTATAATCCATGTGTATTTGTAATCAAATGTATGCAAAATCAGATTTTAAAAGATTTTCAATGCTTATGCAAGGAACAAGTGTAAACTATGTATGTTTATGATCTAAAATGCTTGATTTTTCACCTTTTTCATAATTTTTCAATGCAAATGACTAAAAGAAGAGGTGTTGTGAAGAAATTAAAGAGGGGTAGAAAATAATAAGCTCAATATCAATCCAATAATGCAACAATATCCTTCACAACACACCTATAGTGCAAATCTAGAGAGATGACAAGGCAAAATCTAGTGAAAATACAAGGTTTTCAAACCCTAGACATGAATTTTTGTAAAAAGACACTATGATGAAACACTAAAATTATAAATTAGTCTTAAATGAGTGTTTTAAAAGAGTAGTAAAATCTATAACAAGATTTTAACCACAAACCCTAGCTAATGCAAAAACTAGGTTTTATGAAAAATGCATAATTTCAAGCAATTTTTGACAATTTAAACATGAAAATGCAGAGTGATTAAAGTAATGATGAATTTATGCAATTTAAATCAGATCTAATGAAAACAACAAAAATTAAATAGAATTAAATTAATGCAAATTATGCCAAAATGCAAGCCTAAGATGCTAATTTTTTCAAAATTTTCAATTTTTTTTTGTAAATTTTCAAATGCAATAAATGAATGAATGCAAATCTAGAGTACAACACTTAGAAAGGTACAAAATTCATATAAACATGGGTTCACCAAAATGTTTTATAAGAAAAAGGGGGATTGGTGGGGTTGAATGGCTAGATCCTCCTTTCACTACAAACATTCAAGGACATATCAACCGAGTTGAATCACACTTTTACAAGAGGGTTCACCTATAGGTTAGGCTATCAATTGGAACGATGTGGAAATTTAGAGATTGTTAATTAATGTATATAATTAATGCTGAAATATCCTTGAAACCCTAATTATGCAAAACAATAAGTAAAATGATGAATTTCAACAAATGCTTGCAGACTAAGGTAGTATATAGAGATTGATTATTGACCATTTTTTGAAGTTCAAGATGTGGAATAATTGGGGACACTGGCACTCATTCCCCTATCCAAGGTGGTGTTTTCTTTAGGGAATCCTGATTCCTTCTGACACTGATGATCACTATATTTTATTTTTCTGTCTTGAGAGATGTAGAGGACACTAGCACTAGTGCCTGAGTCCAAGGTAGGGTGTTCTTCAAGATGTCAGAGCCTCTTCAGATGTTGATTATCACTATCACAATGAGTTCTATGTTTTCAACCTCAGAGGACATTGGCACTAGCGCTCGAGTCCAAGCAGTACTTTTCTTCAGAGATCTAGAATCTGCACACTATGTTACTGTTCCCTGCAACTCCACTCTGTTAGATGTGACACCTATAACCCCAGAGGTGTAGCTCGCATGTAGATGAAAATCCTTCAACACATGAGAAGATGAAGCTAAATCTACAATCACAAACACAACAGCAATGCTCTGCTCTACAACAATGAATATCTTGAATGCTCTAAATCATAAGTTTGCTAAAAGTTCACAATCATCTTCTAGTTTACAAATGAAACCCTAAACATGCTTATATATGCAACTAAACACATTCCTGCTAAGAATTTCGTAATTCAAACTTAAGATGTTGGCATGGGACCTAATTAACGGTCACAAAACTGACATTCAAATTTGGGACCTACTTGAAATAGGGCAGGACAAGGGTGCAAGCACCCGTGTCCACAAGTCTTTTTTTAGGGCAGGACATAGTACAACAATGTACCTCATGCCCCATGTGACATGGGTTTCAGGCCATTTTCTTCCGAGAGTCAGAATAAACATGAATGATGCAAAACAAGTGACCTGGGAGCTAAACCTAGGAGGGAAAAAGTCCAGGGAGACATTTTCTGACATAACAAGTAAATATATAAGCAATCTGATCCTTTTAAGACATACTAAAGATTCACTTCATTCTCTACAACCTTCTCTCTCAGGAAGTGATACCGAATTGAGATATGTTTTGTGCTTGAGTGCATCACCAGATTCTTTGAAATGTTAATAGCATGGGTATTATCACAGAAGATATGAATTGGCTTATCATATACAACACTGATATCCTTCAAAGTTTGTTTCATCCACAACACTTGTGTGCAACAAGATGTTTCTGCAATATATTCCACCTTTGTAGTAGATAAAGACATTGAATCTTGCTTCTTACTTAACCATGACACCACTCTGTCTCCAAGAAAGAGTGCACCACCACTTGTACTTTTCCTGTCATCTACACATCCAGCCCAATCTGCATCTATATAAGCACTCAGAGAAAAGTCAGTACCATTTAGATACCAAGATCCATGATCCGGAGTTCCCTTTAAATATCTGAATACCCTCTTCACTGTTGCAACATGTGACTCTCTAGGATCTTCTTGAAATCTAGCCACAAGACAAACTGCATGCATAATATCCAGTCTCGTAGTAGTTAAGTATAATAATCCTTGAGTCATTGACCTATACCTGGATCAGCCTTAAGTGATTCATCATTCTTTCTCATCTTGTAACTAGTTGTCATAGGGGTACATAATGGTTTAGAATTTTTGATTCCAAACTTCTTTAACATTTCCTTGACATACTTTGATTGTGAAATGAAAATACCTTTATCTGTCTGATTGATCTGTAGCCCAAGGAAGAAGTTCATTTCTCCACACATTGACATCTCAAATTATTTCTACATCTCATTTGCAAAGCTCTTACACATACCTTCATTTCCTCCAAAGATTATATCAGCCACATATACGTCAACAATCAGAATTTGGTCTTCACTTGCTTTGATGTACAAATTACTGTTTGCAAAACCTTTACTAAAACCTTGTTGTAATAAGTACCTGTCTAACCTTACATACCAAGCTCTGGGGGCTTGCTTCAATCCATAGAGTGCCTTCTTCAATCTATAAACCATATCCGATTTATCTAACAACTGAAATCCATCCGGTTGTTCTATGTAGACTTCTTCTTCCAATTCACCATTCAAGAAAGTAGACTTCACATCCATTTGATATACCTTGAAATCCTTATGTGCTGCAAAAGCCAAAAACATCCTGATGGCCTCCATTCTAGCCACCGGAGCAAATGTTTCCTCATAGTCTATTCCTTCTGTATACACCTAAAAATGGCTATGTTGAATTAAATAAATATTTTAATATTTATTTTAATTCTCATTCTCCTATCAATTAAATAAATATTCTAATTTATTTAAATGATTCACATCCCTCCAACAATTAAATAAAATTAATTTATTTAATTAAATCCCCTAATTTTTCTAATGTCTCACATAATTAAATAATCCTAAATTATTTAATTAATCCTAAATTCCTCTATCCTAAGTTCTAATTCCATAAATCCACCTCACCATTCCACATCACCTTTCCACCTCACCATGTTGCACACATAATTAAATATTTTAATATTTAATTAGCTAATGTTCCCTCACCCACATGTCGTATTTCTCCTCCAGTCAGATTAGTTAACTCATCAATCAAAACAGTTAACTAATTAGTCAATTGAGTTCACTGATCAATCTATTCTGTTGACTCCCCAATCAACCCAGTTAATTGATCAATCATCTCAATTAACTCTTCAATCTATTCTGTTAACTCCCATAACTCATGAAGAAGGCTTGGACACTTGTCCTCTTCTGATTCACACACATTCTCTCAAGTCTTCTCAACTGTACACCTCACAAGTAATTCCTCTAGTCATGGATCTATTGACACTTGGATTTGGTCTTCCCTCAGCCTATATAAGCATGGTTCTCACACCAATTTTGTATCCATCTAAGCATTTGTAATCCTACTCTGTAGGAATCCTACCAACGTGCCTTTGGCAAAGTTATCTCCATTTGCATTTACACAACCTCATTATCATAATCATCATTCAATCATGTATCCATCAATCCATCTCCATTAGTATTGCACATTGTAGTGTGATCTCCATTGCATTGTCCACCTACAGTTGTTCTACTCTTGTCATCTTCAACAGCAAAGAAGTGCATACTTCTGTGAGCTCCATTACCATCAAGATCAAGAGGAGATAGGTGAACAATGGAAGCATAGAGGTAAAATGGTCTTCGAAGGTATAATCTTTGTTTTCCTATATTTACATCAATTTCCATTGAGTTATTGGATGATTAGTTGTTTTAGACTGTTATTCACATTTTCTACTAACATTTATGGCACCCACTGTGGGGCTACTACTCCGATTTAACCTCCATTTGAGTTTTTTTGTGTGAAGCTGCTATTGTAATAGGTTGATTCTGTGCATCCATGTTCCAGTTCTACGCATTCACTACTTCCTGATGTGCATCCGTATTTGCACGCATCCACAAGACAACACTGCACATTTGCTACTTCTGCACTTACATTGAACATATCTGTGCATTCATTAATTCTTGTGGTGTATATGTGTTTTTGTGCAAACACTGAGCATTCCTGCGCATTCACCTTCTGTTTCTGCACATTTAAAAGCTATCAGAAAAATTGTAATGTTTCATAAAAGCTTTCCGTACTAACATCTTCTCGCAGGTGTAGGAGCATTGTTTAGTCATTTAGATGCATCCTTAGTTCATCTAGATTAATTAAGGGATAGTAATCTAGCATCTTCATACAAATTTCATCTAGATTAAAATAGGAAGGAGTAAACTGATTTGTTGCATATAACTCGAACATAGTCCCAATCTAGGTGGCTAAAACATAACAATTCTTTTTGTTCTTTCTATCTTGCATCACAATCTCTCATCTAGCTTAACTTAGGGGAAAGTAACTTGTTTTTATTCCGCAACAAACAAATCTTCACATAGATCTATTAAGGGATAAAATGAACCATCTTTTCAAAGTTATTGCTATCTAGTCAAATGGATTGTGCTTGGTAGAATTAACACATTTAGTTTCTTTATTTTTAACTAGGGGGATAAAGAACTAGTGTTCTCTGTGTTTTCAGAATGATAATAGGACTATGCTCTACCCTTTTTTGGATGACCAAAATTCCAAACTTATCATTTTGCATGTTTAACCTTTAGAAGAGGCCTGCCCTTGGAATTCCTTCCTTCCAAGTGGGATGACCTTAAGTGATAACGGCCTAAATCCAAACCACTTCCAAGTCACTCTAAATAAATTGCATTTGTGACAAAAGTTGCAAGCAACGGGTGCCACTGTGTTACACCGACAAATGTTTCCCCCAAAACCTTGTGGAGCATAACTTCTGTAGGCTAGGAAGCCTCCTTATCAGAGTGAATTGTCGCACATGTAACCACCTAAACGGATGTCCATACTAAAACACCATTGTTTTTAGAATGCCAAAAACCCCTATTTGGTGACACAGGAGGAGGAACCTCTAGAGTTGTCCAACATCATACACTCATTTAGTGTGGAGACAGAAAAGTTCAACTCTTCGGAGGAACTATAACTGGTATGCGTGAGAAGTGAGTGCCGTGGAGGGGAGCCGGTGCTACCAAGTTACTATCTGTCATGCCTTTATGTAAGTGGCTGGGGTAAAACCCAAGTTGGAACTCATCAAATACCGTCCTTGCCAACCTTAGGATTGTGCTTTCTTTTTGGTCAAAAAAAATTGTAATAACAAACATGGAATCTTCTTGTCTGTTGTATTTTATTGCACCAAAGTGACATAAATCATCAGCAAAAATACCAGACTTGCTTAGGGAAACATTTTGAAAATAAGCCAAAATCAAAAAACTGAAACAAAAACAAAACCTTCTGTAGAACTGCACAATTACCCCATTTTGCTGCACATTTGTCAATTATTGTTGTGCATTTGCTTCTGATGCGCTTCCACACAATCTTGCTGTGCATTTACCAAATGTTGTTGCACATTTAATCCTGCTGTGCTTTCACACCATCCTGCTACGCATTTGAAAAGTATTGCTGCGCATACACTCTTCTTACGCATATACAACACAATCCTGTGCATACAAAGTTGCACATCCATAGCACAGAACTACGCATCTGCAGAATATTCCTGCACATCCAAAATAGAGAGCACTTCCCAACATTTTGAGGAGAAAACAAATTCATTTCTAGATACCCATTATTGCATAGATTTCATTTGAGAACTTAAGAAAACTATAACAATCCATTTTCATACCCATTTTCCCAAAACTTTTCACCTTTCCATAGCACACCTAGTCATCCAAACCAAAAACATCAAACGATCCAAAACAAGATTCCCACTAAGGTGTCATTAAGTTTAAAGCAAAAATCTAGATAGTTTCATGATAGGATAAATCATCTTTCACCTTGGAACTACGCTAGTGTAATCTTGATGGAAGTAGTCTATACCAATAGCGGTGATCAACTCTCCCTACTTTGACTACCTTTTAGATCAAGAGCACATTTGTTTAAATAATAGTGATAAAAAATTTGAACCTTAAGAAAATCTTGTTATCTCAACCACACCAAGAACATCCATTCACATTCACAAACATTTTTATCCAACATTCACCCACATCCAAAGGTTTTTATGGTTGCAACTAGGTCTCAATCTAAACAAAAGCAAAACATGGGTTCTCTACACGATAGTGGGCACAATTCTGATGATGAGGAAATTAGTCAAGAGGAGATCCTTCAACAACTTCAAGACCCAAGATTTCAAAAGGCAATGGATAGGGTAGTTGCGATGGATCCTCATAAGTATTTTCTCATGTTAGCTCAACAAGGAGCTAAAATGCCCTCAAAATTTTCTCTCTCCAATCTAAGAGAGAAGAATGCCTCCAATGAAGCTGAGTCATCAAAAGATGGCTCCAAACTAGACAAAGATACTCCCAAAATTGATAAAAATGCTTTCAATTTGGAGAAGGCTAAGGATATAATCAATCCCTTGGATATATTGACAACACAAATCCAAGCCTTACAACAACAACTCACAGACATTCAAACCAGAGAATCCACAAAACACTACTCTCTCAAGGATATTTCACCATATCTTTCGACAAGACCTTGATCATGATACCTTTCCCTGTTGGCAAGAGACACTATATGGATTCATGGTTGTTGTCATTGATGGCAACAAAGGTCATCCCACATATCCGCAAGTCATGGTGCGTCTCTACCGGAAGTCAGAATAAAGATTGTTGTGGTCCGGTGAACAAGAACAGAGCATGTGGCAAGGTCTGACAGATTGATCCGGATCTCTCAGAGGAAGTGTCTTGGTGCAGTGCGGATTTGGGGAAGTCAAGAGGACTACCTTGAGTGGTATATTCCAAGGATTTAGCCTCCGGTGATGGACAAGGAAAAAGATATGAATAGTTGAGTACCGGATTCCTGAGAGACAGTGAAAACAGAGGAAGAACTGACTGACAGAGTATCAGACTACTTTCCGGATGTGTTACTGTTGATGATAAAGGTTGTGAAGGCATGAATCATGTTTGGCCGACATGATTAATGATATCTACAAGTATATGCTTGATCCGCATTGCTTGGTGAGCAAGGATTCAGCTGACAGAACAAAGTTTGTAAGAAACTAGACTGTTCCGGATGCCGACTAGAAAGGTGATGAAATTACTTGTGCGGATATATATAGAGGATGGATTTAGTTGTGAAGTGTGTGAATGAATTAATATATATGCGAATAAGTCCAGAACAGAGCAGAAGTAGCAAGAAAGATCCGGTATGTGAAAGGATAGCAGAATAAAGAACAGAGGAAAGATGAAGTGCAGCAGATCAGTGTACTGAGCCTAACCGGAACTGAACTCCAGCATATGCAGATGCTTCCAATCAGTTCAAGACTGTGATTCTTATCACTTTGTAGACAGTGTGTCTTCTTGTAGGCAGTGGGCCTCTTGTGAGTAGTGTGCTCGGGCAGTGAGCCCTAATTGGCAAGTGCCATTTTGTAATTTCCTATTCTTCTAACAGAGAATAATTTTTGGGTTAATCACCCCGTGGTTTTCTCCCTTAACAGGGTTTCCACGTCAAAAATACTGTGTCATGTGTTTCTTATTTCATGGTAATGTTTTTGTGTTTGATTCAATGCTGCATTAATTAATAAGAAAGTTCAGAAAGAGAAATAATTAGGATAACTGATTCACCCCCCCCCTCTCAGTTATCAACAATTGGTATCAGAGCCAAGTTCCTCCTAATAGAGCCTAACAGCTTGAGGAAGATCTGGGAGTTCAAATGGATGCATATGGTTTAAGGGAGCAACTCAAGACTGCCCTTGAGGATCTTGAATAGTCAAATTCTGAAGTCAATGAATTAAAAGAAAGACTCAAACAGGCTGATGAATTCATGAGAGAATTAAAAGACAAATTAAGTCTCTCTATGAAAAAGAGAAAGGAGCTGCTCCAACAGTTGGCAAGACAAAGTGAAGAAAGCAATACAAATGAAGAATTGACTGAGCAAACCAAGTTATGTGAAAAGTTATCAAAAGAAGTCATTATGTTAAGACATGAAATGGAATCAGGAACTATAAAGTTTACTCAAGAGATTGAAGAAAAAAGAAAGGCTGAAGACAATCTAAAACAATCTCTTAAAGAAAAATCAGAAGAATGCCACCAGATGGACAGGATTATCAGACATCTTGAATCTGATCTTGAAGATGCCAAAGATAACGAAGAAAAACTTGAGGATCAAATTGCCTCTCTCAAAAGAGACCTTCAAACAGCAAATGAATATAAAGAGAAATTCAAGATAAGTTCTGCTCAACTTGAAGTTCTTCTTGGAAGTCAAAAAGGGACAGATGACAAGTATGGTTTGGGATATGAGAAAGGAGAAAGCTCTGGATCCGGTCAAAAGAATTTTGCATCAGAAAATCCAAGGAGCAGGCCTAGAAGACCTCCGGTAAGACAGCCAAATGCTCAAAGATATCCATCTTTCAATGGATACTGCCACAGCTGCAACCACTTTGGTCACAAAGCTAATTAGTGCAGAAAGAGAATGAATCAGATTAATTCATCCTTCTCCGGACAGTGCTTCAACTGCAAAAGGTATGGACACAAATCCCATGAATGCAGAAATATGCAAGTAAACAAATCATTCAAAGGTAGATGCTTTACATGCAATAGAGTAGGTCATATGGCTAATCAATGCAGATCAAGAGGATATCAGTCAAATATGCAAAGAAATGTTATTTGCCAAATCTGCAATAGGTCCGGTCATAATGCTAAAGTCTGCAGAAGCAAGAATCAGGACAAAAGAGGTCCGGTGTATAATCAGAATCAAGACAAGGATAAACAAAAGATGAATGCGGATGAAGTTAGGAATCAGATGAGCAAGATTTGGGTGAAGAAAAGTTCAGAGAATGTAGAGGTTGGATCCGCACCAGACTCTGGTGCTGATATTTCTTCCGGAAATTAAAAAGTGAGCTCTGGCTCAGGGGGAGACTCAAAGAAAATCCTGTTCCCCCAGCCAATCAAGTGGTGCCGGATGTGGCACAAGATGCGGAGTAAAGGGTTTAAATATATAAGTCTTGAGATGATCCAGATAAGATTTCAGAGGTCCGCATGGAATTATGAAGAAGCTGTGATCGATCAAGTAAGACCTGTTCTGGGAGATGCTCCGGTATGACAGAGGATTACTAAAAGGTCCGGAGAGATCCGGAAGTGCACTATCTTATTCTGCGGATTGGATAGAGTGTTTGGGATGTTCTTGTTATGTGTCATCTCGATTTATTCATGATTGAAAGATCTGCATGATGTTCATAGATCAGGACTGATCCGGGATACTCCAGGCTATCCGGACAAGGCAAACCGGAATAATATAGGTGAAGCATTTATTGCAAACAGATATTAGGGTTTGCGGAGCAATATAAGGGATTTCTCAAAAGTCATTTGCTCATTCTGCACTCAAGAAGAAGCGAAAAGTGGAGCTCTGCAACAAGATTCATCAAGCACACAAAGGATCTCCTGTCGAAGTCATTGCATAAAGAAATCAATCCAACCACTCCGTGCAAACTGAAGGCGCATAAGGTATTCTCCGTTTTTCATTATCTCACTGCAAATCTTTGAAGAATGGCTACTCCAAATATACTTAAGATCTCTGATAGACCTCGCCCCACATTCAAGAAACATCCTTACAAATCATTGGAGGTAGATCCACTAGGAGCCTTCTCTAGTGTTCCTCATGGTGTATTGCATACGGAAGATATTAGGGTTTACATCCATGCGAATCTTGAAGACTTTGGAGAATCAAAACTGATGGATATCTATCACAAACAATTGATAGATGACTCCTTTGAGATCAAACCTCAGTATAAAGCCATCCGGGACAAACACTTTGCACAGTGCATTCATTTCCCTGTTTTGAAGAAGATGAATGGGTCCGGTATGTACTAAGTAGAGTACATGACAACTTCCTATGGTTGAACAAGCCCTTCAAGATCACCAAGGATGCAATTAGGGCTGTAACCGGTCTGCACTCATCCGGTGGATTACCTGTTCTCAAATCTGTCAAAAATCAGACAGTCAGTGATGCAACCGGATCCAAGTTTGACAAGAGAGCTATGACAGTTGATGACATCACTAAACCGGATGTCAAATTTGCAGATATGATAATTGGTTACAAAATCTATCACTCCAGTAGGGAAAATTCAGTACCGGGAACTGGAATCTACACAGCTTATCAAATGTTAAAGGAGAATGCAGACTATGACTTGTGTGAGCTTCTTGTGAACCAACTCTTTGAAAATTTGCAGAAGATCAAGAAGGACAAGAAAAACTCCTTCTAGTATGGCAATCTGATCCTTTGTCTATTCTTTTACTACATGAATGAGCTTCCCGGATCCAGTGGATGGATATGGCAGAATGACAGACCGGTTGCCATCCAAATCAGAGACTATTTGCATGGACTTGGGGATGCAAAAGCAAGAAATACAGCTCTATGGGGATACTTCAAGAACTTCCAAAGCATGATGCATGCAAGAGAAAGAATACCCCAATCCCTTGTTGAAAAGTACAAAGACACAGTATGCTTCATGGTAGAAACAGATCAGTGTCTGATGGAGGCAGTGGAGCCAAGGACTGTCTGGATCATGCCCATGGGGTATGAAGTGGATGAACAGATAGTAGAGCTGCATGTTCAACACATGCTAAGCCAGCCCAAAGATCCTAAGGCAGAAAGGTTTGGAACCTTTGAGGAACTGAGTGTAAAGATACATGTAGAACTCAGGGAACCGGAGATAAAGAGGAAGGTAAGAAAAGAAGTTGAGCATATTGCTCAAGGCCTAGGCATCTCAAAAGAGGCACTTGATGCCAGCCGGGAAAAGAGGAGGAAGGCTGAGGAAGAAGAGAAAAGTAAAGAAAGTGTTCCGATTGAAACTCCCACCCGGACCAGATCATCAAAAAGATCTGCTCCTCCCACAACCAAAAGTTCAAAACCGGAAGTCCAGGCATCCGGTAAAAGATCCAAGACAAAAGCCACAAGGGCTTATGAAAGCCAACAGGATGAAGAGGAAACAGAGTCAGATGAGGGAGTAAAAGAATTAAAGAAGCAGAAGAAGAAAGGATCTGGTAAACCATCCACAGGCCAAGACAAGGATGAAATGGCAGAAGTATCTGTTGAAAAGCCCACTCTGTCTCTAGAGAGTGTAATCAAGTCGGTTACGGTAGATGGAAACCTTCAACCAATGACTGAATTTTATGATGACTACAATGAGGCTGACCAAAAGATTCTGCAGGAAGCCACAGTCAAATATCTGAACATATACAATAAGGCTTTCATTGAGATCATATCTCTTATTCCTAAAAGCCTAGAAAAGGAATTAGAAATAAGAAAGAATAATGCTCATGTAAAAGATCTTGAGATCCGGGAGCAGATAGCTATTCAGCTATATCCTCAAATTGATCCCAAGACAATGAACATTATCTTCAAAGACTGCAAAGATGAGTTTAGAAGTAAAGCCAGGATGAATCAACTCATGCTTGGTGAGACTGACAAAGTGGCCCAAGAGACAGAAGAGATCCTCCGGAAGGCCTTCAAAAGGTTCAATCTTCCTGTTGTAGAGGACTTAGGTGTAGAAACAGCTGCAGATTTGGAATCATCTGTTCCGGAAGAAGTGGGCCCTGAACAGACAAACATCTCTCCTCCGGTTTCCCCTACAGTCTCTGGATCCAAAGAAGAAGAGAAATTACAGGAGAAGGAAGCAGGGGTGAAAGATAAAGAGGTTGACAGTTCCAAGACTGCAGAAGAAAAGAAACATCTGTCTCCGGCAAGAGACACTGCACAAACTGTTCAACAATTTTTGAGCAAAGCCACTATAGAAATTGATGAACCGGACCTACTAAAAGGACCATTAGATTTTGACTCTTTGTCACCGGTGCAAACAATGAAAATAGCCTCATTTGCAAATGAGAAAGTCAAAGAGAAGCTGCTCAAATCTCACATGGAAGACTGTGAGCTTATGGAGGTAGCATCTGGAGTGCTAGAAAAGATCATGCCATCCTTTCAAAAGGATCCCACAGCCTCCTCTTCCGGTAATCTCAAAACCTTAGTTAGCAGTGTTAGTACACATTTTGAATCTCTAGAAAAATCTGCTGAAGAAAAGGTCCAGAAGGAATTTTTGGATAAAAGATTTTCAGAAGTATTAGAATTAATCTCTAAAGATAGGAAGATTGTGAGTATTGGAATAAAGAGCTTAGAGAATGCTCTTAAGGATGGCGGTGACATTTACAAATTTTTTATATCCTGGTCAAAGGCAACAGCAGCAATTGATAAGAAAATAAAAGAGGAACAGGACAAGCTACAAAGCTTATCCCAAAGTTTTGATCCTCTCTCTTCCTCCATAATAAATCAAGAATGTCAGACTATTGCAGTCTTGAATGAAATAAAGAATCTTGAGAAGGAAAGGAAGAATATCACTAACCGGATAGGAGAACTTAGAAGGATTATAATCCCTAAGTTGGAAACTATGCATGAGGCCATCAGTGATGCTCAGACCACCGCCCAAACAAATGATCCGACAGATCTCAAGCGGGCAGAAGCTTTTGCATTTTTGTTGAGTGGTCACATTTCAATTTTGGATAGAATGAAACAAAGTTGGGCTACAGAAATGATCCAATTGCAGACATCCTTTGCAGACATTCTTCAGTATATGTGAGTATGTAAATATGCGGCTATGTATAGAAAATTTTTGAAAATTTTGGTGTGCGGACCCTACCCTTTGCCATTGATGTCAAAGGGGGAGTGAGGAGCAGTGAAAAATGAGGAATCCAATTAAGGGGGAGTTCCGGAAATTGTATATAAAGACAGAGCATCAGCAAAGGGGGAGCATAGTGTAAACACTTAGTCATTTTTCACTAAGTGTTGCCATCAATGCCAAAGGGGGAGATTGTTGGCAAGAGACACTATATGGATTCATGGTTGTTGTCATTGATGGCAACAAAGGTCATCCCACATATCCGCAAGTCATGGTGCGTCTCTACCGGAAGTCAGAATAAAGATTGTTGTGGTCCGGTGAACAAGAACAGAGCATGTGGCAAGGTCCGACAGATTGATCCGGATCTCTCAGAGGAAGTGTCTTGGTGCAGTGCAGATTTGGGGAAGTCAAGAGGACTACCTTGAGTGGTATATTCCAAGGATTTAGCCTCCGGTGATGGACAAGGAAAAAGATATGAATAGTTGAGTACCGGATTCCTGAGAGACAGTGAAAACAGAGGAAGAACTGACTGACAGAGTATCAGACTACTTTCTGGATGTGTTACTGTTGATGATAAAGGTTGTGAAGGCATGAATCATGTTTGGCCGACATGATTAATGATATCTACAAGTATATGCTTGATCCGCATTGCTTGGTGAGCAAGGATTCAGTCGACAGAACAAAGTTTGTAAGAAACTAGACTGTTCCGGATGCCGACTAGAAAGGTGATGAAATTACTTGTGCGGATATATATAGAGGATGGATTTAGTTGTGAAGTGTGTGAATGAATTAATATATATGCGAATAAGTCCAGAACAGAGCAGAAGTAGCAAGAAAGATCCGGTATGTGAAAGGATAGCAGAATAAAGAACAGAGGAAAGATGAAGTGCAGCAGATCAGTGTACTGAGCCTAACCGGAACTAAACTCCAGCATATGCAGATGCTTCCAATCAGTTCAAGACTGTGATTCTTATCACTTTGTAGACAGTGTGTCTTCTTGTAGGCAGTGGGCCTCTTGTGAGCAGTGTGCTCGGGCAGTGAGCCCTAATTGGCAAGTGCCATTTTGTAATTTCCTATTCTTCTAACAGAGAATAATTTTTGGGTTAATCACCCCATGGTTTTCTCCCTTAACAGGGTTTCCACGTCAAAAATACTGTGTCATGTGTTTCTTATTTCATGGTAATGTTTTTGTGTTTGATTCAATGCTGCATTAATTAATAAGAAAGTTCAGAAAGAGAAATAATTAGGATAACTGATTCACCGCCACCCCTCTCAGTTATCAACATTCCCCTCAAAATTTGAGGTGCCGAATATGATAAGTATCGTGGAAAAAGTGATCCGAGGGATCATATCAGAGAATTTAGTGCAGCATGTCTCGAAGTCGCACACAACGAAACGTATCTCATGTGACTATTCCCAAGGAGCTTGGGAGGACAAGCCATGGAATGGTTTTCTCACCTACCTCCTAGCATCTGAACCTTCAACAAACTAGTGGACAAGTTTGTCACTCATTTCTCCTATAACATTGAGCATGAAATCTCAATGTTAGATCTTTGTAACACTAAACAAAAGGGTGGAGAATTCTTCGCCTCTTTCTTACAAAGATGGAGACAACTGGCCAGTAAATGTCCATATCATATGCCAGAAAAACAAATGCTTGAAATGTTTGTACACAACCTAAATGTTGATCTAAGCTATCAAATATCAACCAATGCCCCACTTCTTTTAGTAAGGTCATTGAAATGGGTTTACTCATTGAAAAAGCTTTGATAGCAAAGGGGCAAATAAAACTTTACAAGGACACCCCTAGTGCAAATGTTAACACAGATAAGCCGTGATTTTGGACCAAAAATAAGAGCATCGTGAATGATGGGGTGGTTGATGCTAAAAATGTGATGCCAAAGCAACCAATTTTCAACTTATCAAACCCACAAAACAACCCCCAACAAAACAAACCATAAAACACCGAATCACGGTCTACAAACTTTCCTCCTCGAAGAAAGTTCACACCTCTAGGGGAAACACTAGAATCCACCCTACAGAAGCTAATATCAAACAATCTCATCACTCTTCCAACAGCGTGGGAGTATGAACCAAAAGTTAAACCTCTGTGCTGGAAAGACAGATTTTTGCAAATACCATGGAAGCAAAGGCCACAAGACAAATGACTGCCAAAAACTAAAGCACACCATTCAAGACTTGTTGGATCAAAAATGGATATCAGTTGATGGGCATGCCTCTAATGATGATCATATAGCATTCAAGAATCCACTTCCCAACTATGAGAAGGGAGGTTCTTCAAATCAAAACAAAAGTGGGGCTAACAACGCCAATTATACCAATGTCTCATATGACTATGATTTTAACCGCATTTTAGAAAGTGATTCACATATCAATGTGATCACTATAAATAAAATCCCTGATTGTAATGTGACCACTCGTGGTGCAAAGGTTACTCTTAAGGGAGATCCGACCAAACCATCCTCTACATCCAACCAGTACAATGTCTTGGATCAACTTCACAAGACACCTGCACACATTTCCATTTTAGAACTTTTACGTATATCCCCGTCCCACAAAGCCATACTCGAACAAGCTCTTTTGGAAACCACCATCCCAACCAATCTCGTCAAAGAGCAGTTTCAGACCATGGTAGGTCATCTTACCACACCTCATTTCCTATCATTACGGAAAAGGATGACATGTCGATCACCCAACCACACAATGCATCTCTCCACATCGAAGCCTTCATCCACAAGCAAAAAATAAAAATGGTTATCATTGATGGAGGAGCAGGTTTAAATATTTGCACCTTAAAGCTAATCCTTGCTTTGGGGTTTTCAGAGAATTCTATCGATCCTAAAAAGAAAATCACCACCAAAGCATACGATGAAGAGGAAAGAACTTCAAAGGGGATTGTTGTTTTGCCTATCAGAGTGAGCCATGTAGTAAAGGATGTGGTGTGTCAATTGCTTGACATGGAGCTTGCATATAATATTCTCCTTGGAAGAACTTGGATACACGCAATGAAGGTGGTGCCATCAACCTATCACCAGTGTATCAAGTTCCCCCATGACGGCCAAGAAATCACCATCCAAGGCAATCCCAATCCATTTAAATATTGCAACTCCATACAATCTAAACCTGACGTTGTAATTCCCCATAACCGCGCCTCTGCTTCATCCTCATCTCGTGTTGACCCAACTTCACTCCCTTCCACATCCAAGGCACCTGAAATCAACCTCAAGCTCAAAGACAAGGGTGTCGGTGATTATACAATCACACAATCCTTTTGCTTAGCGCAACTACCTATATCCCCTAGATCCTATGGAAAGCCATCCATGAGAAAACCCAAGGCATTAGAAACTCCTAAAGGTCTGTTTGTAAAATGGGGAAGCCTCGAAGATGAGAATGATGAGAAAGACATCCTACAATGGTTATATAAGGATGAAGACAGTCTATCCAAACCACAAGACCATCAATCCACATTGCAAACCGAACAGTATGGTCAAGGATTCTCAATACTACAAAGAATGGGATATGAAGGTGATGGACCCATAGGATTGAGGAAAGAAGGTATCATTGAACCTATCCAACATCCTTCATTAACAACCCAAGACACTACAGGGCTAGGTTACAGAGGCAAAGCAAAGACCAAAGGAACAGACAAGCATAAAGGCAAACAAACACAAACATCTACTACTAACCTAGTAGAGCAAATTTACCAATTACAAGGATGGAGTGAGACAGACTCCAATGAGTATGAATGGGATAGTCTCTCTGAACTATCTTGTGATAAAAAAGATGTTGATGTGGTCCATGAATTTGTCCCTATCCATGCAACTCATGAGTGACAAAGTTCACAGTCTAGACCTCTAGAGTTCGATCCACATAATAACGATAGTGAGTTTCGTGAGGAAAGAATGATGCCACACTTGATGGATCAACTTGTGGAGAGTACCATCGCAGGCATTGTCAATGCTTACAATAACCACACTGACTCCTCCATCTTGACCATCACTACCCTTGAACCAGACCAATCCGATGACTCATTACCACTATTGCATCCAGAACTCATGGATTGGGATTTGCAAGACTTTACCCCTGAGCTCGATACCTTTCAGAATGATGAGGCCATCATCGATTATCTAGAACTTAGAGACCATATACCCACAGGGGATCACAGAGCTGGCTATGCCATAGAACTCAATGACAGGGCTTATTTTGGAGAGAGTGCCAAGCCTTTCAATCTTAAAAATGTAAAAATGAAAGATAGATCTAACGGTGAAAACTGCTCTACGATAATGTTAGATTGTGAAAATAGTAAAAATATAAAAGACGTATCCAACGGTGAAAACCTCTCTGAGATACTGAAGGATGAAAGGCTTGATACTCTTCCCAATCTAACACATCAGGAGAGATCCTCAATCTTGATGGAACCAACGGAACAAATCAACATCAACACAGGGGAAAATCCAAAGATGATCCATATGGCACAATCTTTAATTGCACAAGAGAAGCCAGAGTTCACCGAATTCTTCAAAAATAAACAAATCAACTTTGCTTGGTCATACGTAGATATGCCGGGTCTAGACACAAACCTTATAATGCATCACTTATCACTAGCTCTAGGAGCTAAGCTAGTTAAACAAAAACTAAGGAAGATGCACCCGCATATCGCACTCATGGTAAAAGAAGAACTCAAGAAGCTCCTAGATGTCAAGTTTATCAAACCAATAGACTATCCAGAGTGGATTTCAAATATAGTGCATATCACTAAACCTAATGGAAGAGTTCAACTGTGTAATGACTTCAGGGATCTGAACAAGGCTTGTCCCAAAGACAACTTCCCTCTGCCTAACATCGACATCATTGTAGATCTAACATCAGGGCACACCATGTTGTCTTTAATGGATGGATTCTCCGGCTATAACCAAATCAAGATAGCGCCAGAGGATTAGCATAAAACAACATTCACATGTCCATGGGGTACCTATTGTTGGTGCGTCATGCCATTCATGTTAAAGAATACGAGGGCAACATATCAGGGGGCAATGACAACAATCTTTCATGACATGATGCATACCATCATGGAAGATTACGTAGATGACATTCTAGCAAAATCCAAAACCAGAGAAGGGCATCTACAAGTCCTAGACAAGATCTTCACAAGACTAGAGCAATTTAATGTATGGTTAAATCCAAAAAAGTGTGTTTTCGGAGTCACATCTAGTAAGCTCCTGGGATATATCGTATCATCTAATGAAATAGAGGTGGACCCGACCAAGGTAAAAGCAATCATGGAAATGCTGCCACCTAAGAATCTGAGTCAGTCTCTACAAGGAAAGTTACAGTCCATTAGAAGGTTCATCTCTCAGCTGGAAGATAAGTGTCACCCATTCACGCATCTCCTACAGAAAAATATTCATTTCAAATGGGATGACATGTGTGAGCAAGCATTTCAACATCTAAAGGAGTATTTGATGAATCCAGCTATCTTAATGCCACCAATTCAGGGCAAGCCATTGCTACTCTACATTTCAGCCACACCAACAACTCTTGGAGCGCTGCTAGCACAACAAAACCACGAAGCAAAAGAGAAGCAATCTACTACATTAGCCAAACACTAGTAGGCTATGAGCTACAATATACACCAATTGAAAGAGCATGCCTCGTTGTGGTCTTTGCTTCACAAAAATGGAGACATTACATGTTATCACATTCCATCAAGCTAGTAGCTAAGATCGATCCATTGAAATACTTGCTCAACAAAGCTACCCTAACAGGTAGAATATCAAAATGGGTCATGATACTTAGTGAATTTGACATCAAGTATGTAGAAAGATGAGCAATAAATGGGCAAGTGATTGCAGATCAGCTGGCAGATGCGCCTTTAACATATGACAACCCATTAAGCTTTGAATTTCTAGATGAGTCTATCTTTCACATAACAACAACCAGGAAACTCTACTTTGATGGCTCATATACTCAACATGGGTCCGGGACAGGTATCTTGTTGATCACACCTAATGGAGACACCATTCCAAAGTCATACAGACTACGCTTTCCATGCACTAACAATGTGGCGGAGTATGAAGCCCTAGTCATTGGCATCAAGCTAGCAATAGAATGGAAAATCACAGAAATTCATGTGTATGGCGACTTGCAACTTGTCATCAATCAAATGAATGATGACTATCAAACAAAGTATGAGAAGTTAATACCATACAAACGTATGGTAGACGACTTCAAAGAATACTTTGTTGTGATCTCTTTTGAGTAGATACCAATGTTGGAGAACAAAGCAGCAGACGCCATGGCAACGTTTGCATCTCTCCTCGATATCCCTGAAAACCAATCACGTTATGAGTTCTTGGTAGAGCCAGTGTCCCATCCTGCATATGACACACCTGAATCTCACATCATTTGCCATATCGTAGGATTTGATTCTCCCCTAAATGGAAAAGTATTTGCCTATCTAAAAGAGAATACCCTACTTCCTGATCTATCAAGTAACCAAAAGAGAACCTTCATCCGCCAAGCATCCCGTTATACCATAATCACCAATACCCTGTATCGACGAGGACTAGATGGTACTCTCCTGAGATGTCTCGATAGTGAGGAATATCAAACTGCCCTAAGCGAAGTTCACAACAGTATATGCGGGACCCACTCTAGTGGTCCTACCTAGTTAAGAAACTCATACACATGGGATACTACTGGCCAACTATGGAAAAAGACTCCTATCATTTTGTAAAGAAGTGCAAGAAATACCAAATCCACGA
Organism: Cunninghamia lanceolata; assembly: GCA_027924645.1. Lineage (NCBI taxonomy): Eukaryota > Viridiplantae > Streptophyta > Pinopsida > Cupressales > Cupressaceae > Cunninghamia > Cunninghamia lanceolata. Next base: position 1,203,898 of record BSBN01002024.1, on the reverse strand, counting down.
GCACCAGTGTAGGAGCTACAACCTTTAACGACTCCTTGGCCTTTCTGTCAATGGGGACTCGACTTAGTGGGCAAAATACACCCTCCATCATCCAGCGGCCATAAATTCATAATCACTGCCATTGAGTACTTTACGAAGTGGATTGAAGCCGTACCTCTCACCAATGTCACAGGCAAACAAATCACCTCTTTCATCCTAAATTACATCATTTTTCGTTATGGTATCCCTGTATCCATTATCAATGATAATGGAAGACCATTTAAAAACCAAGATATCAAAGAGCTATGTGACAAATTCCACATCCAACACTGCTTTTCCACCCCATATTACCCCCAAGGAAACAGCCAGGCAGAGGCATTAAATAAAACCATCTTAAAAATCCTGAAAAAGATTGTCAATGATGCTAGTCGTGATTGGCACATCCAATTGAATCCCGCGATGTGGGCCTACTGCACAAGTATCCGCACACCCACAGGTGCAACACCATATTCCCTCATCTATGGCTCTGAAACCATCTTTCCCATTGAAGTTGAGATCCCATCCTTATGAGTATCGTTAAAAGGTCTCATATTTGATGAAGACTACATAGTATCTAGACTTCAAGAGTTAGAGCTACTCGAAGAAAGAAGACAACATGCCTTTAACCATCTCAAAGCTTATCAACAAAGGATGTCCAGGAGTTACAATCACAAAGTCAAACCTCAGGTATTTCAAGTTGGTGACCTAATCCTCAGAGAGACTCCCAAGAATCAGCAAGACAGAGAGAAGAAAGGTAAGTTTGAATCCAACTGGCTGGGTCCTTATGTCATCATTGTTGCCTATGGATCAGGTGCTTATCAATTGGCTACATCAAAAGGTGAAATGTTTGATGATCCCATCAATAGCATGCATCTTCGCAAGTTATACACCTAAACTCCAATGCAAGGGAGTCAAAAATAGCAAAAAAAAAAAAATGCAAAAATAGCAAAAAAAATAAAAAAATGGAAAAATAGCAAAAAAAAAAAAAATGGAAAAATAGCAAAAACAAAAATCAAAAAATGGAAAAACAATAAAAGGCACCTTGGATAGGTACTATGATGAAAACCTAGCAAACAGGTGTCATGTGTATTTTAGCTATCATGCAAATAAAAGAAAGTGGTGAAAACCTGGTAAACAGGTGCTACTTGTGATAAACTACCTCCATCTTTTCTGACCTTGTTCCTCATTCATCCCTCCTAACCACATCTACCCAATCACATCAAGGTACCTACATGGTTTGTTGTTCACTCGTCCTTACTACCTTCTTCCATCATGCTGTCGATCCAAACTTGTGTCCATCTTGTCTTCCGTCCTACACCAATCCATTGAATCGTTGTCAAACTATGTCGCCTCTAAGCTATCATGTAGGCAAGGCCATCATTGATGCACCCCCGAGGCTCCCTTTCCCATCCATCCCATCCCATATCACCTATCCTTTGGTCCATCTGAATTCCGCACCATTTCCCCATCACCTAGGTCTTAGGTCCACAAAGTCTGTCCCCCGAACTACATTGCCTCTACGTCTTCACATAGGCAAGGCCATTTACTAATGAGCCCCCGAGGCACTAGGTCAGTCCCTTAGGGCCCATTTCTTCATGTCTATTGTCAGTACATCCACAATATATCAATCCTTTACTTGACTGGGGGCAGCTCCTCGACCTAGTTGGATAATTAGATTCTTGAATGTCACGCCCCTCAGAGGATAACAATAAGGATCACAATACCATCACTAGACAACAGATAGCATTACAAACACACTTTTTCACCAAAACACTTGACACAAGAAGCTAGACCTGTAAACGAGACACCATGGGCCTCAACCACCATGATGATTGTATATGTTTTCATTGCAAGAAAACATAACTATGGAAAGAAAATTTGTGCCTATTACAGAGTCTTGATTTTTGTTATTATGTCTTTTTATGCTACTTGAGGATGTCAAAAATTAGAAGAGCTATGATGGGGGCATAATTGTCTTGTTTGTTTGTTGTTTGTGGATCAATCTTTAGTAATGTGATAACTTTTGTCTAAAGACATGATCGGCAAAAGATCATTGAGGACATTCTAAGTCTAAACATGAAATAGGGCAATCCTTGTCTGTTGACACATGTAAGGAATACTCAAGTCATCTAGATTCAATTTTTACTAGATGCTTGTATTAACTTCCTAAATCAAAATCCATGTAAGAGATACTCAGGTCATCATGGTTTAATTATACCTAGATGCTTGTATTTTCTTACAACATTTTAAAAGCTCAATGATGAAACAAAGTACTTCAAATACTTGCATATACGAAGATGACAATCCACACATTCATACATATCAAGCTACATATCATTCCATTATAAGCATTGCATCCTTGACCAAATTCCAAGTGTCGAAAGATCCATTTATCCCAGTTCTTAAATCCATTTCTTCTAAGTGTTCTCTTATTTTATGATTGAGTATACTTGGACAACAAAAACAATTCATAACACATGTTGCATGCCATAAATAGGTGTGTACATCATTAGTTCATTGTCATTTAGGTGCATTAATAGCATTAAACATTTAAATCATAATAGGTATGTCATTTCTCCACATAGATTACATAAACATTTCAAAATCAAAAACAACAATAACATAGATCTGACAGTATTTGCATATTAGATCACCATCCATTCATAAAGCTATTAAACCAACATGTATTGCATTTCTTAATATCACCACAGTGTTCATTAGATCATAATAACATATCTGCATATAGGATCAAAGGCATGCATGTAAGTCATCATGTCCATCGTGTATCTCATAAAAACATCATGTCACATAGATATCAAGTGCATCATAGAGTCACATAAACATGTCAGAAGCATCACATAAGTGCATAATCATAACATCAACATATAGATAGCATCAAATAGAAAACATCCATCATGAATAAAAAGCAACATCCATAAGAAGCACATGCATATAGTCCATTGAACCCATGTAGATCATCATCGTATATCAAAATAATAATCATGTCCAAGTGTACTGTGTTATCAAATAACATAAACAGTACATATCGAAATGTTTGTAATGGGTGTATACAAAATCCCATTGTCAAAATGATACATGTCCCGGTAAAAGCATCTAGGAGGCACTGCCCCCTGAAGGTGATGGCTGTTGTGGCTGATGTGGCTGTGGTGTCTGCTCTGATTGCCCATCCATACCCCCACCTGAGGTCCCTATGGATGAGGTCACCCTATGTGGCCCCATCAACCCTCTGCTCTTTGTAAAAGTCCTCCGCGACCTACTGCGATAGCTAGGTTGGAAACTGCCTACTTGCCGCTCTAGGGGCACGGCCTATTCGTACAACCCTCTCTAGTAGAATATCTCCTGGCTAGCCCAAACCATCGGATGCAGTGCAAAGGATTCACAACTCACTCATTGGAGACATATTTCACAACAATGGGTTTCAATCCATCTAATACTTCAAGTTCACAAGAAATCTACTCAAAACAATGACCTCTACAAAGGCACAAATCTGAGTTTCCACTTTTTCTGACCCAAGCACATTTAATCATCTTTAGACTCATTAGCGACTCCATCTCACCCAAATCACTCAATATCATGACCTTTGTGCATTACCCAAATGGTTTTTTTTCTCTCAAACCTGTCTTTAAAGCTAGTAGTCCTCCAAACATAAACTGTCAGAGATATCCTTTGACACAAACCTCCATTCAAGATTGTGATGGGCTTTTAGGATACCCTTTAAGGCATTTTAAAACATATCAAAAGATCAACATATGTTATTTTAGGAAACAGGGCTCAAACATGATTGTTACCATTCCAAATTAGGCCTAAGTAGGCTTAAACTACACCAGGGTTTATTGATTCTCTTATCTCCAGTCTCAAATTCATTCAATCAATACTTCAAACAATCTTCATTGAGTTTACTCATGATCACAAATCTATCAGAAAGTCTATTTTGATAAACATTTTATCAAACCCTAGGCTTTAGGCTATTTGACTGTCCCAAAACTCTGTTTCCTCATGACTGTACACATATTTTCAGTCCTAACCTGTCACTTCTCGCATATTAGCCTTTACCTTATGGTCTGAAACCTCAAAAACATGAAATTACTTGCCATGTGGATTCTTTTCACCAAGTATTAGAACATTTCAATGGCAAAGTTGGGAGAAACACAATTTTTTTATGTCACTATTTACCCTAAATCAAGGTTTCAATTGTTTTCAGAAAATTCCCAATATCTCATTCAAATTTGAACCAAATTAGATGAAACAAACTTTGGAGGGAAGGAGATTGAGCATACTTTTACTTACTAACAATTTGAAGTGATCTTCTACCTGTATCGGGCCGTACAAGGACCTGAAACAACTATTTTTCAGTAATTTCTAAGAAAAGACAGAATTTATTTATGATTTTTTGTTACAATACAATTCCTCCAACTCAATACATCTTCAATACAATCTCTCTCTATCTTGGCAATGAGTTACAATGCCTTTTTAAAGGCTTTACAACTTCCTCCAATGAATGAAACTAACTCAAACTACCCTATGACCTTTGGTATTCCATCCTTGTGCATTTTTGTACTTCTTGCATCTTTGTAAATACAACAAATTGACAACTTTACAATATTGAAAAAAATGAACCTAAAATGACTCCCTAAGACCCATAACATCACAAATGCGGCCTCTTGGGCCTTATTACATCATTAGGACATCAACCTTAACTAAAAATTTAAAGTTACCTCATTGATGCATGAACTTTACCAGGTGCTCCTGCACCATACTCCCAGCCAAATAAATTTCCAAGCCCTCTTGGAGTGAGGATAATAACTGATCTTCACCCTTGAATGCTCCTTCTTGCACACTTTTCTTCTTGAAACAACTCCTCCTTGCCCTCATCTTTACTTTTGGTTTCAGTTTGTCCATGCAAATTAGCCTTCTCCCTATCTTGTCAACTAAAATCAGATCCTCCATGCTTTGGTCCATTCCAATCCTTACCTCAATACCTTGTTCTTCTTCCTTTATTCTAAACTTTGGCTTGTATCCCATAAAGATTTCTAGGAAATGATAAATAATCTCCTAACTTGTTGTCTCTGCCATGTAACAATGGCTTGTTCCTTCTTAATCAGGTTCTCTGCTCCCTCAATGAATTCTTCCTCAATTTTCTCTATCTCAGACTTTGTTATCAGCATCTCATCTTCTTTCAACTTCCTCTGCATCTCTTCTTCTTCTTTTTGCCTTTTTACTGCTTCCCTTGCTTGTCTCTTCCTTTTTTGAACAATTTTCCTAATGGGCCAAGTGACCTTCTTCTTCACCACTAAGTTCCAACTTTGCATTTGTTTGATCAACTGTTCCATCTTCATCTAGAACTCTTGGAACTCCAAATCAAATCTTCTTTTGTTGTGCTTCAGTGCTGCTATCTCTCTATCAAACTTATCTTGGCTCTTTATCTCTTTTCTTCTTTCCTCTACCTGCAAATGCTTTCTCAGCAAATCCATTTTCTCTTTACTCAAGCAAGTCTCTCCTTGCTTCTTCTCAACTTCTTTGCCTCACCTAGGTCCTTCCACTTTTCCTCAACCTAGTCTTTTGGCCACCAACTTGCACACAACCACAAACACACAACCATAAAACTCTCTTGCCCAGACCTTTTGAGCTCTGATACCAATTGATGCAGTGCGAAGGATCCACAACTCACTTATTAGAGACATATTTCACAACAATGGGTTTCAATCCATCTAATCCTTCAAGTTCACAAGAAATCTACTCAAAACAATGACCTCTACAAAGGCACAAATCACTCAATATCATGACCTTGTGCATTACCCAAATGGTTTTTTTTCTCTCAAACCTATCTTCAAAGCTAGTAGTCCTCCAAACATAAATTGTCAGAGATATCCTTTGACACAGACCTCCATTCAAGACTGTGACGGGCTTTTAGGATACCCTTTAAGGCATTTTAAAACATATCAAAAGATCAACATAGGTTATTTTAGGAAACAGGGCTCAAACATGACTGTTACCATTCCAAATTAAGCCTAATTAGGCTTAAACTGCACAAGGGTTTATTGATTCTCTTATCTCCAGTCTCAAATTCATTCAATCAATACTTCAAACAGTCTTCATTGAGTTTACTCATGCTCACAAATCTATCAGAAAATCTATTTTCATAAACATTTTATCAAACCCTAGGCTTTAGGCTATTTGACTGTCCCAAAACTCTGTTTCCTCAAGACTATACACAGATTTTTAGTCCTAACCTCTCACTTCTCACATATTAGCCTTTACCTTATAGTCTGAAACCTCAAAAACATGAAAGTACTTGCCATGTGGATTCTTTTCACCAAGTATTAGAACATTTAATGGCAAAGTTGGTAGAAACACAAATTTTTTTATATCACTATTTACCCTAAATCAGGGTTTCAATTGTTTTTAGAAAATTCCCAATATCTCATTCAAATTTGAACCAAATTGCATGAACCGAACTTTGGAGGGAAGGAGATTGAACATACTTTTACTTACTAACAATTTGAAGTGATCTTCTACCCGTACTAGGCCGTACAAGGACCTAAAACAACTATTTTTCAATAATTTCTAAGAAAAGACAGAATTTATTGATGATTTTCTGTTACAATACAATTCCTCCAACTCAATACATCTTCACTACAATCTCCATCTGTCTTGGCAATGAATTACAATGCCTTTTTAAAGGCTTTACAACTTCCTCCAATGAATGAAACTAACTCAAACTACCCTATGACCTTTGGTATTCCATCCTTGTGCATTTTTGCACTTCTTGCATCTTTGTAAATACAACAAATTGACAACTTTACAATATTCAAAAAAATGAACCTAAAATGACTCCCTAAGACCCATAACATCATAAATGTGGCCTCTTGGGCCTTATTACATCATTAGGACATCAACCTTAACTAAAAATTTAAATTTGCCTCATTGATGCATGAACTTTACCAGGTGCTCCTGCACCACCATCTCTACCACTTTATGTCCTGTAGGCCCCTGTGTTGCAGTCTGCTACACCTGCTCCAGTAACCCCTCTCCCCTAGTATACCACTGAATCATGGTATCTCTCTCTAACCTAGTTGTTTGCGGCTCACCCTGCAGCTGGGTGATCTGTCCCTGCATCTGGCCCATCTGAGCCTACATATGACCCATCTGGGCCTGCTGTTGTGCCATCTGTGTCTGTTGCTGAGCCACCTGGGCTCGTAGGGTGGCCAACTCCCCGTCATCCTGTCCATGTCCCTGTGGTTGCATAGGAGGCTGCATCTGACCCAATTGTACCTGTTGGATGGGATCCACGTCAACCCGCTGTCTAAGCCTCCTGCCATCTCCGTCTTCTCCATCATTGTCGTCACCACCTCCTACTCCACCACCTCCACCATCATCACCATCACCCCTACCACCTCTGCCACCTCGTCCACCCCATCACTTCCATCACTGATGTGGACCCTCCTCATCCTCCTCCCGATCATCTTGTCTTGGGGCTCTCTCTCCAGGTCTAGAGTAGTGGGGGAATGGATGTGCTACAAACCAAGTTGCGTAATCCTATGTCATACCCAAATCTGCAACTATCCTTGTCATAGACCATGGCTGATATGGAAGCTATAGAAACTCTGCCTGAGCCTACTCAAAGGAAGGACCAGGACCCCATCGTGGATGCTCGTTGTGTGTCTTAGCAAAGATGGCATTCCCCTGGGACATCCCCTGGATCCTGCTAAACTGTCGGTACACATGAGAAACGATGTGCCTCTCCAGAATATAGGGAGTCCTTCCTATCAGCCACCTAGTCTGAAAGCAAAAGGGTAGCTCTAATGCCTCATCCTCCCATACCTCACAATCTAAGTAGGGGCACCAAATAACCTGGTCCACATTGTCGAAAGAATGCCTCCAATACTCTAGCTTCCCTAGTTTGGGCTGGGAAAGACTCTCCTGGAACATATATGAGTACGGCTGATCTATGCCTCGAGGAGCCATTCCTATAGGTTGTGCGATGGCAATGTGGCACCAGGCCCATATCTGTAGCAACGACACTCCACATGATAAACTGGTGGCTTCGTCGTATGCAAACTAATGCAAGTCATGGAAGAGGTGTGCAAGCAAACAAGGACCCCAAGCAAACTGAGTCCCCTCAGTAACAATCCGCTCCAACGTCCTCCCCCATCCAACTGCAAACCCATGTGATCTCTTATTGGGGCACACTATCCCTCCGATCAACCCAACAACCACTGACAGAAAAGGCTCATAGTAGGCGAACATGTCTGCCCAACTGATCTTTGTCCCCTCAATGGTGTCATCATTGAACAACTCACAACACTCATCTAATCTAGCCCCTGTCTAAGGCTCATACTCAACAAGATCTCTGTCTATCAGAATGTGCAGAATCTGATGGAGATCCTCCAGTGTCACTGTAATCTCCCCAGTAGGAAGATGAAATATCCCATCCTCGTTGTGGTAAAGCTCTGATAGTGCAGTTAGCATGTCGAGATTCACCCAAATCTCTGGCATAAAGCAAACATATGATAAACCCACTGATCCCAGTACCAGACGGTCAAGCTCGGTCAAGTATGGCATCAGAAGCTGTGTCACTGGAAACCACTCCCGTGACATGAGCACATCATTTAGCTCCTCCTACAAGAAGCCAAGCGCGTGTTAACCAAACATAGTCAGCTAAACTACAAATCTATCACTCAAGTATCAAATACTTAGCTATTTTATTAGGATTTCTATCCTATCATCTGTCCTGAGATTCTATCAATCTCAGTAATGAATTATCAGTTGGTGAACAGCAACTTTGATGTAGACTTTATCAAATTGCCTAAGTATTTTTGCTTTCTAAATCAGATGTGCAGTTCTGCTATATGTTTGCGCAGATTCACATCATATGTGTAGAACCCCTTTGCATTTGCGCAGCAGCATTCAAATGCGTAGATTCCAGCCGCATATGCATGGATTAAAACGAAATGTGCAGGTTTATCATGTTTGCGTAGTTTCATATCATTTGTACAAAATCCCCTAGTGCTTGCGCAGATCTGACTTTCATTTGTGAAAATCACGTATTTGCGCATATTCCTCTGGCATTTGTGTAGAATCAGAGCATTTGCGCTGAAACACCAAGCATATGCACATAACCAATCCTATTGCACATTCAACCTACCTAAGTTTGACCTAGAATTTTGACCATCATAAATGCACCTAAACTAAATTTTGAAAGCTTACTTATCAGTGGACCATATGCTGCTAGAAGGTTGAACCGTCAGATCCTCTCGAAGCAGTGTAGATCAACTAGAACCTGTTGCATTGTCGCTGACTCTCCTTAGCACCTGAGCTCTGATCTCCTCTAACCTCTCCAACACAGACAAGTGTGAAAATGACTAGGAATGTGACCCCACACTCCTATTTATAGCACATTTAACCCTAAGTGGAGCTATTCAACCTTGTGCATGCTAGGGCATATTCTTCATCCCATTTTTCTTCCGCGTCGACAATTTTCTTCTCCAGTCTATCTTGTCAACCTGTCTCATCATGAGATTATCTGTCATCCTGTCCTTGCATTCTTCCCATCTAATCTCCTGAGGGGGCATCCTATCGTCGTAAAACTATACCAGGGGCAAATTGGGGCATGTATCAATCGCAAAAAAAATTTAATCTTTGAAACAACATGATAAAACACATTGCATCAAAGAGGGGCAAAATGTATACACCTAAAAATGGCTAAGTCAAATTAAATAAATATTTTAATATTTATTTTAATTCTCATTCTCCTATCAATTAAATAAATATTCTAATTTATTTAAATGATTCACATCCCTCCAAATAATTAAATAAAATCAATTTATTTAATTAAATGCCCTAATTCTTCTAAAACCTCACATAATTAAATAGTTCCTAAATTATTTAATTAATCCTAAATTCCTCTATCCTAAGTCCTAATCCCATAAATCCACCTCACCATTCCACATCACCTTTCCACCTCACCATGTTGCACACATAATTAAATATTTTAATATTTAATTAGCTAATGTTCCCTCACCCACATGTCTCATTTCTCCTCTAGTCAGATTAGTTAACTCATCATTCAAAATAGTTAACTAATTAGTCAACTGAGTTCACTGATCAATCTATTCTGTTGACTCCCCAATCAACCCAGTTAACTGATCAATCATCTCAGTTAACTCTTCAATCTATTCTGTTAACTCCCATAACTCATGAAGAAGGCTTGGACACTTGTCCTCTTCTGATTCATGCACATTCTCCCAAGTCTTCTCAACCGTACACCTCACAGGTAATTCCTCCAGTCATGGATCTATTGACACTTGGATTTGGTCTTCCCTCATCCTATATAAGCATGGTTCTCACACCCATTTTGTATCCATCTAAGCATTCATAATCTTACTCTGCAGGAATCCTACTAGCGTGCCTTTGGCAAAGTTATCTCCATTTGCATTTACACAACCTTATTATCATAATCATCATTCAATCATGTATCCATCAATCCATCTCCATTAGTATTGCATTGTAGTGTGATCTCCATTGCATTGTCCACCTACAACCATTCTACTCTTGTCATCTTCAATAGCAAGGAAGTGCATACTTCTGAAAGCTCCATTACCATCAAGATCAAGAGGAGATAGGCGAACAATGGAAGCATAGAGGTAAAACGGTCTTCGAAGGTATAATCTTTGTTTTCTTGTATTCACATCAATTTCCATTGAGTTATTGGATGATTAGTTGTTTTAGACTATTATTCACATTTTCTACTAACACCTTCTACTTATGAGTAACCTTTACACAAAATCCTTGCCTTGTTTCTCATTACTTCTCCATCCTCATTCAATTTGTTCCGGGATACCCACTTAGTTCCAATACCATTTGTGTTTGCTAGTCTTGTGACAAGTTCCCAAGTCTGATTCTTTTAAATATGCATTTGTTATTCTTCCATAGCCTTGATCCAACACTCATCCTTGCATGCTTTAGTCACTGATATAGGTTCAACTTTAGAGAGTAAACATAGATTTACCTATTCTTCAATAACTTTCTTCTTGTCGGCACACCTTTGTTCTTGTCACCAATGATTTGATCTTTAGAATGATGCTTCTACACATACTTGGGAGTTTTAGGAGTCTTTTCTAGAGCTTCTTCTTCTTCAGTTTGTACTTCCTTTTCATCAGCATTTTCTTCTTCTCTGCAAGAGGACTCATTTGATTCATATCCATTAACTTCTGAACTCTTTTGTAGATCTTCATCAACTGTGACATTTGCACTCTCAACAATCCTTCTTAACCTCTTGTTGTAGCACCGGTAAGCTTTGCTTTTAGTAGAATACCCAAGGAAGATACCTTTATCAGACCTTGCATCAAACTTTCCTAGGTTTTCTTCATCCCTTCTAATATAACATTTGCTTCCAAACACTCTGAAGTACTTAGAAATAGGAATCCTTCCATACCATAACTCATAAGGAGTCTTTGTACTGTTTACCCTTGCCTACACTCTGTTTAGTATATAAACAGTAGTATGAATTTCTTCTCTCTAGTAGACCTCTGGTAGATTTGCTTCCTTTATCATTATCCTTGCAGCCTCTTGAACAATCCTATTCTTTCTTTTAACCACTCCATTCTGTTGAGGAGTCCTAGGGCACATAAGTGCCTCTTTATTCCATGATTCTCACAAAACATGTTAAATTCATTGGAGGTGAACTCTCCACCTCTGTCAGACCTCAAACATTTAATTATCATATACATTTCATTCTCAACCATGACTTTGAATGCTTTGAACTTATCTAGGGCTTCATATTTTTCTTTGAGAAAAGTAACCCATGTCATTCTAGAATAATCATCAATCAGTAGCATGAAATACCTGTCACCTCGAAAACTCCTTACCGTGGTAGGACCACAAAGATCTATATGCACCAATTCCAACAGTCCAGTAGAAGATTGATCCTTGACTTTGAAACTACTTCTTGCTTACTTTCCAGTTTGACATTCCTTACAAACAACATTGATAGGCTTTGTAATCTTTGGCAAATCTCTCACATCTTGAGCAGAACTAATTCTTACCAGGCTATCAAAGTTGATGTGACACAATCTTCTATGTCATAGCCAACTCTCACTGACCTAATTAATGAAGCTATAACCATCACCACCTTTGAGCTGATAAACATTTCCATCTATCCTCTTTCCACCAGTTATCATAGTTCCAGAGTCCTTTCTGATCTCACAACCACCATCCTGAAACACAAGATTGTATCCTTTGCTACACATTTGTCCAACACTCAAGAGATTATGTTTCAAGCCCTTCACATAAAGAACATCATTAGTATTATGCTTGCCATCAAAACTAATTGAACCTCTTCCACATATCTTAGCAGATGTATCATCACCAAATCTAACTAGTCCTCCATCATATTTTTCAAGTTTAACAAACTTACTCTTATCACTGGTCATATGATTTGAGCATCCACTGTCAATGACCTAGTATTTCTTTTCCTATGTAGTATGAAAAGTAGATATCAAAGTGCTTTCAACATTAATGCTTACTTCTGGAGCTTTTTCCTTCACACAATCCTTAGAGTTAGTGGCAACAGTATCATCTCTTAAGGATATGAACAAACATTCATTATCCTCTATTGCAAAGTGTGTGCCCTTGGTCTCCTTGCATTGTGCAGTGCAACCATTGGGTTCGTGACAAGGCTTAACCACCTCCCATGGATTCATTAACTCTGGTAGTTGTATCGGACATTAATAGGTCAATCTTTTGGTGCAATGGCAACCGTCTTGCTAACATCCTCATCATTCTCATAATCAGATTGATCATCAGATATGCTTTCATCTTCTCTAACATAGTAGATTTTCTTAGACACTCTACTTTTGTTCTCCCTATTCTTGCTTCTCAAAATTCTTTCTAGACATCTTGAAGCATAATGACCTATCTTTCCACAACTAAAACACTTGAATGGCAACTTACCACTGTACTTACTAGTCCCAAATTTCATTCTTCTCACAAAATTAGCTTCCAAATTGTCTAAATCCTCTTGATCTGATTCCACAGTCTTCTCAGATTTTCTAACCTTGAAGGTAGTCTCAGTCTTTGCACTACTTGTACCAAATTGTCTCATTTCAAAAGCATTTAAGGTTCCAAGCAATTGATCTTTGGTAAACTAATTCAAATTTTGTAATTCTTCAATAGAAAAAACTTTATGACTGTAAGCTTTAGGAAGAGTTCTGAGCACTTTCAATACCACTTCTTTTTCATCCACATCTCCACCAAGTCCTTTGATGCCAATGACAACTTCGTCCACCCTCTATAAGTAGCTTGTAATGTTTTCATCTTCAGATATTCACATGGTCTCAAACATGAGATTCAAATTCTGTATTTTAGTTTGCTTGACCTTATCATCTCTTTCATAAATGCTCTTTAACTTTACCCAAATTTCATTAGTAGTGTTCAGATGGATAACCTTTACCAATTCAAAGTTAGTAAGTCCACTTAAAAGAGCATACCTTTCTTTACCATTGATTTCATAGGCCCTGACCTCATTTGTAATACTCAGAGAATTTTTCAAGTACTGTATATTTAGTCATTACAGACTTCCATATGTCATATCCAAGAGAAATCAGATAACCTTCCATCCTTATTTTCCAGAATGCATAGTCAAATCCATCAAACTGGGGAATATCCTTTTTGTGTGCCATCCTGGATCTACCTCAAGGATTTAAGCTCTCTTCCAAGGAACCTTTCTCTGATACCAATTATTGAATGCGCAAGACAACTGAGAGGGGTGGAGTGAATCACTTATACCTGATAATTCCAAAAACCTCAACCTTAATTAGATCCACATCAATTCAATTAAACATTAAACTGTTATGATGATTAAGCATGAAAGAAAATAACAAAAATTGAATCAAATCAACATCAAACATAAGAGAACACCAGATTTACATGGAAAACCCAAGAAGGGAAAAACCACAGTGAGGATTAGCTCACAGTATAAAGTAATATCAACACTGAAAAACAATAGGTTCACTACCAGAAGGCTCACTGCCAGAATAGAGAAGAAGAAAGAGAGGATTGTTACAAGGAGAAAACTATCTCAATGCAATAGAGAGTTCCACCACAACACCATCAACACATTCATAGTCATACTGAAGAATTGTAGACACCTTCTGCTCACTGCATCCAGTGACCTAACACATGAAATCTTGTACTACACCACACATTCAATCACATTATTGTTGACATCACATTCATCACACCCACTCACATGATCACAATCCTTTGACACTTATTTATACTATCTTCAACCTTGACAACATTCTCCAAGGTCGGCAACACACCTTAACCCAGAAAATTCAAATTAGGGTGGAAAGGAATGAAGGTGGACCACAACACACCTTAGCTCATATCTAAATTCATCTAAGCATGCCACTTCATGCTACTACAATCACCGAAGAAACTCCACAATTAGTGTAAACACCCAAGGTTGGCCAAACCCATGTTAACACAATGAACTTTTAAGTACACACTTCCTCAAACCCAAAAATGACTCATGGACCACATGCAAGGCTTCAACATAGTCTAGAGTATTCCATAAACATCCTAAAATCCAACAAATTCCTCCGCAACAACTTTCACCTGACTGAAGTTCAGACCGAAGCACTCAAACAACTCTGTCATACACTGCAACTCAAGAACTCAACTTGCAGAGCACCAAACCACAAACAACTTGAACTAAAGAAATATATAATCATTATAAGCACAAATTCAGAACTACAAGGTCATAAACAAATCTACAGAGAAATACAAAGCAAAACAGTTTCTCCTAGACACTGCTGCAAAGCTCAAAAACATAGTCCATACACTGGTGAACACAATTCCTCTGCACCTCGAACTAGAGCACCAAATTCAAAATATAACATCTCTTAACACCTTTCAACAACATATCCAAACCACAAAGACAAATATTTAATATAGAAGAAATGCGGAGCAAGACCAGAACACTACTCTGTAAGCCAAAATGCCACCTCGACACACTATTTTCTTTATTAATCAAATTTTATCAAAAGCACTTGGAAACCAACCAATAGAAACATATTCTTGACATCTTCAGCACCTCTTCAAAGCAACCAAATCATCTTCAACCAAGAAACCCAACTAAACAACTCATACCATTACAACAACCTCATCTTTGTTGAACCAATTGACATAGTTGACATCAATGACAACACAAGCTTCTTGACATGAATAACAACACCGACTACACATACTTGCAACACTAATAAGGCACTTCACCTTTCTATCCAATAGATTTTAGTCAACATGTGACATTGTAGCTAGTTTAGATTTGGATACAATATCCCATAGATCTCTATTTAGATGCACATTCTCCATCTTGAGATTCCAAAATTAAAATTTCTTGCTTGTAAACATCTCCATCTCTATCCTCGATATGCTTTCCATTTTCTTGCAACACGATCTCCTTCTATGGAAGATCCCACTCAAACCAATATTAGGTCAAAAAACATTATTCCTAACACCTAGGAATCAAAGTGATCAAGCCTTGATACCTAATGAAAAGAATTAGCGGTGTGAAATATACTTCCTACACTAATTTATGAGAGGAGGTATGTGCAAAAATAATTTATTTGAATATAATTACAACGAAATTAACATAAAAAATAATTACACCATAAGACTATGATTTACATGGGGAAAACCCTTTCGAGAGAAAAAGCCCACACTCCAAAGTAACTCAATGCATTTTTTAATAAGTAATATTGGTTACAATACACTTGTAGAGTCTCGTCCTTTACAAGAGTATCACCAACATGTAAATCCAAAGCAATTCTAGCAGCATAATGGTACTTGTAAAACTCACTATGCATACTCCAACCCAAAAACCCAATAAATAAATGATGCACCAATAAGAAACTACCAAAGGGTTACAAAACCATGATCAAACCAACTAGAAGTATGGTGCCCAAACCAATGGCTCAAACTTCAATGCCCCGATCTTGGTCTTCTAGGATATTTTTAGATGTTTCTCTTACAACTATCACAAAGTGTCATAACCTATCATAGTTGACCACCCAACTTAAGTGCCTCATTTTCTCTTCATATCCATTTAGAGATTCTCTATGACATGTGTCATATATTGCCATAATGCTAATCAAGATTGTAGTGTAACCCACCTCTTACAACTTCTTACACACATTACAAAATATTTGAGATGTGGCCAAAAGTTCCACCTCAAAGTGTGACACCTTCTTTCCCATTTGAGGAGAAAATATAAAATGAATACAAATAAATAATAAATATGAACATTAGGATGCAAGGTTGAGACACTTTTCCCAACACCAAGCTCATCCCAAAACTCTTCTTCCATGAAAGAATTTCCTAGATCTAAACATCAATATCCTTATAGATCTACACAACCATATATTTTTAACTAAAATTTATAAAACAAGATAAATTTTAACCAAAATATACCAAATTGAAATCGAGAAGTTAATCAAACAAAGAACAATGCTCATATGAACCCAAATTCCTCTCATCAACATCCATCATAAACACCTTGCATTAATTTCTTGTATACACATCCAATAAAGAACACCTAACTCGTTATGCAAGTTCTAGATTCCATTAGCAAAAAATATTGAAAATACCCATAAAATTGTACCACCAAGATCTACATTCTAAGTGACAAAATACTACAAATTTGCAACATGTACAATACTATAACAAGACCTTTCATCCATTGCAAAAACCCATGCAAAGAATGGTCTTCTCTTGTATTCAATTAAAATTGAGAATAATATCACTTAATTGTCACCAAAAGACCATATTAATCTTCCAAGAAACATATTTCTATAAGAAAGATCACCCTAAAGAGATAGCAATACTTATCACATAAAACCCATGCAAAAATAATTTCAACTATGCATCTTTCAAAAAGAAACAAGAACTACTACTCCCAAACTTCAACATGAATGCCAACATTTGGTATCAAATCTACATGATTGATTCCATGGATTGCATGTAATGGTTCCATGGTGTTGTGAGTTTTAGGCATTCCTTATTTTAATTTGATGATCCTAACAAGCTTTTAGGAATCTATAGGAAGGAACAAGCTATTTTATTACTCCTTAATAGAGTGTAAGTTTTGTTGTAGTTGATCTTGTCTTTGTAGGAGATCACGGCTTGCACTTGTGGGATGGAAATGGAGAGGTTTGAAGAGTATCTATCACTATACTTGGAAAAACTCTAGATTGATTATGGTGGGAGTTTTGACTGGTGATATTAATTTTCCTATTTTTAAGAGATGATATTCTTATTGGGCATGTTGGTTGTGTTGTTGATATCTAAAGCTTATTTTAGTTTGAAGATGGTTTTATTTTGATTATAGTTCTATTTCAAATTTAATTGATACCATTATGTTTTACTTGTGATTCTTGACTGGTTATTTCCATGATGAGGGAATGCCTTTCTTGGAATGAGTGGTTTGTGGTTGGAGTCAAAATATTAGGCTTAATGGTGGAAAACATATATGTCTAGAAATAATGGTAAAGTCTTTGAGAGCTGAAATGGAAAAAGATGATTAGGAAATATTATATCTTTTGGAAGATGTAGGAGTTTCTAACCTTAGTGATGGAAGTTATGTAATGTCATGTTTTTGTTTTGTTGATTGGGTAACTATTTTATTTTATCATCCTATAGTTTGGATTATTTGTCATAGCTAGTTTGAGACCTTGTTTTTCAAGTTTTGGATGTTAATAGAAAAATCCATGTTTGGACAAGTTTTTTTGCACATAGATGGTTCATATTCATATGTATTATATTTATGGATGGAAGATGAACCTATGTTCATAGATTTCTTCAATATTCATGGATAGATCTATGTTTTAAGCTTGTGGGTGTTGGTGCTAATTGCTTACTTGATATGCAAAATTCTTATTTATGTGACTTTTATTGGGTAAAAGATGGATGTACTCTTTGTTGATGATCTTGATATTGTGTGTGGGTACGTGTATGGTTGAAATTTGTCATGGTAATAATGTTGGAACTCATGTTGAAGTTTTGGAGCAATGATGCTTGTTGCTTGTTGAAAGGTGCACCTGGTTGAAATTCTTATTGCATGGGTTTTATGTGGTAAGTGGTGCTAACTCTTTAGGGTGATCTTTCTTGCAGAATTAGGTTTCTTAGAAGAATAAGATGGTCTATTATTGATAGTTGAGTGATGTTATCTCAATGTTACTTGATTGTATGAGAAGAGAGATCAAAGACTATTAATTGCATGGCTATTTGCAATGGATGAAAGGTCTTGTTGTAGTTATAGATTTATCATTCAAAATGTAAATCTTGTTGGCTAAGGTTTGTGGGATTTTTGGATGTGTTTTGATAATGGAATCTAACTTGCATAATGATTTAGGCATTTTTTGAATGTGTGTTTTACAGGAAGTGTAATGTAGAGTTTTTATGATGGGTGTTAGTGAGAGGCATCTAGGTTCATATGATCACTACTCTATGTTTGGTTAACTTCTTAGTTTTAGTTTTGTATATTTTGGTTAAAATATGTGTTGTTTTGTAGAGTTTAGTTAAAAATATAGGGGTCTTTGTATATTTGTGGATACAAGTGTTGCAGATCTAAGAAATTCTTACATGAAAGAGGAGTTTGAGGATGATATTGGTTGTGAGACAATATGCTTTTGTCTTTCTGATTTAGTTTTCCCATGATATTTTAGATTTTGAGAGGCTTTATAGGTTTCTTTATGTAGATGTATTTTGAGGAACCTTATAAGTTGTACCATACTTGTAGCTCTTATGAAAAAAACTTGTAGCTAACTTGTACTAGTCCTATGGTGTACTTTTTGGTGGATTTGTAGTCATCTTATGGTGGACCTATAGTATCCTTGGTGAACTTGTAGTAACTTGTTTTGCTACTAGTTGTTTTCTCATTTTGGTTGTAAGTGATGTTTTTTTATAGTGGTTATGTGTATGAGAATCATTGGATCGTAGGTTCTTGTGGGAGCTTTATGTAGGAAGATAGTCAATTGTTACAACTTTTTATTCTCATTTTGGAGATGGTGGTTTTAACTTTCTCTTTGGGAGCTCTTGGTAAGAATTTTTTTGAGGATATGCACGATCTCCATATTTTAGGAGATGTATGTTTGTCATGATGCCTTGGTTAACTTTGTTATCACTTTTATTGGGATTGTAGGTAATGACTTGGACATATTTTTTTGATGGATATTTGTGTCATGGATAACTATTGGTTACTATTTTCCATGAGCATCGGGAGTTAATATGGTTCTATGTTCATTGATATAAGATGTTCTAACTTCATTTTTAGTGAAGTTGTTGATAGCTTTGGGGCATGTTGAGTTTTATTATGCAATTGAAGCTCTTGGTTGTAAGTTGTTGTTTCTTTGTTTTGAGTTGTTACTATTGATGTCATGTGATGATCCTGGATAGTAATTTGGATTTTTTACATATCATAGTAGATTCAATGTTATATATTAGTTTTATACAAATGTGAAATCATGTGGTCATGATTGTGTTCCTGGAGTGTGCACTGGTCTTGTAGTGGGAACCTTGACTATGATTTTGGTGTTTATTATTTTTGAGTTGATACCTTGGTTACTTTACTTGAGTATAATTGATTGATGTAGGTTTACCTATGGATTTTTTTAGAATGGATCTTTATTCAAGAGTACAATCAATTGTTACAACTTGTTCTTCTTATTCTAGAGTCTGTGGTTTTACCTTTTTATTTTGGGAGCTCCTAGTAAGCAAATTTTGTTTGAAGTTATTTGATTGTGTTGAGGCCATGTGTGATATTTATATTTTAAGAGATGTATTTTTTCCAAAATTCCTTCTTACACATCATCATAGAAGCATCTATGACATTGTAAGAGGCATAAGAAAGCATCTATGGTTATGTGTAAGAAGTTGGTTGTCTTTTTTAGACTTAGGTAGTTACTATTTTGTTTTGTAATGAGTTGATTTTTTGTCTAGCAAAGTTGGACATGCAAGTTAAAAGAAAGGTCTTGAAGGCTTGAGAAATATGATTGTAACTAATGAACACATGTCATGAGGTCTCTTTCCATGTTGACTAGTTAACTCAAATTTTTAGCTAATAGTTTTGTTAAACCATTTGTTGTTTCTTGGATGCCTTTGCCTATCTATTGGAGCCTTGGGATAATTGTTAATGGGAGGAGGTACATGTTTGAGAAAAGTTAAACTCTACAAAAATGCTACTAGGATTCCACCATGGATGAAATATGGTACACTTATTATTTTTTATTCATTGTAATATGTAATATGGCTATGGATGCATGGTTGCATATGTGAGATGTGATAGGTTTCTAAGTAGGATGATGTTTCATGTTGAGTTACAGGTTGAAGAACAATTTGTAATTTTAATAGGGAGTAAAATGATCAATGTGCAAACCCAAGGAAAGCAAAATACTAACTCTAAGAAATTAAAAAAATAAGGTAACTTGACTTGATATAACCACACTAGGAGATAAATTTGTCTCTTAGTGAAACAAATACAAAACTAATACCTCCATGCTAATAAAAATCTAGAGGTAAACCTACATCAACTAGATATACTCAAGAAAAGTAGCAATGCATTAACTTAGAAATAATAAACACCAAAATCATAGTCAAGGTTCCCACTATAAGATTAGTGTAGACTCAAATAACACAATCATGTTCACACACATCTATCTAAAATCACTAGATAACATTGATCTACTATAGTATGTCAATAATCCAAAGTACAATCCAAGATCATCAAAATGAGGAAACATTAACTTACAACCAAGACCTTCAATTACATAACAAATCTTATCATGACCCAAAGCTATCAATAATTTCACTAAACATGAAGTTACACCATCTTCTATTGATAAACATAGATCTGTCACAACTCCCATTGCTTTTGCATAGTAACCAATAGTTATCCATGGAACAACTATCCATAAGCAAAAGAAGTCCAAATTAGTGCCTATACTCCCACTGAAAGTGATAATAAAGCTGACCAAGTCATTGTTGACTTACACTTTTTGTGGAGTTACTAGTTGTATAAAAAGATAATTAATTAATTATAGTTATTAGGACCCTATTTTGCAAGGGTTAATGCAATAACATCTCTATAAATTTGGGAATATACATGATAAAACACAAACAGTAACTATAAATGCACAAAAAGAACCTACAAAATAGAGAAAGCAAGGAAAATACCAACTATTTTTAATTGATACAAGATTGCCTGTAGACTTGGGATGCTTCTATTAAAAAAACCCTAGATGGTTGTTTTGTGAGCTTAGTGCTCATAAACAAGGGAAAAGTGGTAGAACCACTCTTTCAATTTGTAATAAACCTCAAGGTGTCCCCTTGACCTTGGATGAGGTAAATTGAACTTTGACGACTCCTCAAAGGGTAACATAGGTCAGGTAGGCAAGGGTGAATGATAAGGAATAGCAAAAGGCAATTTGTTGTTGCTTTTGCCAAAAAATTAGGGAGTCGGCTAAACAATTATGCTAAAGCTACAACTACTTTATAGGGACTAGTTATGGCCAACGACCATGGCATCACTAACATAATGGTGGAGTAAGACTATAAAATATTATAGATTTTCTCAATTCCAAAGTTACCCCTCATTGGTCTTATAGGACCATCATAGAAGAGGCTAAGGAAATATTAAAGACCTTCAAAAATTCAAACATAGTGCATACCTATAGAGAGGGAAATAATTGTTTTGATCTCCTTGCCAACCTAGGTGGCACCATAAGGGGCTATTTTTTATGGCAAGTGGAAGGTTCTTTACCCCAAAACATAAAATAAAGCATAGATAATGAAGCTAGGAAAAACAACTAAAGCCCTACCACCATATCCAAGTTTGGATTAGCTTGACACGTGCATGATTAATCGGAAGTACAAAAAGTATGATGACATAACACATGACCATGAGGGAAGGTTGAATGGTAATCATGGAAATGACAAACCTACTAGGCATCAAGCAACTTAGCATTGGTATCATATGAAGTTTCTAGATAGGTGTGAAGATCTAAACTTAGAGCCGTATTGCAGGTTTTAGAATAGAAAGAGAGCTATGGAGGGGAAATATTGAGAATCGAGTTGTCTTCTTGTAAAAGGGTCCATAGTAATGATACTATATGGAGCACTTTGAGGAGAGGTGGCCTCACTCCCTTCCTCAAAGCCATAAATGGGTACGATCCTATGTTATCTTGCAATTTCACCATGTCATGGAAGAGCAACATAGTTTATGGGAGGGGGATTTTGTTCAGGGTGTCTGAGGAGCTCATTTCTATGGCAACTAGTCTCAACATGAAGGGCATGAAATTTCAAAAAATAATTAAGAACCTCGACTATCATTTTATGGACACCTTCCTGAAATGGGGCGAGCATGTCTCTAGATTCTAGAATGGGTTCAAGTGTGAGGACTTACTAGGGCATTGAAAAATGTAGTGGAACTTCTAATGTGGTGCCTCACCTTGGAAGGTAGGTATAAGTGCATCTATTCATATCATTTCCCCATTCTTGATCATCTTCAGTTCACAACATTAAGATGAACATTCCATTGTTCTTATTTAGTTCTTTAGAAAGCTTTGTGTTAAATTTTCTTGGAATACTAAATTGCCCCTCCATCAGGGACTCATATATTGTATCTATCAATTTGAACAAGAAAAAAACCCCAATCCCCTATTCTTGCCTAGAAGATACAATACCACTTAGGTCCCTTCCAAAGTGTCAAAGGACACACCCACATACTAGCACACCTCTTGTGTTCCCAAGGAAAGACCCTTGTTTAACCAACCTGCCTTGCACCCCATGGCTATTGTGTTGGATAAGCTTGCTCACACCCCGGTTGTGAAATTTTTTGTGACTTCTTTCAATCTCCAGACAACTACCACCTTAGTGTCTATCCACACTATTCCTATAGACCATAATGTGGTTGCTAAAGGGAAGGCTATAGGAGAAGAGGGTCCTTCTTACCCAAACCCCTCACCTAGCCCCAAACCCCCTTGTAAGATCCCTATATCCAAACACCCCAAGTATAGGTTGAAAGAAGATTGGCTAACTCTGAAACCCTTTCCCAAAGAGGATATCATATCAGATGTTCCCAAGACCTTGCCCAGTCCTTCTGTGACTTGAATGTAGTGGAGTGTCAAAATTGTAGTAGTTTGAGGGAGAGAGTGGAGAAACTTTAGGAAAGTCTCTAGCTTCATATAATGTTATGAAATGGTTCCTCTCTCAACACCATGCCAACATACAAAGGATGCAGGAAATAGAAATAAAGTTTTTTAATTAGGCCAAAGACTAGTAGGGATCCTAGGTGGACAATTATATATGGCTAGAGGTTGAGAAGTTTTAAAACACTTTCAAGAAATGGGAGGGACTTGAGAAGAATTTCAACATTATGCAAAAAAGCCAAGAAGAATTGAAAGAGAAATTGACTCAAGTGGTCTCATTTAGCAAAAAAACCATTAAAATTTTTGTTACAAGCCTTTATTTATTGGAATCTTAACTTCAAAAAAGGCAAAGGGAAAGTAAGAAGGTCTAGCTAGAAGGACCAGGGCCAAAACCATGGATCTGAAAGGTGAAAACAAAACCATAGATGAAGACCCTTTGGAGGTCACCTTCATTGACTAGGTAAAATTCCTCACCAAGGAGTGACAGGCTAACAATAGACTCCAAAAGTTGGTGGACAACAATTAAGTCCAGTGTTTTCTTTTCTTATGCTACTACTATTTATTTGCTAGTTCCCTTATTTTTTGTTGTATCTGTTATTTAGCTATTTTTAGTTAGTTCTATAGCTCATGGGACTCTTCTCATCTACCTAATGGTTATTATTTTGTAAAAGTGTTCAGGCCCTTTCAAAATCCTATTTTTATCAATATCAAAAACCTCAATGGGCCCCATTAGTTAGTACTAATACCTCAAAAGAATATTGGACCCATTCCTTTGCCTCTTCTAATGCTTAGCCAGGTCATGATTTGCCCTCCTTTTCCAAGTTTTAGACAACATTTCCTATGTGAAATTTGTCGACCTTAGCCTAACCACCTCATACAAATATTTATTCTTTACTATATAGGGTGACCAATTTTATTGAAATCTTAATCTACATCTTATACTCTAATCAATTTACTTCACCCTTTGATACACACTTATCTTCCCCAACTTTAACAATTAGTTTTGGTTCCAACTATCACTTTACATTTTTTATTTTCCATTTACCATTTGCTAAATGCCTTATACTTCCTACCCAACATCTATTGAACTTTAACACTCTTCTTCACTCCCCCTTTCTCCTTTTTATGCCTTTTGTGGCATATAATCTTTACACTTAAATTATGACTTTTATTTTCCCTATGAATCTTTGAATGATTCTCTATTCTTGTATATACTTCCTCAACAACTTTTGATGTCTCATAATACCAACTCATTCTACCCAATGCATACTCACCCACTATCTTTCTTGTCTTTGTAGCTTTTATAATGACTTCAACTATTCAGACCTAATATATTATCACCTTAGTAAGATAGCCTTCCACTATTGCAACAAACCATTTGGAGCTCTTCTCCATTCTCTTCATCTTCCTTTTGATGGGAATTAGTTGATCATCTAGTTTCTGCCTCCACTAGAGCTTCCTTCCACTTGTATCTTCTCTTATAGAAACTTTCTAACACCTCACACTTGGTACCATTCTAAGGTGTTCTTCTTGTGCACTTTCCTATATTGTGCTCACCTCCAACATACCACTAGTGTTACCATTCTTTCAACATCTTAGGCACCATCTTTTCAAGTATCTTTGTAGACATGAACTATTCCCATTTTGCTTCCAATCAAACCAAATCAACCTCATCTTAACTTACCAACAAGTTATTTCCTATTGGTATGCTCTCTAGATAGCAACAACCATATGACTCTTGGACAATCTTCCATTTTCCTCACACCATACAAAGGTTTTTCAAAACCCCACTATATTAATTTTCTCTTTTGAGTAGCACATGATTACACATAGGGTAAGACCTAGCATAAAACAATCTTGTTTTTATTATCATATGGTTCGTCCTACATTTTTCTCCTTTCATTCTTCTTATTCCTTTGAGGACAAATCACTGGTGCTATGTCTCTGCTATATGATCTTGTCTCATCACTAGTTCTAGTGTATCTTTTGTCTACTACATAATTTTTCCATTTATCTTCTTTCTTGGCTTGATCGATGTACTTCTATTTCTCTTCTAGATCTTGCTAAGCCATACCACCAACCTTCAAAACATGGTCCAACTACTTCAAGGGAAGTTCCAACTTCACTATTCCTAGCATGTTTTATGTAAATCCATTTAGTTTTACCTCTTCAAGTTTTACCTTTTCCATTACTATTTCACAATCACCCTTAGTCAACCCCACATCTCTATCTTTATTTGGTAACCTCTTCTATGATACCATGCCTTCTTTTGTAACTTTAACAATCAATTCAAACATCACTTATATTACCTCACAAGCATTTAGGAACTTTTTGTGATCACCATCACTTTAGGGTCTACATTATATTCTTCCTTTGGATTCTTTAAAGGATTTAAGACATGCCTCTTCCCATCTTTGAAAAGTCTATGGGTGTTCGCATGCTCACCATGTATGACTTCTCTATTAAATTACCAAGGTCTCCATAAAAAAACATGGCAAACATCCATTGATATGATGTCACACATTGTGCTTCATCCTTACTACTTCTTCATTACCACTTTCTACATATTGGGTTGAACTATCCTCTTTCACCCTAATTTATTTATTATCTCTACATTAAAAAAGATTTTTAGTGCTACCACTATCAATGATTACCTTGCAACACTTTCCTTCCAACTTACATATTGTGAAGAACAAGTTTCTATGTATTGTCAATTCATTGATCTCTTGAGGCAACTTTGATAATGCTCTCCTCATCATGAGCATCTTCAATCTCTAGTTATTCTTCTATATAATTGGTCCTACTCTTTCCTCATTATTTTGCACCACATGAGTGCTTGAGTCCTTCATTTGTCTACCCTTGAATTGATGAAATTTGATGGCTTGATGGCGTAGTTTCCTATAGTTAATATAGGTTCTTCAAAATCCTCTTCCATGGTTCTCATATCCCCCTTGATATTTCGTTTAGATTGCATTACCACACCACTCCTTGCTAGTTGAGAAGTGGTGATTACTTCTCAGTATTGTTGATAAATCTCTAGCTCAATATTATTGTACTAGAAAGGAAGTAGAGGTGTAGAATACAATTCCTACATTAATCTATGAGAGGAGGTATGTGTAAAAATAATTAAATTTGTAATTATAATGAAAAAATACATAGACAATATCAATAAAATAGTGATAACATGAGGAAAACCCTTTTAAGAGATAAAGTTAATACTCCGAAGCATGAACCAATTATATTATCAGCAACAAAGGTTAGAATACAATATCTAAGAACATGCCTTACATGAGTACCATCAACATGTAGGCCTAGAGTAATGTTGGCCCACGATTGCCATTAAACCAAAAGGTTGACCTATTAATTTCTGATACAGGCACTAAATTTAATGATTCCACGGGAAGCGGTTAGTCCATGTCATGAATCCTATGGGGAGCACTAACCATTTGCCAACAAACTACCCCCAACATTACCTGAGGGGATTCAAACCCATGACCTGTCGCTCTGATACCAATTATTGGCCCATGATTGTTGTTAAACCAAAAGTTCAACCTATCAATTTCTAATACAAGTGCTAGAGTTAATTAATCCACAGGTGGCGGTTAGTCCATGTCACGAATCCCATGGGAAGCATTGACCATTTGCCAACAAGTAATTCTGGTAACATAACAATGGCTACAAAACTCATTATCCATACTCAACTGAAGTACTTGATAAATAGATGAAGCACAAATAAGAAATTGCCAAAATGGTTTTGGAAAACCATGAGAAAACCCAAAAGAAGTATGGCACCCAAATCCATGGCATAAATTCCAACACCGCCCTTGGTCTTGGTCTTCTAGGTTATTTTTAGATTATTCTATTGCACATCATCATATTATCATAAATTGTCATATTTTACACTCAAATTGGGTGCCCCAATTTGACTTCATTATCCATTCAAATGTATTCTATGACATGTGCCATTAATGTAACTCCCCTATAATCATGCTCTTTTGCATCATAGAATCCATTATAAGTAACTCCTATGTCAGAATGGCATAAGATGCTCTTACAACTTCTTACACACTTTACAAAGTAGTTAACTCATGGAAAAAATAGTATCACATCAAAGGAGATGCCCAATTTCCCATATGAGGCCAAAATAATAAATAAAACATAAAATTAATAAATACTAATATTATGATGTAAGGTTGAGACACATTTCCCAACGTTCTTCCACTTATCAAATACCCTACAAGAGAGAAAAGGGGGACTCCAACATTAAAATATAACTACTAGGCCCGTTAGGCCCATAGACTCACTGCACCATCTAAACTTCTTTGTGCTCACCAAGTTCATCATACATTTACAAAATTTGTCAAAGTATCAACCTTCTCTAGCATCACCCTCCCTCCTTCTACCATTTAATAGACAAAATAGTAGGTTATTGGACATCTATGTGCTTCATCTTCACATTAAAGGTTGGGTTCTTTGCCAAACATATGGTACTTTGATTGTCACAAGGAACTTTGATATCTCCATGACTCATCCCCACATATAAACATAATCTCTTAAGATTGATGACCTCCTATAGGCATGAACAACCACCATGTAATTATCTTTTGTATAGGGGAAAGTGACCACATCTTTTTGCTTACTCATCCAACTAATAGCACTACAAACAAATTAAGACATGTTCACTATTGGATCTTTTTCTATCAACATCTCCCACCTAATCTATATACATAAATCCAAAATATTGAGTGTTATTCCTTTGTAGAATCACCATGATAATAAATAGAGTACTTGGAAGTACCCCATAAATATCTAAAGATACTCTTCACTACATCTTAATGATCCAATCTAGAATTATCCTTAAAATGACTCATTACTCCCATTTCTTAGGTAATGTTTGGTCTAGTACAAACCATAACATACATCAAACTCCCAACGATAGTAGTGTAAGGAATACAAGCCACGTCCTCCATCTCACCATGTGTAGTTAGACTATACTCCATAGCTAACTTAGTCCCTAACAAAATAGGAAAAATTAATGGTCTACAAACTAACAAGCTAAATCTCTCTAACATAGAGTTCACAAATATACTCTAGCTCAACCAAAACTTTTGGTTTGCTCTATCTCTTATAATCTCCATTCCCGAGATAAAATTAGCTGCCCCAAGTCCTTCATATTAAACTATGTTGAAATTTGAAACTTTAAATCACAAATCATATCCTTACCATTACCAAAAAATAAAATATCATCTACATACAATGTGATACCAAGGAAATGATCACCATCTATTTTATAGTAAATACAATAATCTAATTTGGATCTTAGAAATCCCAATCCCAACATAAAATGATCAAACTTCTAGTACCACATTCTAGGAGACTATTTGATACCATAGAAATATTTTTAATCTACAAATCAAATACCCATTACCTTTCACAACTTAGTGTTTTGATTGTGTTGAATATAGATCTCTTACTCCAAGTCACCATGTAGGAATTATGTCTTCATGTCCATCTATTATATCTCTAAATTAAATTTTTTTCTATAGATAATAGGAACTTGATATATGCCATCTTAGCAACTAGGGAATAATCTCACCAAATTCTATCCCCTCAAATTGAGAATATCCATTTTTAACCAATCTCGTGATGTACTTTTAATACTTCCATCTAAGACAAAAAATTTCTGGAAAATCCATTTACATCCAATAGGATTTCATCCATTAGGCAATGGGACCAAGTCCCATGTGCCATTCTTCTTCAATGCAACCATCTACTCATCCATAATTTCTCTTCAAGACTTAAAATCATCCATATCAATTGCCTCCTTCATAGTTATAGTCTCATAGATATTAGTAAGAAAAGAAAAAATACATCTCCAACCAAGAGGGGTATAATTTTCTAGTTGTTATCTCTACCAAGTGGACCTCCTCAAGAGCTAAGGTGGAGGTTCCACCTTCTCTTTCTAGAAGTATTTGATCTCTCCTCCTCTTTAGGTATTTGATGAGCTTTTGGTTTAGCCTTCCAAATCTTGAGTGGTAGTTAAAATGCATCTCTCTTCCCATCCTCTTTTGGCTACAACACTATGGAAGAAGGCTTAAACTCTTTGATAATAACACTTTTTCTATACTCTTTGAGCCACAAGGTCCCAAAGCTATTATCCATTCACACAAACACCATAACTGATGAAGATACATTTCATTTCTTTATTTTCTAACTTCAACCACTTCTCCCTAGGCACATGTGCATATGCCTTATAGTAAAAAAAACAAAGATGTAATAATGATGAATTTTTTGCATTTCATTGCCTCCACAGGCATCTTGCCAATAAGAGATAACGTAGGAGACCTATTAATAAATAAAAAACTAGAGCAACCACACTTTCCCATAACTTCTACTGCAAGCTAACTCCACTAAACATACTCCTAGCCCTCTCCATCAACATCATATTCATTCTTTCTACAACTTCATTCTACTTACATGTGTACAAATTTATCGTATGTCTCTTAATCCTATGCTCCTTATAGAATCTGTCATAATTTGTAGAACAAAACTCCCTACCATTATCAATCCTCAACACCTTAATCTGACTACTAGTCTAATTTTCTAAAGAAGAATTAAACTCCTTAAAACAACTACAGACTTCGGATTTACTTCTAAGGAAATACACACATGTCCTAGAATAATCATCAATAAAAGATACATAGTACATGGACTTAGAAATTGAAGGAACATTAATAGGACCAAATACATCTAGAAGAATCACATCCAACACCATTGAAGATTTATAAGAACTACAACAAAATTGAACTTGGTTCCATTTACAATGTATATAGTATTCAAAAAAATTAAATTCAAGAGTGCAATCATTTAATCCCTTAATAAGATTTTTATTTTTAGGGTCTATAGACCCTTCTCATCCATATGTTTCATTCTCGAGTGTCATAGCATTGTCTTCTCCATAAGTAAGTTTCTCTTTGGAGAAAGAGATCACTTAGATACCCAAAAATCATGACCATCGGTTGATCCTACAATAGTGTGTTCCACTTGTGGGACATCCCATTTTTACCCAAAATCACATATTTTTTAGAAAAATTAATGATATAAACTTAAAATGGTTCCATCTAAGGGGGTTTAATTGAAGGGGTTAGATCATACCGCCCTAGGTCAAACTCCCTTGGATACAACCCCTTAGGCTTAAATCAAACTCTTGATGGAGTCTTCTCCACACCTATAAAATGATAAACAAATTTCAATTTTATTTCACCTTTTGGGGGATCAAATGAAGTCATTTGGAAATCCCATCTTATAAGTATGTATCCCTTAGTATTAAATTTCCAAAAAATATAATATGTATTGTGGGTTCTTTAATATATATATATATATATATATATATATATATATATATATATAACGAAAGTAGGTCCATTATGAAAAAATAATGACCTCTATTAAAGACACCAAGAAAAATAACTTTGTTAAGAAAAAACTCAAAAAAATGCATCGTACTCCATATAGATGTCCTTGTTTCAATCAAAATAGAAAAAAAATAATTTTGCTATTTATGATAAGAGCAATTTGTTATGGAATTATATAGGTTTGACATGTTTTTTAGTACTAATTCAAAAATTAATAATGAATAAAATATTTAATATAAAATTACTTATAAATAATTGTACATTAGACATTAGAGTTTCTAATTCCAAGAAAATATGGAAAGTTTTTATTTGTAGTGAAGGTTATGTGATATGCAAAAATGTCACTCAATAAAAAAATAATAGAAAAAATAATTTGCTAATTGAAAAAACAAAAATAAAAACATGATAGAAACATTTTTTTAAAAATTACAAATTTAATCTACATATAAAATGCTACAGCTCATTAGTTCACATCATCCTTAAATTCTTGACCATTTATTCTCTACAATTGATACAAATTGAAAATGTGTAAAGAATGTTAATTTTGAGTGTTCCACTTGAGCCAAAAAGTCAAACACACTATTGTGGGATCACCTCATTAGAAGTAGATACAACACTCCTCTTTGCTATTGGTTTTGATGATGAAAGTGTACATTCTTTAGATCTTTTCAATGTAGGAATAAAATAACTATTTTACCAAATAGTGCTTGCATCTAGCTTAAACAAAGTGTTAAAATGAACACCCTCAATGAGCACCATAGCTCCTTGTACCATCTTATACCCTCCAATAGAGAAAACAACCTACACACCCACATCATTAAATTCTCTATTCGATAATAGATGCTATATCAAACTTGGGATATGCAAATCTCCATTGATCCCCTTCACTCTACCATTAGGGAATTTGATTAGAACTCTAACACAACCAACTATGCTTAGATGAGAATCATCACTAAGGTACACCTTTCCACCACCCTATTCTTCATACTTTGAGAATTACCCCAAATGGGAAGTCATATGGAAGGAAGCTCTAGAGTTTATCAACCATGCACCCTCAGATTATCTATTGCCAAGGCTACAAAAAGTCTCTTTGGTAGTGACTGGTAGAGAATTTCCCACAAGATTTGGATATTCTCTTATCTTTTTTCTTGTCTACATTCTTGCCTTTCTCCTTTGATTTTCCATGAATAGCTAGGGCCTCCTTAGTAGATTCAAAATCATTCCATTGCATCTCCTCCAAGAGTAAAATTGCCACTACCTCATCCATTTTAAGCTTTGAGGCAATCCCCTAGATTGTCATCACTAAGTGATACTATGAGTCTGGAAAAGAACATAGAAGTATCATACAATGATCCTCCTTAACCTCCACTCTAATAGAGTATAAGTAGGTCATGATCTATTAAACATATTCAAGTGCCTAGCTATAAAATCACCATCATCCATTCTCAAGATCTACAACTTCTTTCTTAGCAAAAGTTTATTAACCAATGATTTATTTTGGTATAAGTCTCCAATTTCTTCCAAAGATATTTTGAGGTATGTTCTTCATGCACCTTCAACAAAACTAAATCTACCCAATAAAGCCTTATGAGGCCCTTTGCCTTTTTGTCCAAAAGATACTAGTAAAGCTATGACATTGTTGATGGTATCGATCTAAATACAATGACCATAGATCTTGATATATAAGCATATTCCCCATCTTGTGCTTCCACAACTCAAACTTAGTGTTAATAAACTTTTGCATCTATATTCTTGATGTGCTTACCATTTTTCTTACAACAAGATCTCCTTCTATGCAAGTTCCTTCAAACCAAGAATAGATCAAAATAACCTTGTCCTTAACACCTAGTACCTAAGGTGATCAAGCTCTAATATGAAATGAAAGGAAGTATAGGTATAAAATACACTTCCTACATTAATCTATGAGAGAAGGTATGTGAAAAAATAATTAAATCTTATAGTTATAATGAAAACAACACATAGACAATATGCCATAACACAATAATTACGTGGGGGAAAGCCCTTTTGAGAGATCAACCCCAAACTTTAAGCTTAGACTTTTTAGGAGGTTTATATGTCACATAGGATATGTATATGCCCTTATCTTCCTTGTTCTTCTTCTTGTCTTTCTCCTTCAAATTTCCATGAACAACTAGGGCCTCCTTAGTAGATTCAAAATCTTTCCATTGCATCCCCTCCGAAGGTGTAACAAGAGTCTCCTTTTGTTCCTCATTGGAACTCAAATCTAAACCCTCTCCTCCCTCATCATGTCCATCATGTTGTTTTGTACATGCATCTTCATATAGTTCATTCTTGATATCAAAATGCATTATTTTTCTAGGCTTTTCATGAGGTTGTTCAATATCTATAAACCCCCTAAGATCCCTAAAAATAACATCCTTAGAATATAAGAGTTTCAATGCTATATGATTCCAAAGATTATAACCCTTAATGTTCTCACCATATCCCTCGAAAACACACTTGTTATCCTTGAAATCAAGCTTAGAATAGTTATGTTTAGAAACATGAATATATGTCTCACTGCCAGATACTCTAAAATCAAAAACTAATGGTCTTTTACTTGTCCATACCTCATAGGACATTTTTTCAACAACAACAAAAACAAGAGATTTGTTAACCAAATAACAAATGATGTGTATAGGTTCAACCCAAAAATGTTGTTCAAGCTTATCATAGCTTAGGATGTTTCTAGCTTTATCCATCACAGTCCTATTCATTCATTCTACTACTTCATTTTATTGAAGAGTATATGGAATTGTTTTATGTCTAATAATCCTTGCATGCTTGCAAGAGTTATCAAAATCTCTAGAGCAATACTCACCACCATTATATGATCTCAAATCCTTTACATTATTGTCTATCCATTTCTCAACGAGTGCTTTAAACTATTCAAACTTAGAAAATATAGTAGATTTGAGCTTTGGAAAGTAAATTCATTTATTTCTAGAGAAATCATTAATAAATGTAACATACTAGCGAGACTTACCAATGGAATGAACATCCATAAGATCAAATACATCATTATGTACCACTTCCAAAACATGTTTAGCTCCAATACTACTAGATTTAAATGAAACTCTATGTTGTTTGTCATATGCATAGTGTTCACAAAAATTGAAGTCAGTACAAAAACTAGATAGACCATGGACCATTTTTTATTAATGAGGCTTTTAAGACCTTTCTCACCAATGTGATGCAATCTATTGTGCAATAGATTACAAGAAATAGAGTTATCAATTACATTCATAGAGTTACAGAAAGTGGATGCTTCTAGCCTAAACACTAAGAGGTGGCATACCATGTGCCCCTAACCAACTCTAAATTCCCTCTAGTCAACTAGCAATCACTCTTCTCAAAAGTTACATGCACCCCTAAATCATTCATTTTAGATACAAAAATCAAATTTCTAGTTAAACTAGGGATATGCAATACATCCATAAAGGTTCTCACCGTCCCATCACTTAAAATTAATTTTACTTCCCTTCAATCCACAATCTTTTAAGTGTTGTTATCCCCAAGACAGACTTCTGCACCATCATAGGCTATATACATTGAAAACCA
Organism: Cunninghamia lanceolata; assembly: GCA_027924645.1. Taxonomy (NCBI): domain Eukaryota; kingdom Viridiplantae; phylum Streptophyta; class Pinopsida; order Cupressales; family Cupressaceae; genus Cunninghamia; species Cunninghamia lanceolata. The sequence goes on along the minus strand of BSBN01002024.1, from coordinate 1,169,658 downwards.
CTCCTTGTGAGGAGTCATGTGGTAGGATGAACCTAAATCTATTAACCAAAATTCAACAAAAGTCATGTTATGGAAAATAATAAAAGCATCAATAGGGGAATCTTCATCTTTCTTTTTCTTATTTTGGTACTCCTTTTTGAGATGCCCCCATTTGCTACAATTCTAACATCTCAATCTACTCTTACCAGGTGTCTTAGATCTACCTTTGAACTTGGATCTTTCTTTAGACTTATCCTTACCATATTTCTACTTGTCTTTACCCTTCTCTTTAGATTTTCCTTGCACATACAATGCATCCTTAGACCTATCTTCCATAGACTTTCTCCTCATTTCCTCTATGAGCAAGTAGCAATAAGAGCATCCATCATTGGATCTATCATACCACTCAATGCAACAATCAATTTTTCTTAAGATTTAGGCAATGAACATAGTATCAAAATACATTGATCCTCTTCCTCTATCTTCACATACATTGACTATAACCAAATCAAGATTAGATTAAATGCATTTGGATGTTCTGGAATCAAGTCCCCATCTTTATTTTTAGAGAATATAGTTTTCTTTTCAAAAATAACTTATTAACAAGACCCTTAGTTTGGTGAATTTCTCCTATTCTTTTCCACAATTTATGTGTAGTAGTTTCATTAGAAACATTCAAAAGAACATAATCAAATAAACACAATCATATAATGCCATGATATTTTTTGTCAAGTTTTTCCCAATCTTCATCCAACATCTTTTTTGGTTTGCTTTCAGTCTTCACAACAATCCACTGATCTCTTTCTTCTAAGATCCTCAATCTTTAGAATCCAAAGTTCAAAACCTATGCCATTGAACTTTTCAATATCCAAATAGGATGAGCTAGCCATTTTGTATCACCCAAAACCTAAATCTATAAGAAAACACAACAAGCTCCCACTACAACAAAAAACCCAATCAAACACTTTGAAAGAGGTGCCCCTCTCTCTAATCAAGCCAACCATGGATCTAATACCAAACGTTTAAAATACGGTGAAACAATACAACAAAAAATTGTTGTTCTTTAGGACATCGAAATTATTAAATCATGATAAATCATAAGAGGAAAATAAAATTAGCAATGAAACAAATGCAAACGATAACATAATGTTTTACATGGAGAAACCCTTTCAAGAAAAAACTATGCACCCAGAGAGATCCAAGCTTGTATTAATCCTCAAAAAAAGCCACATCAATACAATCACTTATCCCTCTGAATTTCAGCAGCATAATGATGCTCAAATGACTTGCAAAACAATCTCATAATACCACTATCTCGAGGTACCAATATATAGGAGATATGGATACAAGATACCATGAATAAAATTCCAAAACTAGTGGGAAATACCACTCACCCAAATCTAAGCACCCACCTCCATCATAGGGAATCTCATAGCTTACTCCACGTGGTCAAACTGCCTTAATAGTATGTAACTCCTCTTACACACCTTACACCCACCTTACATGTCATAGATGCCATAGATTTTGTCATAACGGTCAAATTGAGCAAGATCCCAATCCTAGGCATTCCATTAGGAGATTGACCACATTTGTCATAAGATCTATTTGTGGGAGATCTTACATCTTACACCTCTCAATTGTAACTCCTAACTTAAATGCCATTACAAATACTTGTGTGAGAATAAATAATAAAATAATTGCCTACCACCTAAGAGGGGTGTCCAAGTCTACCATCTCCATGATCCTTGGTTATTTATCAACAACAATAATAAAAAACAATTAAACATGCCTAGGGATTTGCAAGATGAATGACACCTAATCCCAACACAACTAATTAGACAAAGACAAATAAAAAGAAATGAAATAAAATAAATGTTTATTTGCAAAAGTGGTGACATTAGGATGATTAGAAGTATGAGATACATTATATAAATCAAGAATATTGAAATGAATTGGGTCCACCTTGTACTCATCAAGATGAGAAGGCATGAAATGAATTAGGTCCACCTTATATTCATCCAAATGAATTTGGTCCACGTTTAAGATTCAATTAGTATTGTTTTTCTTACATAAATTTATTAATATTAGTTCTCTTAATAACTTATATAATCCCTTTATGGAGGTGAGAAATGCTTGTCTCTTTTCACCAAAGAATTGTGACTCCACTGGGTAGACCTCCTTAAAAGTAACCTCAAGGGTGGAAATAACTTCCAATTTATCATCTTAGTAATCTTGCTCTATTAGGGTCTAAGACCTTAGCAACCAACATTACCACAAATCTAACATCTCTAAATTTCTTCAGTGTTGTATATGGAGACAAAAGTTTTTGAGCTCTTGTTCTAACTCGATTTACGTGACTATCATGTACGTTAGGAAGCCAAATCAATATAAATTAGTAACACACTACACACTATATTATATGTAATGTGTTGTTATCCTTAAACCGTATACTTTCCACACATTTTTATAAAATTATACAAACATATTTTTGAAAAAAAAAAACAATCTAACTTTATTAGTTGAAACTCTTCAAAGTTCTATGTGAAGCATATCTTTGATTCTTGGTAGTATAAAACTTCTTCAACCCCAATAAATAATGAATATATTAGCAGTATTCGGAAATGAATGGAAATGGTTTGAAAATTAAGCAAGTAAAATGGCTTTTAACATTACATATGTGAGCATCATAATAAATGAACAAAATTTGAACCAGTAACAGAAAGCGATCAGATCATGCGAGTATAATTGAGGTCTGTTAGTACCTGGAAATGTAGCAGTCTCCAAAAATGTCGGATGAAGTTGCTTTCAATGAGAATTGAACTCATGACCTCCCGCTTACTAAACGGGTGCTCTAGCCAACTGAGCTATGAAAGCACGATGGATGTTACTTATATATTTACATTAAATATCTTTAGGTCGGTACTTTTATAGACGGGTGATATCACCGTTGAAGGTTGCCCTGTTAAAGTCCAGTTCGGTGCTCGAAAGAGAGAATCTATACGATTTTTTTCTTTTTAAATAATGAAAACAATTGGATTTTTTAATTTATTTTTATTTGTGAGTGTGGACTACAGGTCCACTCCGTTTTCGTGTCTACATAATGCCAAAAATAAATAAAAAATGTAACAAGACTCTCAAACATGGGTGCACTTAAATTAACCAAAAGGCTTCAATCTCCTAACAAGGGAGCTGGACAATTAAAAAAATTAGTACAATGTTCTCAACTAATGAGCAATCATCAATACTTATATGAGAACCCTGAAGTCAACCTAAACACACATGGGCTTAAATTCTTTATAACAAATGTATAACACTATGTCTCTTGGCATCAAACCCAAAAGGGGCCGAAATCCTTAAAGCAATCAATTTTGAGTCGAGTAAACTCCTCCTATTTTGGGCAAGGAGGGTTGCCATTGTCCATTTGGAAATTTTCATCTACTGACTCTCAAGCTTCTACACAAAGTTTTTCTACTTTAGTTTTTCACCCATACCATTTGATTTGTTCTACAATTGGCTAAATAGTGTTCTTGCATGTTGTTTGTGAAATGGTAAGAACTTCCATGGAAATTAGTTGATCCTTCTTGATCAACATCATTTTCTCATCCATAAGATCGTTAAGAATCAACCCTTCTTCAGTATCATCCCCTCTACACCATCTAATCTTCATTAGCAATTAGATCTAGTGGTTGCATCAAGTCCTAATTAGGGTGAATAGTCTCCTCCAAAATTTAGACAAGAGAAGGCTAGTGTTTATCAACAAAAGAAACAATTGGATTTTATAGATATCGATTTTTTTGTTTTTTAAAGAAGATTACAACATGCTAAGTATACATCTAAACTAGAAGCCACCCTTTAGCTAAGCTGATATGAGGAGCGGAATCAAATGAGTAAGTATACATCTGAACTAGAAGTCATCTTTTGGCTAAGCTATCACAAGTGAGGGAGCTAGTCAGTCAAAGTCACCCAAGGGTTGAACTTGGCCCAATCACATCTTTGAAAGATTTGAACTTACACGCATAGCATAATCAAGGAACATATCATCATCCTTAGTAATTGAGCTCAACTAATTAAAATACAACCTTTGGTGAGAACCTATTGTTATGTCAAAAAATGTCCCCTTGGGGGCTTTTCCCTCTTAAGGTTTAGCTCCCAGGTCTTGTTTATGCATTTAGGACATCTTGCATGATTTTGATGACTCCCGATGAGAAAACCCTGATGTTTCATGGCAAATAGGACTTAGGGGATGAACTTAACATGATTCCTGCCTAAAACAAGGGGAAGGACTTGGGCGCTCGCGCCCTAGTCCTGCCCTATTTTGGGTCAGGCCCAATTTTTAAGTGTCGGTTTATGACCGTTAATTAGGTCCTATGCCGACACGATAAGTTTGAATTATGAAATTCTTAGCGGGAATGTTTGTAGTTGCATATATAAGCATGGTTAGTGATTCATTTGTAAACTAGATGGCAATTGTGATCTTTTGGCATACTTATGGCTTTGAGCATTCAAAATATTTATTGTGTTGCAGAGCAAAGCATTGTTATTGTGTTTGTGTTTACAGATTTGGCATTCATCTCCTCATGGCATGAAGAGCTTCTTCCTTCCATGAGATCTTCACAACAAGGTGATATCATTTGTGTTTTCAATCATTTATCATTTGGATTTCGCCTCTATCCCACCAAGATACGCACTCTTTATCTGACAACGGTGTTTAGAAGACTTGAATGTCTCCTCGGGGCTTGACTAAGGCAAGCCTCTAAACACCACAATCTCCAACCCATTTTTCCGTGATTGCAAGTTATAGGTTGCAAAAGCAAAAAAAGTGGAGTTTCAGGAGAGCATTATAGACTATCAAAATTGCAGATCTAAAGAGAAAATAAGGACCTGGACTCGGGTGCCCGCTCATTAGTCCTCCAAATCTCGCAACTAAAGAATCTCTAGAACAACAGAAACAAGTTGCAGACAAGATTCCCATATCCCAAAGAAAATGATGGTATTGGACTAGGACGCCCACTCATTAGTCCCTGACTTTTTTGTTTTCCAAACTTTGAAATCTGGTACGCATTTGATTATCATTTGGTATCTCTGTGTGTAAGCATTTTCTGTAATTTGTCTGTTTGCTTCTGAATTTGCATAATTAGGGTTTTGAGCATAATTGGGCATAATCAAACAGCTAAATCACACAATTCCAATTTTCCCTAATATTCCAAGTGACTAAAAACTTGATAGTAGATTTCCTACTTGGTTGAAGTCCTTGAGTGTTTCAGGTGAAAGGAGGATTCATACAAATTCTAAAACAAAAATCCCTCTTCTTTTTCACCTTAAACATTTTGGTGAACCCGTATTCTTTTAAATTTTACACCTTGCTGAGTGTTTTTATTTAGATTTACAGGCATTTCATTTAATCATATCATTGTTCATCTCATTGCATTTGGAAAAATACAAAAAAATTGAAAATTTTGAAAAAATTAAAAAAATGGGCATTTTTAGCTTGCATTTTCAAATAATTTAGATTAATTGGCACTTAATTTCAATAAATTTATGTCATTAGAATCAAATCTGATTTGAAAAATAGAAATTTTTCATTTATCATTCATTTAGATTGCATTTGTATGCTTAAATTGATAAAAATTGCTTGAAATTGTGCATTGTTTCATATAACCTAGTTTTGCATTAGCTAGAGTTTGTAGTCAAAATCTTGTTTCAGATTTTACTACCCTTTTAAAACACTCATTAGGATTGATTTTTAACTGTAGTGTTTCATCATAGTGGTTTGCTTGCAAAATTTCATGCCTAGGGTTTGAAAACCTTGATTTTTCACTAGATTTTGGCCTTATTGTCTCTCTAGATTTGCATCCTAGGCGTGTTGTAAAGGATTTTTCTATACTAATTGGTTGTTATCAGGGTTATAATCTTCTGCCCCTCCTAAAATTCTTTATAACACCTTTTTATTGGGCTCTTACATTGAAAATTTGGTGAAAATTGCATATTTTGGCTATATTTTCCCTAGGGTTTGACCTAGATTTGCACTCCAAGCATGTTGTGATGGATTTTATGGTTTTAGGTGATTTATATTACTACTATAATCTGATACACCTCCTAAAATTCTTTACAACACCCCTTTTGTTGGGTCTTGGCATTGAAAAATTGTGAAAAATCGCATATTTTAGTACATTTTCACTAGGTTTTGACTGGTCATCACTTTAGGTTTGCATCAAAAGTGTGTTGTGAAGGATATTATTGTTGTATTGGACTGATATCAGACATTATTTTTTATCCCTAATCAATTTCCTTACAACACCTTTTCTTTCACTTATTGGCATTGAAAAAAGTTGAAAAAATCAAGCATTTTAGGTCATTGTTGCACATAGTTTTGCATTCATGGATTCTCCTAAGGGCTCGTCTTTGGAAGATTTATTTGAGTATATTATGAATTATGATAATTTTTACAAATTCACTAATAAACATCCTCAAGTCTTGCATCAAATAGCATACATCTATGGCATTGATATGAACGTGAGCACCACCTATGATATCCTTCGAACAATAGCCTATTTTGACAGCTTTCTTGCTACTGTGGATGTTTTCCCTTCAATCATGGAAAACCTGAATAAGTTCATTGCTGAAAACAATCATGGGGAAAGTAGTAGTGAAAACATTATTCCCTCTCTCCCTTTGTTTCATGATGATATAATGCAAATTCTTTCTGAGACCTATGAGAATGACATAGCAATGGGCGATTCATCGAACAAAGAGACTTGTCCCAACATAACCCCACTTAGTGGGGATATTTTGGCACAAGAAGAAGATATCATTGGCACATTTCTTAATACCACTCTGTCATCTCTTCCCTCTCTCCCTAACCAGGATGACGCTTTGGATGATGCGGATTCTCTTTGTGACCATTTGCTTCAACCTGCTGAAACTGAAAATTTACCACATGATGTTCAAGAACTTCTCAGTTACATCTTAAACAAAGAAATAGATCATGCATCTTTTGAACCTTCACATACCTTGGAAAACAATGAAATTTTACATGACAATAAAGAACAAACTATCCCTCAAACCCAAGGTATTCCAACACCCTATATATGGACTGAAATGGGCACTTTTCAGGTTCCACAACAATCTCATTCAATTGGAACTACAAGAGCTCCTATAAATGACACAAAAAATGGCAACATCCCCTCTCTACCATCAACAATGGATACCTTTCCTACAAGGTTACCCTCTCAAACTCATGAACATATGGAAGAGAGAAGAAGTGATAAACCCTTAACCATTAAGATAAAGATCAAGATCCGTGATGACCACTAGCCCGGTTGTCCCTACAGGTAAGTATTTCTAACCCTTTATCTCTCATGATGTGTTTCCCCCGTGATGTTTTATGTGTTGTTTAGGCCTCTTGGGATGACCCTTGATTCTCTTGTAAGGTCAAGGATACTAGGAGACTGCCTTTATTGTGACCCGTCTTCCATTTGTATCATCATTCTTCTATATTGCTTCTCCCCTGTTTTCATTGTTGTGTGTTGTGTCTTACGGACATAGCGTTGTGGTTGGTGACTTGGGGGCACCCTCCTATGTGACTGTCCCTAAGACACTTGTTTCTCCTCTCTTGATTTATTGTTTCCCTTCCTCTAGCGTTTCTATCTAGCAGGCGGATGATGAAAAACATTTTATACTGATGCGGACCTAGCGTCCCTTTAGGGAGAAATAAAAAATTGGACTTAGTTCTTATATGATGATGGGGTTATTATATATTATCCAATGCTTGGCTAGTAGAATAACTCAATGTGATCTTCATGGTGTCTTATTGCACTTACAAAACATAACAATACTACTGCTCTGTGCACTTTGTCTATCTTAAATCTTGCATTCCTTAGTTCTTATGCATTGTTGTTTATCATGATTCTATGGACACTAACACTTTTCTTGCAGGGATGTGTTTGTGGGAACATTTGGTGATCATAAAGTACATGTCACCTTTGGGGGGCATGGGCCTTGTGAGAGCTCGTGTTCCCTTGTGTGTTTTCTTCCTACCTTAATGTGCTTGATATTGATACCTAATATCAACCACCTTAAGGTGGGGGCATATATAAGGTAAGCTGTCTGTTCTAGATGTTAGTAGTGTGCTTGTTCTCAAGAGCAGTCTTAAAGACTGGTGGTGATGTGTCCCTCCTGTACTCTGAGATTTTGTTTGAAATCAACTTGCAATCATTTAAGCCCTCTGCAGAGGCAGAGATGGTGTATTTCTTGCAGAGAGTGCACATCCTATCATTTTCAAAAAGTCCTTTGTAGAGGCGGGGAGCAGTTTTGTGACAACTCAACCCTTAAGCGTGTCTTCAACGATTGTTATGGTGAAGCCCAATCGTCGATGTGTGATTGTAATGTCCCTGAGATGGTGATGAGCCTAGAAATAGGACCACTCCATCACTTGTTTGACGTGTTTTCTCCATGTCTTCCAAGTGTGTGTATTGAGTGTTTGTTCCCAAGTATAGTCTTAAAGACTGGTGGTGATGAGTCCCTCCTATGATTTGGGATTTGTGTGGCATGTTTTGTGTGTGTGTTGTCTTATATGCAGTCTACTAGTGGCGATGAGTCCCTCCTACATTATGGATGGTGTGTTTACTTTCCTTGTACTTGCATCTGCATGTCATATATATGAAAAAGAAAAAGAGAAAAAAATTATCACTATCTTCTTTGCATTAACTGTATTCACTGTGTTTTGCATGTCTTCAATGATGTCTTCTCCATGTTTTGCATGACTGTAATTGTCTTCTCTGTGTTTTGCGTGTCTGTTACTGTCTTCTCTGTGATTGGCCTATCTTCTCCGTGCTTGGCGTGTTTGCTATGTCTGTTGACTGTATTTTAATGCATGTATTGGCCTTGCATTTATACATACATTAAAGTGGGGGCTAAATATTATGTCAGAAAATGTCCCCTTGGGGGCTTTTCCCTCTTAAGGCTTAGCTCCTGGGTCTTGTTTATGCATTTAGGACATCTTGCATGATTTTGATGACTCCCAATGAGAAAACCCTGATGTTTCATGGCAAATAGGACTCAGGGGATGCACTTAACCTGATTCCTATCTGAAATAGGGGGGAGGACTTAGGTGCCCGCACCCTAGTCCTGCCCTATTTTGGGTCAGGCTCGATTTTTAAGTGTCAATTTATGACCGTTAATTAGGTCCTATGCCGACACGGTAAGTTTGAATTACAAAATTCTTAGTGGGAATGTTTGTAGTTACATATATATAAGCATGATTAGTGATTCATTTGTAAACTAGATGGGAATTGTGATCTTTTGGCATACTTTTGACTTTGAGCTTTCAAAAGACTTATTGTGTTGCAGAGGAGAGCATTGTTATTGTGTTTGTGTTTGTAGATTTAGCATTCATCTCCTCATGGCATGAAGAGCTTCTTCCTTCCATGAGATCTTCACAATAATGTGATATCATTTATGTTTTCAATCATTTATCATTTGGATTTTGCTTCTATCCTATCGAGATATGCACTCTTTATTTGACAACAGTGTTCGGAAGACTTGAATGTCTGTCCAGGGCTTGACTGAGGCAAGCCTCTAAACACCACAACACCCAACCCATTTTTTTGCGATTGCAGGTTACAGGTTGCAAGAGCAGAAAAAGTGGAGTTACAGGAGAGCATTACAGACTATCAGAATTGCAGATCTGAAGAGAAAATAAGAACCTAGACTCAGGTGCCTGCTCATTAGTCCTCCAAATCCCGCAACTGAAGAATCTCTAGAACAACAGGAACAGGTTGCAGACAAGATTCCCATATCCCGAAGAAAATGATGGCACTAGACTAGGGCACCCGCTCATTAGTCCCTGACTTTTCTATTTCTAAACTTTAAAATTTGGTACGCATTTGATTATCATTTGGTATCTTTGTGTGTAAGCATTTTTTGTAATTTGTTCGTTTACTTCCAAATTTGCATAATTAGGGTTTTGAGCATAATTGGGCATAATCAAACAACTAAATCACACAATTCCAATTTTCCCTGATATTCTAAGTGACTAAAAACCTGATAGTAGATTTACTACTCGGTTGAAGTCCTTGAATGTTTGAGGTGAAAGGAGGATTCATACAAACCCTAAAACAAAAATCCCTCTTCTTTTTCACCTTAAACACCTATACAATTTAAAAATAAAGTATTAATATAATATTAGTCTAAAAATATTCTCACAATTTGGTCACAAATTATCTTAATATTTGGACCCCATTAATTACGTGTCTAATTTTTTCCCATGCATACAAATATATGATTTTTTAAATGAAAATATTTACAAGATATAAAACATTACAATCTAAACATCTCCACCATTTGGTTTCTATTTCTTAAAAATTTTACTTAGAAGAGAAATAAAATATTATATTATATTGTAATAGTGAAATTAATAAATTTGTGTTTATTTCTATTTAGTTTTGCGTTTATCTTGGTGGAATGTCTTTAATATAATTATATACTGATAAGTGACACTTTATTTTAAGTTTTGGTTGATGTCTTGATTCTATCCATTTTCATTTATTCTTAGTTACACATATTCCCACACATTCGTCATTCACCCATCATTTATTACACTACATTCACATTTACCTCAATACATTCACTCCCTGCCTCAATGATATCACTTCTCTACCTATGTTCCTTTCTACACCACTTGAGATTGATCCCATGATGTGCAAGAATAAACCTCAAATTCAAATATGCAAGTTCAAAATCCAATGTTTCCACCCTTTTTCTAGTTATTGTGAGATGGCTTAACACATGTTTGTGCATGACATGTTGCTCTATCTTGGTATTTAAATCCATTCAATGTGCCATTAATTCATATAAGGAACGCATACAAAGTATAGGCAAGGACAAAGAGAAATCATTAGCACACAATTCAATTCATAAGGGATAAAGAACAAGAATATACATCATCTACATATAGGCCGCTTGCAAGCTTGTGTATCTTGTCTTCAAACCTTTGCTCAAAGTTGTAAAGGATCGTTCAATCTAAGGGTCTAGCCTAGGAGAAATTAACCCTAATAATTCAAAAGATTCCCTTAATGTGTTTAGAAACACCATAGTCCTTACAAACTTGATGCAAGGGCATCCCAAACCAATTAGCAATCTTGCAATGACCAAAAATAGGAGCAGTCATTTTGGTGATCCTTGGATATTGGTCGAGAAGAAGCATGCAAAGGTGTCCATACATAGAGGAAGGAGAAGATGTGTGCCAAAGTATTGGTAAAGGTCTATATGCAAAGATGTGACATGCACTTCAAGAGCAGAGTAACAAACAAGAGAATTTGCATAGATGAAGGACATACTAATGTGCAGATCATTGCACACTGGTTGAGGCTTATACGACCACTCTACTTAAATATAATCCATTTCAATGGTCAGCCACTTAATAGCAATTTTGCACCTCATTCACAACAAAAAGTGGTAAATATTTGTCCTATTTTTATTGGTCCAAATTAACCTTTAACTATTGAAGTGGATGATATTTAAGAATAGCCTTATACGAAAAGCATGACTCTTTAGATAGCATGCAGTGATGGTAGGAAGATAATACAATTGGTGCAGACAGAAGATCGCCTTGGCCAGTGGACCGCTCAGATTACTTAACAGTCAAAATCATAATCTCCTTGGGATAGGTAATGTCAAAGGAGGTCTTTGGTAATTAGTGTGAATGGTGGGGATGTGTTGGTCATGATGTTAGTCACAAACAAACATAGAATAAAAGTACACATTAACCTTTATTCATCTTGAAAGATACAGTGAATTCAGAGAATTCATGATCCCAAGTCTCCGGTGATTAGGTCTTAATCGACTGACGTTACTCAGTGGTTAATGTGAGTTGCTGTTTCCATTTTGGGGCCTTACGTGAAAGTGTGCCATCATCATGACTTTCCTGCAGAAGTTCTTTACAGAGAAGTCAAATTATACGGTTATTTGATGAAAAGAGGTAAAATGCATAGATCTTTGCATGATATTTTCAATTGTGCATGCTTAATGTTCAAATATGCTAAATATTTACGATTATCTACGAGATGTCTGCATATTTTGGGTGGTTCGCTTAAGATTATCTGTTATTTGCGATTACGACAGTGAGATTCTCTGAAATTGAAAGAAATTAAAGGAAATACTTCTAATTAAGTTGAACCTTTAGCTTTTGATCCACATACATGCTTGATACTGTCATGAGGAGAAGAAATCAAACCATATGTTCACCAGGACATTCCACAGCTAGATACAGTCGATGCGAACTTCAGAGGGTAATGAATGAAAACAATACATGCAACATGATGAGCACTCCAAGGGACGCAGCAAATCAAAGCATATATCCAGAATTCAAACACAGATTACTCAAGATTTACTAAGATTTGTAATCGGAATACTCTTCTCTTTCATTAAGTATGCAAAAGACATGTACATATACAGCAGCTTTGAAATAAGTCCTGAATATTTCAGCAATCAGATTTCAATTAAGTTTCGAATGAATATAACAAGGCATTCCACCACCTTTTATAGAATAAGGTGAGGAATCCGTTACAAAAGATCCATGGATCCGATATGTCAATACAAATCAACGGTCATCACTTCATGACTTGTCAATTTTACAAAAAGGCACAAGTTGCCAGCTGGCAACTATCTATACTGCATATGCAAAATGTTCCCCTTCATGATGTATCTTCATCATGCTCTTCATCTGATGCATGCGGGTCATCATCATGTGCATCGCTCTCTAAACTTTCGCTATCCAGATGATGACGCTGCTGCATATGGGGCTGCATGCTGCTCTGGATTTGTTCGTATGACTGCACAACTTGGTCTATTCCTCTGCCATCTTGAGTCTTTGCCTTGATGATGGCATGTTTGTGCGCTTCATACTTATCCCTGCTGTTGTCCAGCTTATTCTTTTTGTCCTGCAGTGTCTCATTATAGGTCTCCATCTTGACCTTGATCCTCATCATTTTATTTATTATTTCTTCTGTCAAGTGGACTAGCGGACCATCATCTTCCACTTGGAAGTTATTACGCAGAGCCTTGAGGGCAGAATCTTCATCTTGATTCTCTATCTTCCCTTCCACCTTGCCCTCTAATGTTTCGAGCATGTCTGCTTCAATGCCCATTAAATCGCGTAGCCTCATGCTGATCTCCCTCAGCTTATTATTGCATCTCTTGAGGACTCCGCATTCGAACTATACATCTTTATACCATATATCCACTAATAATGCAGTATTATTATTTAACACCTGCTTACTGATAAGCAGTTGTGGATTTATCTTCCTTATTTCGTCCAGCAGGCTGAGGACTTTCTCCAGTTTATAAGACCTTTTCCCGGCCTGCATCTGCAACCTGTCTACCTTGGTTTTGGAGTCACTCAATATGCTCCATCTCTTCAAAGAACCTTTCATTATTTCAATGGCATCATCCAATGTGGATGACACCCATTTTCTTATTACGAACACCTCATGTTTCATGAGGTCCAGTTTATTTACCTCCTCCTGGGAAATGGCAGTCAATGGGACTGCAGCTTCACCTGTGGTATCCTCAGGGTTGGTTAAACCCTTAATGTATGCATGCAACTGAGCAATGTGCTCTTTATGTTGCTTATTCTTCTCCTTCTCTCTTTTCACCTTCTGAATTGGAGAGTCTATAATGTCTTTTCCCTCCTGACCTTCCTGCTCTTCATTGGCAAAACCTAAATCAACTTTGCTTATCTAGAATTCATCTACAGTGATTTTGCCTTTCTCTTTCTCTACGGCAAGCACAGCAATCTGTGCGGTCCTTCTCCCTGTCGCCGGATCTCTTTTGATGGTCGAAGTCATCCTGGCCTTCCTCCTGGGTTTCATTATATCTGCGGCGAACAGGGTGGAGACGTCAAACTCCTGAATCTCCAGTTCCTCCTCAACATTCACTTCCTTTTCTAACCATGGAGGCACCTGATCATGCTTCTCAGCATCATGATGATGTTCACCTCTATCTCCTGTTTCCACCAACAAGCGTTGTGGAGATGGTGACTTTTCTTTTTCCAGCTCTTGATGCTCGCCTTGCTGCTATTGATCCTGAGGCGCCTCCTCCTGTTGAGGAACTTCTTTTTCCGGGGGAGCATCTTCTCTGTGTGGGGAACCCTGCGGTGTACCTGTAGGTAGATCATGATGATCATGATCTTTTTCCTTCGTTATTTCATCTGTCCCCAGTTCTTCCCCCTGTGGAGGTTGATCATCCTCCTTTTGCTTTTCTACTTCTGGTGGTATGTCGACCACCTTTGATATTGTAGGATCTGCCTGAGGTGATGGCATCTGCTCTGCGGCAGCTATTTGCTCTGTACCTGCAGCATCCACCTCTTGTGCCTTATCAGCAGGATCCTCCATCGCTTCTTTCTTCTCATCATCAGCCTTTGATTCTTGGACCTCTACTATAGCAGGTCCTGCTGATGTATCCTGCGGGCTTTGTTGGCCTGATTCAAGAGCATGGCCCTCTGCTTTGGCCATCTCTATCTCCTTTGTCAGGTGGCCCTTATCAGGTGATCCTGCTGGCTGTTCAGGGCTTGCATCCCTTTTCTCCGTCAAGTCGACCACTGCAGGACTTGTCACCTCGGCGATCAGTGTGTCCAGCCTTATGTCCTGAGCCACCTGCTCTGGGCTCTTCTCTGGTTCTGGGCTCTTTTCTTGCTCCGCCTCTGCTTGTTTCATCTCTTCAAGCGTTGATTGGACAGATGGAGGCTTGTGAGGAGCCACACTGATGCCAGCAGCTGCAAGTGTTTCCATTTCTTGTGCAGCTACATCCTGCACCACCTCATCGTCAGACAAGTTTATTGTCTCGTCTAGCGAGACATGCTTTTCTACTTGTGCCTGAGATGTTTCCTTTTGTTGCTCTTCTGCAAGTTTTGTTTTGAACTTGACAATGGTAGGAAGTGGAACATTGTGCTGAAGTTCCTTCTGCACTTCACTACATGCCCCTTGTACTTGCACTGGGGGGTGACTCATCTCACCTCTCATGGAGGTTCTTGGTTTCTTAGGTGTGGTAGGAACCAACACCTGCGGAGCTCTCCTCTTTCTTCTAATTACGAGTGGAGCTTCCTCCTCTTCTTCAGGCTCTTCCTCCATGAGGATATCCTTGCCTGGTTGTCTGGATGACTGACCCACTTCTTGGGTCTCTGTGGTTCCAGCCTCTGCTGTCTTGGCTTTCTTGGGCTTGGGAGGAGAATCTGATTCTGATCCTGATCTGGCTTGCTCCTCAACCGTGAATACTGCCCTTTCAATTATGACCCCTTTGGGTCCCTTTTCCACCTTCTTGCCCCTTGGGGCTCTCTTGCTTGGCTGCTGTGGTGGAGGAATCCTCTCTCCCTTAGTCTTCCGCTTCTCCAGCAGGAAGTCATCATATTCGTCTGCAGGGATGTCTTGCCCTTTCTTTTTGTTGTCCACCGTGATGGCAACACCCTTTTTCTTCAATGCCTCTACCTGTGCATCTACCCAAGCTTGGGTCAAGTGTATGGTTCTGGCAAAGAATGGGTCCAAGGACATATCCTCCTGCATGGTGAGGTCAGGGGCAGAAATGGTATCATTGTAGATCTTTTTCTGCTCGTATTCATCTGCCATGATCCTGCCGTCATCACTCTTCAGCTGCTGAGGGAGGGGTATGCAGTCAAATGTCTTGATCTGGTTCAGAGTCAACCTCTGATACCTCCTCCTCCTGGCCTCTGCCTCATCTTCACAGTCAGCCCAAAAATCTTCTAGGTGCCTCTGGTGAATAGGCTTCCCTAGAATCTTCTGCATTCGACCGTAAGGATCATATGGTCTCGTTACTGGGAAGGGCAGTAGATTCATTTTGTTCAGAGTGACCATCACCTTCTTAATATTATCTGAGTCAGGGCACATATAGTTGCCGATGCTGACTGGGAACAAAATTGGTGGCAGCTTCTTGGCCTCCTTATACATCTATATGATGGTGGAGCCCTGCCTGATAAATTCCATTAAAACTACTGCATCAGTAGGATATCTTGGCAGCATCAGGGGATGCCCTTCAAAACCTTCTATCCTGATGTAGGAAAAGGTGGCAAATTGGATGTACCATGCCCCATGCCTGTATACTACCTCCTGAGCTTCCATGCTCAGTCTTTTTGTCCTGTCATCTTCCATGGTCCTTACCAGATGCATAGAGAATGCATCATTGACCAGTTTATAGTCCTTGATGTAATTAGTTCTTTGCAGCTGGGGATGATGATCCCAGATATAGGCTGCATTTGTGCCTGTTAACTTCCCATCTGTAGTTAAGGCATCAAACGTACCTCTATATGCACAGGAATAAACAATGTAAGAGGTCATATAGAAGGCACAATCTGAACCTCCCAGCTTCAGCAGCTGCTCATGCAAAGCATCACTTATGATTTGGCCCCACAGCGGCTTGATGTCTGCATATAGGCACATCATTATTATGCCGTACATCCAGTCTCTGAATTCTCCAGTATCAGGCTGGCCAGTCACCCTGTTCAGTAGGGCAATCACATACTGATATTCCTCATTAAAATCAAACTTGAACATGTGTACAGGGAGCTTGGCCGCTGCATTATATGTGCTATTCTCAGCCCGCCAAGCATACATATTCTTTCTGGCCGTCTTCTTGTTGGCCTCATATTCTCTTTCAGACTTCTTCAAGTCTACACTCTTTACCTTGCTGCCCATTGGCAGTCCAAATGTTTGGGATAGACCTTTGATGGACAGGTCTGCATACACCCTCCCATGCTTCACCACCTGCCTCGTCTGAGGGTTGTAATTCCGGGCGCACTCAATAACCAACTCCAGAGACTCCATGGAGTAGGGGAAGCCAGCAGCGTTCCACATGCCGGATACAAACACGGCGTCCAATACTGGACTCTTATCTTGTCCATCATTCAGCTTGGCCAACCAAGCTTCTAGGTTGGTACTCCCCTGATGGGTATCTGTAATTGCCCCAAATTTGAACAGGACCCCTCTCTGTGAAGAGAACATAGGCCGGCTAAATTCTTCCTGATTCTTGACTAAGCATTTTTCAGCCATGGGTACCTGCAATTAACAACATTTCTTCTCACAACGGGATATGCATGCATACATACTGCAAATATCATGCTTATTGTATCAATTTCACGTTACTTATTCATACGGATACATAACCAGAACTTACAACATCATATAGAAACAACATGATGAGGGTTTCAGTTCACTTACCTGGTTATGCCGATTTCCTTTTTATACCAGTATATCTCTAAGACGCTCTTGATTCAGCTGCTGATCACCTTCCTCCCTCAGTTTATGAGCTCTAGTCACGCAACGATAGCTGTTATGCAGAAATGGAGGCTGGTGCTCTGTAAGACAATTTTAACGCAGGTAAATGTAACAATGGTGATTGAATTACCTTTTAACCTCGCAGTTAGGGTAAACTTAGGGTAACTCTGACAAGTTAGATCACAATCTTTGATCATTCGTGCGAAAACTCAGGATCTCGCCAGACGTTTCATTGGGTTCCGGGATCGGCGGGAATCACCTACCATATCTGCGCGCATTTAATGGCAATGGCGGCAAAGGGAGCGCGGGGATATTCATATGACAAGATATCATGAGGGCAGGATGATATTCATAAATATCAGGTTGAGTTTCAATATCATTCTCCCTAGTCTTGAAACTGCTATCGCGACAAAATTCGGGTGACAACGCACCTTTGTTTTCATTTTAGCACATTAGGAGGATATTTCGGTCTATCGGGTGATATTTCAAAATATGATGATGACCTTTAAACTTACTCATTCTCCTTTCAGAATATCAGGATGACGTCATCATGATATTTGTTCTTTGTATTGGAAATGTCTTATGACGTCATCATCATATTGGGTGAACATGATCATGTTTACAAAATATCCTGTCGAAATGTAAATATGATGATGATGTCATCAGGATGTTTGTTTCTTTGTTTATCGTATTCAGATGATGTCATCAGGATGTTTGTTAAGGGTGATATTTTGCATCAGGATGATATTAACGAATATCGGGTTACTTTCAAAATATGATGCTCGCGATACAAAAGACCGTTCGACGGGGAAGAATAACTATCACTTAAAGTTGACGTCTAGATATTTGAACCGTAGGATATTATTAGGGGGACGTTTCAAATATGATGATGATGTTCTTCAAACAGCAAAACTGAGTTTATAAAATATGACCCTCTTCTTGCGAATATCAGGTTTGACCAAGACTTTGACTGTTCATAACTCTCACATCCTGATGAATATCAGGGTGATGTAAAAAGCAAACCTGCATGAATTTTAATGCTCTTTCAAAATATGTTGTCATATATATGAAATACAAATTTTGACAGACTGACCTCGTATTGGGGCTTACCTGATCTTGACTCCACATGATGATGAACATGACTGATTTTACCAAACCGCCAGAAAGCAGACAACACAAGCCAAAAGAAAAATTGGGTCCCTGTTTTGCCAAGTCAAAATGGGGCGTGCTGTGTAACCACACAACAGGATGACAATTGCATTATAATGTACAAAGTTGTGGATGAGTTAATGCCTACTAGTAGACGAGTTTGAGTTTTAGCAACACGAGTTTGGGTGCCAATTGCGCACCTATATGTACAATCAAACTCACTAAGGAGATGAGCTCTCTTGGCTCATGAGGATGCATAGATTATAGTTAGGGAGAGAGCATTCCAAGTCTATGGACTAAATGGTGTGTATGAGAGCTAAGAGTTCATTGTAATTCAAGGGTGATGCCCCTTTGTAAGTTGTAACCATCCTTTCACATTAATGAAATGTATGTTTTCATTTCTATCATGCTAGTGCTTTGTGTTTATTGTGTGTGATTGTGTCTTAGGCTACATGTCTTAAGCATGCTTTTATTGGACCCTCTGGCCTCGGCTGTGTCAAATGGTATTAGAGTTGGAATTATAGCTCTAAGAGAAGATGACTTAGGAAGAGCGAGCTATGTAGGATTGTGAGTGGAGATCTTGTAGTAGTAGTCTCACAGTGAAGGCACCTACATAAGATTACAACTAAGGATAACAATAATGGGTGACCAAGGTGCTATGGGTGACAAGAATCCTACAAGACGCTGAGTCATGGAAAGAGTCTTCTAGAGGGGAAAGGTGCAAGAGTATTTGGAGAAAGCACATGGAAGTGGAAGGAGGTTACATATTGGGTGAAGTCCAAGGCTAGTTCAGGGCATGAAGGAGGTGTCATAAATTGAAAGTGCCAACAAAATTGTTGATCAAAGGCATTTCAAGTGCATGGATGGAGCTTTAAAGAAGAACCAATAGAATGGTTGATCTAAAGTTGTTTGAGTGTGTGGGTGGAGTTGTAGAGAATAATTGACAAAATTGTCAATTTGAGGCAATTCGAGCATGTGGGTGGAGTTACAGACAAAAGTTGACAGAATCACTACTCTAAGGAAATCAAGCACGAGAGGAGAAGTAAAAAAAAATGTTTCGATAGATTATCAATACTAGGTAATTGGAGCATGTAGAGAAGAGATATTCTAAGAAAATTATCTATATGAGGAAATTGGGTGTGCAAGAAAAAATTACAAAGGAAAAGGCATCGATAGAATTGTCAATCCAAGGTAGTCTAAGCATGCGAGGAAGGAATTGTAGAAAAGGCATCGAGAGAATTGCAAATCCGAGGCAATCAAAGTAGAAGGCAACAAGAAACATAGTCCAACATAAAGATCATTAGGTGTTGCAAGAATGAAGAGGCTTACTCTCCATTGTGAGAAAATGGATAGAGAGGAAAGCGTGAAGAAAATCGCCAAGTAGAAGGCCAAGAAGTAGAGAGACTAGGAGCCCTAGCTTGTGACAAAAATCATGGAGATGATAACCAAGCTAAATGCATTGTAGAAGGAACTAAAGTAGAAGGACAAGACAGTTGCACCAAAAGAAGAGTTTGGTATAGAGGTGCCATTTTTCTCATGAAGAGAAAAACCCAAGGAACTAATGAAGTGGGTGTTGGAAATAGAACTCTACTTTGCACAAAGGAGGTTGTACGACAATGCAATAAGGTGCTAGAGATATCTCTAGGAGTGGAGACAATGCAAAGACAAGGTAAGGTTCAAAGGTGGGATTGAATGGTCTTTGAAATAATAAATCGAGTGCTATACCTAAGAGCATGACCAAAATGGTTGAGGAGGCTTGAAGAGAGGAGGCATACGAATACACAAGAAGAGATTTCCTTTGGAGGCCATGAACAAAGAAAACTACAATGCAAGCAATAATTGGTCCACTAAACTAGAGGAGAAGAAGAGGACAATGAGGAGGATTATGCGCAATCCTTTGAGGAATAGGATATCTTGATGGGGAATGAGGTTGAAGAGGAATTTATGGAGCCAAAAATAGGAGAGGCAAATCTTCCCTTGGCAAAAGATAACCATCCCATCCTAGAGAAGGAGTGCACAAGCCTATACAAGTTGTAGAAGCAAAAGGAACAAAGAAAAAGATGTCATGCGAGGTCCAAGAGAGGATGAAGGGTGAGTTAGTGCAGAAACCAACCAAAAGGAGGGAAAGCTCTATGAGAGCACTAGAAGAAGAGTACAATGTTGCATGAGAGAAGTATGGAGAGAATGGAATGAAGGAAACATTTCATTTGGAAGGTATAAATAAAAAGAGGGATAGCACAAGTTTGTTCACACTAGATTTGGATTTGAAGCCTAAAGGAAGGAGAAGAAGGAAGAGAAGGCTTAGAAAAAGGGGAATGAGTTGTGCCTTGAAAATGCATGTAGGAAGACAGCTTATATACCAAAATGGGTCAAGAAGAGGACCAAGAGACATTTTTCAAAGGGATTATCTATAACCATTATTCTTCATGGTCAAAAGAGTAGTTCTACCACTCACTATTGACTTGTGAGTAGGGGCTCACATTTTTGCTACTTGGGGAGTTTGATGTAGGGGCATCCCAAGTCAATCAACAATCATACAATGACTATAAAAGGGATAGTTGTTTTGAGTTATTCTTGATTATTGGTCTGAGAAGAAGCACATAAAGGTGTTTCTATATAGAGGAAGTAGAAAATGTGTGTCAAAGTTTTGGAAAAGGTCTCAACATAAAGATGGGGCATGTGCTTTAAACATGGAGTGAAAGATAGGAGAATGTGCACAGATGGAGGTCATGTGAATGTGCAAAGAATTGCACATTAGTTGAGGCTTACATGGCAAGTGTGATTATTTTGATCATACATAGTGATAATAGGAGGATGAAATTATAGGTGTAGGTGAATGGTTACCTTAGGCAATGGACTGCTCAAATTTCTTGATAGCTATTAGAATCACAATTTCCTAGGGATAAACAATGCTAGAGGAGGTCAATAAATATAGGCGTGATTAGCAAGGATGAGAACCATCTCAAAATATACAAATGGATGAGTCAATATAGGTTGTTAGTAGGTGAGTTTTGGCACAAAGTGTGCACCTATATATATAGTTGAGCCAACTAACGAGATGAACCTTCCTTGGGCATGATGATTGATAGATTGTAGTTAGGGAGAGTCAGAGAGTTCTAGGTCTATAAAATGGATGGTGTGTACGAGAGCTAAGAACTCAATCTAAGTCAAGTGCAACACCCCTTTGTTGGGATAAGGTGCCATTAACCTTGTAAATCCCAATATTGTATTTATTGCATTTATTATATGTAATTTATAATTATCCATGATGAGATGTACTAGTTTCACTGGTAGGGGTAATTTTAGAGTAACTAGAGGTAATTACGGAGTGACTTTTACTACTGGCAAATGTAAAAACTCAAAGTAAATGAGGGTAGGCATGCTCCCTTGAGGAATCTACTACATTTGGCATGTATGACAACTGTCATAATGTTTGGTAAGTGAATCTATGACAGCTACAAGTTGTCATAAGATTCTGAGATTCTATGACGCATATGACATATATTAATGAGTTGTAAGTTGCTATTTTTAGCCCAAGGTTCCTATCTTGGAAAGATACTCTTTTGTGGAATCTATGATGGTTATGACGTGTCATAAGATGATGTAAGAGGCCAGATTTAGTCTTAGGCCCCCAACCTTTGCATGGTTGTTTTTGGACAAGTGTAAGATGCTTGGAAGATGGTAATTAATATTTACAGGTTGGAGAATCTTAGGAGAGAGAAGGTGAACGCCTAGGATGAGTTGGAAAATGTTTCTATAAGTATTTTCCATGTATTTGTTGCTACAATATAGATTTTAGGTACTCAGGTGCTATCAGAATGTTGATGGATTGAAGACTTGTGGAGAGAGTTGTGTAGTTGATGTATTGTACAGATCTTTTACATATTAATACAAACTTGTGCCTCTTTCCTGGTGGAGTTTTTTACCCACAAGGGTTTTCTCCACATAAACACTATGTCTTGTGTTGAGTTCTTCATGTTTGACATCTTTTCTGTAGTGGGTTTTATGTTTTGTTACAATCTCCATTGTTAATGCACACTTAAAGATTGCTGAAATTTATTCAAATCAGATTTCCATTAAAGTAGTGTTGCTTTCATTTCTAACACCTATTGCAAACTATAATCATTCTTTTGTATTATTGAAATATATATTTTTTTATGTCAGTACTTTGTGTCTCTTATGTGTGATTGTGTCTTAGGTTGTATCCAGCTTAAGCATCCCTTCACTCAGACCCCTAGCCTCGACTACATGAAATCTTTTCAATTATATCTAATTATAGAGCTAACAAGCTTCAACAATCTTTCTAATTAGTTTAGATCCACACATCAAAGATCAATTCTATGGTGAGCAAGATCAGTCTTGTGGAACTTGGGATTGAACCATACATGTTTGCTCTATTCAAATTATGAGACATTCATCAGACAAAGGGTATAATTGTCATAATAGAGATGAATTGTTTCTATGAATCATAAACATTATCTCCACATCATCATTCGTAGAGCGTAAGTACCTAATTCCCTCCTATTTAATTGTCACATTTATTACTTTCTATTTATCAACCCAACTCTAATTTTTTTCTATGTTAATTGTATGATTACCAATTTTTATTATTTATTCTAGCCTAGATTAGATTTATTTATAAGTGTGGGTGATTTATTTCCCTTACATTTATTATCAAACTTGACTTTTCTTACACAACCTAGATTTCCTCCTAGGATTTTCTCCTTCATTAGGGTTTTTATAGATCTATACCCTCTAATTGCTTTAACACGTTATTAGATCTTGTTAAGGTTTATAATCCCTAATATATTGTATTTCATACCTATATATTTATTTAGGGTTTTGTGGCTAATTGATATATCTTATATTTTAGTCACCCTACCCACTCCTACTTTGGCCTCTAGGCTTTGCATTTCTAATAGTTTCAAGTTTAATTCTTAACTACTTTTCTACTTTTCATTAATCACAGGTCATCATTATTTATTTTCTCCTTTAGGGCTTTGAGAGTTACTTGTATACCAAAGTCTCTTCCCTCTCATCCCCCTTTGTGAAGGAGTGATGATCGTTTGAATCCCCATATGGTTAAATCCATTAAGAATGGTGTCTCTAATGATGTGTCATAACATGTAGCTTTTGAACCTAAAATTTCACTCCAAAAAATGACCTAATTTATTCTGAATAGTTATTTAACTAATGCATAAGTCTAAGAGTGTGGAATAAATATTTGTTTAACGTGACATTATGGCACATATATCACTTCATGTTAAATTTTACTGTGTATTGTGTTAAAACACCATGATATCTAGAATTTAGGCCAATAAGTTGGAATTAATAAATGTATAATAAATTTCATTTAAAATATATTGATCGCCTTCATGTATAAGTTGTAAGTTCAATTACTAATCTAGATTGTCTTGTCATAGTTTATTGTACTAACTAAATTGATAAATCTAAAGTAACTATAGCTTAGATGATCATACCACATTAGTAAAAAGTATCATTCTGATTCATAAATAATCTCAAGAGGTAAACATTACAACAATATATATTTTTAATCAACTAAGTCATTATCTTGACTATCTTGTAAAACTACACATGATCTCAAATGATCTAAGATAGAGTCACTAGGATTCTATCAAGTATATTCAAACAATGGATAATATCAAGTACAAAACTACACATAAAATTTGATATACAAATTTATTTTTCAATTTTCAATCATGTATCTTATTTACAACAAATTATTCTAGATCACACAACATATTTTCTACACAAAGGTATGCAACACCGTAAAATACAAGAGAGTTGAGCCTACAACATGTCTTGAATCATTAATATATATATTTACATCAACATGTGTGTAAATAGATAATAAAGTATAAAAGCTCCAACTCTATACCTCAGTATTAAAATTATATCTCAACACAAGCTAAAAACTGAAACTAGAAAAGTGGGGGGGAGAGAGAGAGAGAGAGAGCATCATGGGATCATTCCTCCACCAACCATAGATTTGTATGGCTCCCTTATCTGCCACCCTAAAAGCTGGGATCCTACCCTTTACCAATAGGGTCACATAAATGTGTACATACTGCATAGAAATAAAGATAGGAACAAGTGCAAAAGACACACTATGACTCTTAAAGAATAACAAAATCATCACATGACATATCCCCTTGGCTAAGGTTTAGAAAGGTAAATGTGAACTATCTCCATAACATGGTAAATCATAATAGTTCCATACAATCAAGAGTGAAAACCTTGAGTCATCATACACAAAAATTAAGTAAGTACAATAGGATAGGACCTACTCACCACTATATAGAGATGTCAAGTTGTTTCGAATATTCATTCTTAGCATTTCCTAGATAGTATACATTTGGATCACTTCATTTATCACATGTAGTATGTCAAAGAACACAAAAATATTTAAGAGGTCCTATAAGCCATGTCATTCTTCCTAGTTATTTGAGAGACTAGATGAGATGCATAATGTAATCGACCAATTGCATTATTTATGTGTAATTGATCAAAGAACTCAAATGAATTGGATGAGGCCCCCATAAGCCCCACCATTTCATTTAGATGTTTGTTTGATTTGCCATGGAGGAATAATGTGATTAAACTAAACAATGATATAGGAAACATGTGAAATTCAATAAGTCAAACATAGTAAAAACAACATATACACATATACTAATTATGGCCACGTTCTCATAAAATTCCAAATTTGCATAATGAATACTAATTTGAAAGGAAAGTAAAGACATTTTGTAAATGTACATTTAGAATAGAACCCTTATTTCACTTTTTTGCATGGGTCATATAGTGAATTCTTCACTATAGGAAGCAAATTCCTTATGCCTTGTTTGTAATCAAAGAATAATGCCTCATGGCATTGGAAAATCATTCTTGATTTCCCAATTTTGAAGTTCTGATGCATTATGTTCAGATATGCTAAATAAGATGAAGATCTAATGGATCACAATGTTTCCTAATATTATAAATGAAGATTTAGTCATAAATCCCACCATTAGTCCATGTCAACATTGGTTTCCTTTTGATTGGTGCAACAATATAATATATGCTAGTGGGGCCCACTCATCCCAATAATTCTATCTTGTTAGTTGTTATATAATTAATGCAACATGGTGTGATCCTAGGACTTCTTGAGAAGTAGAGTGATAATATTTCTTTGGGATAGTACATGATGTTTGATCTGATAACACAAGTTCATCGATTGGCACATGGGACATGTAGCCATTTCATCATAGATCTCCTCAATGATGATCTATAGCAACATAGTTTTCAAATCTGCAACATCCACAAGCTATCTTACAACTCTAGAATAGTTTGGGTCAATGTCTATCACATATTAGACTCAAATTCCATTGTAGATACCAATCCAACATTGAAGGCCAACTAAATTTTGTCATGTGTGATGCAATATAGGGAAATTTACCTACTCAAAGCTACAAAGTGTAGTGCTACACAACAAACTTTATTTATCATGTACCCATGGCCTATGCAGTAGACTCCAACCACCAACAAGAGACTTCAAGGCATTGAATTTATAGAGATATCACTATCTCCTTGACCAATCTATAAATTTAAACTCCTATTTGGGGGGAGGACTATTGTGGGATAGGGAATTCTAGGTATAAATATTGACTTGTATGCATCTTGTTAGTTTAGATGCAATTTTCAATAGATGCACCTGTGAGTCTAATGTGCAATCCAAGTCTTAGGTTAGGTGATATGTAATTGATCTTTTGAGCCTGATGCTTGATCCTAATATCGACCTTCTCATGATTATACAGGGGAGCCTCTATGCATGTTTCCAAAGTAGATGTATTGTACATAGTGGTCAATTGATGTTATGATCATTAAAATAACAAACTCCTATTCTAGAAATTTTGATTCTTGTCTATGCTTATGAGTTGGCCATTTCTTTCTATTGATTATTGTATTGTGAGTTGTAAAGCTCTAGTATGGCCGTGAGAATGTAGCTATCTGGTGTGAACCTTTATTTATGTAAATTTCTTTTTGTAACTTCTTTCTCTTTTCCTTGCACAAATTTAGGCTTATCTAGTGATAGATAAGGAGTTGGCCTTATAATCCCAAAGATTGACTTGTTAATCACATCCCACATCAACTAGTCTTTCCATTGTTGGTGGTCTTGCATGGTTCATTGGTTCTGAATGAGACCTTTAGACCTCTCAATAGGTCCTAAAAATATTATGATATTCCACCATATTTCCATATAGGGCCAACAACCCCACTATATAAGCCAAGGCTTCATGTATCAAAAAGTTCTCATGTTAAATTTTTGTGACCTTAAACAAGTTAGATTAAGATTTTGAAAAGTCTAACCATGTCTTAGATGTATGAAAGGAGTATTCAAGGATCTCAAAGCTTGGCAATTATCAACAATCCTTTACAATAACTATATCATGAAAAGTTAAGATCATTCTAACTTAAGATTAATTTCTCACACCCAAAAGAAATGTCATTTCACTTGACAAAACATTTACTAATCCTTTTCTTTCTTTAACACTAGTAAATCTAAAAGATTCCATAATTTATCTTTACACTTGGAAAACTAAATACAATTGACACTATAGGATGATCAACCTTATGAACTTATAATAGACCAAGGTATGTTCTATCCTTCAGTACAATGATCTTAGTAAGGGATTACTCAAACACAAACCTTACTATATTTTAGGGTTTGTAAGGTTGTCATAGTTGGAAAACATAAAATGAATAGATTTTTCCTCTATTATTTTGACTAGGCACTCATATAGTAAGATGAATATGTTCCAAGGATACACAAAGACTAAAGGAGTTTCTATTCCTAGCATAAAGTGAGGTTTCCTCTATATACTTTCAACAAATCTTCTATTAATAGTAATATCTTCAATTCTAATGATTGGGATGACAAAGTATCCCCCAAGTCATGCAAGGGTTTATCCATTTCTATCCTAGAATGAACCCAACATAGAGAAACAATACAACAAAGACCACCACATAAGTTATAGCTAGAATCATTCTATAATGTAGTTCTCCCACAAAGTTAAACAATCCCTACACTCTTATAATTTTCTCCATACCATAAAAAACTACTACAATATTACCAAAATAAACAAACACCTAGACCTATAGGGATAGACAATATTTGCATAGAGCCATTATCAACCCAATTCACTTAGCATAGAAGGTACAAAAGAAAATAGATCATAGCTATATGTAGTAGTTGTCCTAGTAGGGACTATTCTTAACCTCAAGAACTCATTTCTCACTCATAGAAGGAATTAATTTGAACATCAAGTAAAAAAGAATGGTTCTCACTTAGTAAATAATTTTAAACTGTAGATCCAATTGTTTCACTATCCAAACACAAACTTAAGTATAAAATGTGTATCTTGCATACTTACTCAAGAATATCACATAGAATTAGACTCTTGATAGCTCCAAAAGACCTTCAAATCATAGATTCCAACCTCTATTACACACACCAAATATAGAAAATAACATACAACCAAATGAATACTATCTTTTTTTTACCTTACAACCATATTAAAATGAAAACCAACTCCCACAAACCACTATAGTTCTCCAACATTAGCTATAACTTCCAATAAGCATAAACAATCAATACAACTAAGAGTAAAGCTCCTTCCATGCTGGTGAGTCACTAGTAGGGATTCACCCTTGACCAACAACTTAAACAATGTTGAGACTATATTTTTCAACAATAACAATTCCATTACCTTGCACTATTATGATAGTAGTGAAGACTAATAAATGCTCATTAAAGACTGAGTGGAGTGTTTTTATTAAATGCCTTCTATGTTTCCCACAAAATATTTTACACAAGAATTATTTCATTCAAATATATGCTTAGTGTCATTGTTAACATCATCACATAAAGGATTAATCTTGTTTACTTTTTTATAAAAAAGGCTTTTAGTATAGGTTTAAATCATTTAATCAACTTAGAATGATGGGTTAATACACATATATCATGAAAGAAACACACATAAAGCACTAAATTAGGATTAATATTACCTAATATTTCCAAAATAGAATTGAAAATGGTTGAACAACACAAAGTAGACTTAACACCAAATGCATAACAAGATCTAACACATCATGACAAGCAAGTAACCAAAAGTGAAAAACTAGCCACAACTATGTTTCCAACATGCAATTTGAATAACACGACAAAAAAGTAGTAAGGGATACTTGAAACAAAGATAAGGTGTCAAATGTAAAATGACTAGAAGTTAGCAAAATGGCATCGAGTTATAGAAATTGAATTTACCATATTCAACACACAAACATGCCTAAAATTCACTTGTCCTCCTTTCTTCCATGTCCTTACACAATTTGACAACATCCTCCCCCATGATGTTCTCCCTCCATCAAGAACATGACCTAGTAGAGAAAGGATCTATTCAAAACATACATTAGTCCCAAAATAAACAATAATTAGAATTAAATTTATTAGAAATAGAAATAAAATAATAACATTAAAATTTACTTACAAAACCCAATAATAATCAATCAAGAATTATATGATACCGTACCTAAACAATAAGACATAATATTGGATTATATCAGATGATGAAATATAAACAAGACTTATATCCAATCATCTAGTGACAACTATCCAAAATTTAATAAAGTTACAAAGCAAAATAGTAATTATTAAATAAGCTTACTAGGGATACTACATCATTTTCCCTTAAACAAGCTTCATCCTAGAGATCTAATGTTTTAAAACAAGTTAGGAAACATTTTTTTGTTTCATGTAAATCCTCACAAGTTGCACTATCTTTTGAGTATTGGTACCATTCACCCTTACATTAGTCAATGTCTTAATTTTGTAGTTAATCGATGCTTGAATAATCATAGTGGTTCCATTGGTATTATTCCCTGATCTTGTACCTACAAATTATCCTAGTTAAAAACATATGTTAGATTAAAAATATACTATTTAATAAGTGACACATGGAAGACATGAATTTTATATAGAGCTAGTGGTAGAGCTAGTCAGTAAGCCATAGAATTGATCTCTAAAATCTTGAAAGACCCTATGAAACATGGAGAAAGTTTTATTTCTTTCCCAAACTTTATCAAACTTTTATGAGGTTTCACATGAATAAAAACCTTCTCATCAACAAAAAAATACCTTGGTGTACATCCTTTATCTATATAAATTTTGGTTCAATTGTTTGCTTCCTTTAGTCTTTGTTTGCTTTTCTTAACTTGCTCTTTCATATCCTTCAACATTTCTAGCCCTATCACTACGGTGTCCACCAAATTATCCAAAATTAAGGGTGTTATGCACTTACACACATGTAACGTTTAAAATGGAACCATGCTAATGGATGAGTGATGAGAATTGTTGTAAGAAAAACCATTAATGGAAGTTATTTTTCCCATTTTATATTGTTGATCCATGCAATATGTGTGCAAAAGATCTACAACTTGATTGATCATTTCCATTTGACCATCTATAGATGGTAGGTAGTACTAAATTTAGAGTTGTTCCCAATTCTATTTGAAGAGTTGTCTAGAATTGTGAATCATTCTAGTATCCTTGTTAGATATTGTCCTTTTAGGAATATTGTGAAGTTTATAGATCTCTTCACAAATTATATTCTAGCTAGTGTGGGTGAGTCATCCTTTAAGTTACTGAGTATTAAATGTGCTACTTTTGTTAGTCTATTAACCACCACTAGAATTGTGTCCTACTTATACAATGTTAATGATAGTCCCTAGATGAAATCCATACTCATTATCTATGAATCATTCTTGAGTATCTTGTGAGGATACAACAAACCAACTATATGGATGTGTTTATCCTTGATTTGTTAGTACTCCAAAAAAATAGTTCAAAAAATCCCTCTTGATTCTTAGCTATAAATACAATGGTTTTAGATCAACATTTTACTAGCACCAAGATGCCCTGAATGAAATGTGTTATGAGCTTCATGCATCGCTTTAGTCTTTAGATCATCTCTGACTAGTACATATAACCTACCTCAATACACAAAAAATCATCACCTTCCAACCTATAACCCTTACCTTTTAATGATTTAGTGTTATCCCTTAAGACTTCTAGAATCTTCAAGTAGTGGGGATATTTAGCCAAATTAGCTATCACCTATTGTCAAAATGTGGTTCAAGAAACAAATAATTCTACAATATGTTGCCTCTTGTGTAAAGCATTAATTACTCAATTCTCTTTACCCTTTGTGTACTCTATTTCAAAATCATGCTAGCACAAAATTCTAGCCAATGCCTTTACAAAGAGTTAAGATTGGGTTGAATAAATACATGCACTTCAAGCCTAGGTGATCTATCTTTATCTCAAATGGTTTACCTAGAAGATAGTGTCTCCACTTCTATAATGCATGAGCATTCATTGCCAACTCTAAACCTTGTGGTGCATAATTTACCTCATAAGGCTTTATATTATGAGCTTCATACACTACTACACCTTCATATTGCATCAGCACTTCACCAAATTTTTCTAGAGATGTATTTCTAACTACAACAAAGTGACCATTAGGATTGGTCAACCTAAGTGAAGACACCTAAAATTGACTTGCTCCGAAAACCAATTTCCCATATCTCTACACCACCAATTATCCCTCTTATTAATTAAATAAATTCATTTTATTTAATTAATTCATCCCTAATCATCTACCCTTAACCATTTATCCATCCTTTGTGACCAATTAATTCATTTAATTTATCACTATACCTTACAACATTATCCCTCATTAATTAAATAAATATTCTCAATACTTATTTAGTTAATTTGTCCATCTCCCTAATCCTTATTAATTAAATAAACCATACTTATTTAATTAATCTACCCTTCTAATCAACCTAAACCTAGCCTAGTTGATTAAATAGCAATTATTTAATTAGCTACTCTAGCCTACCTATCCCCTAGACCTAAATTAATTAAGCTAAACACTTAATTAAACCTTGCTTAACCCATTCTCCCACACACTTTGAATAAAAATCAAATTTTTATTCAAAGGGTCGCATCTTCCTCTTACACATGTAAGTGTACATGTGTCCTTGACCTTCCCACTTGTCCTAGTCTCCATTAATGGAACTCTTCCCCTTGTGAATTAAAAATTTACATCTAACTTGTCATATACAACTCTTCCCCCAAAATGAATTTTTATTCTCATCACCCTTCCCTATGTGAATTTAAAATTCACAAATAATGGGAGCCATCCAATCTCATTGACCAAATCTTAGCCTTTGATCTCTCTTGTCCAACCCTCTTGTGACACTTGTCACGAGACTACAACTCCAATCCAAACCCTAATCCTCAAGCATTCCTAGCCATTGATCTAAACTTTCAATCCTCACCCTCCATCCTTTTTACCAAAAATCTATAAATAGAGCCCTCACCAAGCCATTTGGACAAACTTCTTCATCATATCATAACTATGCCCAAATTTCTATCAAATCTCCTAATCTTACCATCATAATTCCAAAATCATTCTAGCCTCTCTATCCATATCCAATCTCTATCTAAATCCTTTATCAAATCCATCACTATCCTCATCAAACCAACATTGTGTTAAAAGCTAGAGTGTTTGGGTGCAACACTCTCCACCTTAGCAAGGAGTAAGAAGATCTTGAGGTATATTTTGTGTGTTTTCATGCATTTTATTTGTGTTTTTAACCTCTAAGATTCTTCTTGTCTTCATTTGGCACACCCGATGGGACCCACAAGGTCCTAATCTAACATTTTGTGTGAGCTTTTGTGTTTTGAAGATGTGTTTTCGCAGGTTTGCCACCAAAATCTCTCTGTTTGGCGCCATTAATCCTCACAGTGGCCCTATTTCCTCATCTCGTGGTGCCATTTTGAACTGTTTCGGCACCTATTTTGCATGACTCTCACTAACACTTATCCAATCCCTTTATTTGAGCTTAATCACATTCATCCTAATCCACTTCATCCTTAGTTATAGTCTATCTTTATCATCCTAATCATTCTTATCCACCTCATCTTAATCCAATCACCCATCTATCTTAATCATCCTAACCATCTATCTTATCCACGTCATCATTCAATCAACCTATCACTTTCATCCAAATCATTCAATCCAATCCTATCCTAATCACATCTATCTCCAAAATCAAACTTCCCAACCCTTAATCCTTAATCAATAATCATCCTTTGCAAATCAAACTTTGGTTAAGGATTTAGTCTCCTTCATCCTCCGTCAACCCTTCATCCAAAATCCCAATCACAATCATCAACATCTTTATCAAAATCCAAATCAAGACCTCAGTTGATCATCATCAACCTTTGTCAAAACTTTCTTGAGATCATTAGTCTATCTTAAGTAAGTCATCAACAATCAACCCAATCATTTCTATTGCTTAAGTGTCATTAGTCTACCTTAAGCATAGAGAAGCATCAATTATCCATCAAATCAAAATCAAAACGAATCATCCTAAGGTCTTGAAATTTGATCTCTAATATCACAATCATCCATTATCCTCCATCATCCCATATCTCTCCAACAACATGGATCCTTATGTGGCAATGCAACATTTACAAAGAATTAAATATGCCTATGAGGATTTTGATCCTATCACTAAGGAGAAATTCAAAAATATCATTAAAGATATCCCCTTAGCACACCTCATCATTGGAGAATCCCAAGCCCCCACCCCATCCAGATCATATCAACCTTCATCATATCAACCTTCAACCTCATATCAAACTTCACCTTCATGTCAATCTTCATCCCCTTATATATCCATGCCATCATACCTACTCAATCAATCAATACCTCCAACTTATCCATCCCCCAAGCTTTTTCATGATAACTTTGATCAAGGGAACACCAATCTAGCACACCTCATGGCCAAAGTTCAAATATTATATCAACAACCATTTCCCCATGTAAATCCCTATCCTTCAATCACTCCATCACAATATCCCTCCAATCTTATCAACCTTAATACATCATCCTATGTATCTCCCAATCCATCAATCCCTATCACCCATCTACCATCTAATCCACCATCAAACCTTCCAAATCTTAAGCCAAGAACACCCAATTAATCCTTGAGGGATTTTATCTGAAGAAAAAGAGAAGCTAGAGAGTCCTCCAAATCCCCCACGCCTCCAACACCACCATCCAATCCATCGCCTATCATTGAACTCATCCAAGAAACATCACTACCTAATCCCATCATCCAACTATCCAATCCCAATCCTAATCCACCACCATCCACCCTTACTATCCATCCATTATATTGTTCTTCAACCCATACACTCATGAAGGATGTCATCCTTTGGCTATTAGCAAGGAATCAAACACCCTCATGCAATCCAACACCCACCAAACTTCTTGAACAATCTCCTATCATAAGTCAAAAACCATCATGTATCCATGTTCAAGAACCCATAAGTCAAGCACCTATCACATCCATCCAATCACCCAACACATCTATCCAAGTCACTCCCACTTCTATCCAAACACATGAGCTATGTCAAGAGTCAAATACAAAGCATGTTGTAACATCAACCCTCTATCCTAATCAAGATCTAAGCATCCCATCTAACCCCATCCCCGAGCCCCTCCCATCTAGTGATCAACCTATTGATCCCACACCATCTTCTATAACCAATTTACCATCCCCCATTAATCTTTTACCTCCATCTACCAATCCCATCCCAAATCCATCCTCTTATCCACTTGGAAAAAGCACTTTCATCTATGGTGGCTCCCTCATAGGAGGTGAACAACTTCCATCCACCACCTATCCTCTTCCAACAAAATAATAGATTCGCGTCTTGTTTCCAAAGCACTAAACACCCCATTGCATGTCATATGCTCCAACACATGAACTATCAAGGCAAAGGCTTAGGCCTTCACAAACAAGGCATCTTGGAGCCCATCCACACCACATTCCATCCATCCTTGCATGGCCTTGGCTATACACCCCAAGGAAAACAATCTAAACATGTTGGTAACATCCACCCATCTTCCAAAATGCATTCATCCAATCCAAAACATGGTGCACCTCATCTCACCTCCAAATCATATTTCGTCATTCCCCCTCCATCGTCATATCATTTGCAAAAGCATGTGACCATCCATCTTCCTCCATCAAATTTACCTCCACTACTTCCAACTCAAAATATCCTATTAAATCCACTTTACCTCCTATCCTACCAACTATCCCTATCCACAAATCCTCTTATCCTCCCATCCTCCCAACTTCGAATATCCCTATCCTCAAATCCACTCATCCATTTATCCATAAATCCACTTTTAATCCCTCCACCCATAAATCCCCTAAAATCTCAAATCAAGACCAACAAAAGCACACATCATCCAAACATAAAGCTTCCACCAAATCCATGGGATTCAAAAGTAATAATTTGAATGCCTCAACTCATAAAGCATAAATTCCTAGATATGCTATCCATTCCAAGCAAAAGCAAAAATCCAAAAGGCTATCAAAGCCCACACCATCAAAAGAAAAAACAAAAAAAAAATGGTGTAGGTCCCTAAACAAAAAGCACCAAACTCTAATGAGGCATTCACATCCCAATCTACCCCAAAATCCAAAACATCTAGCTCCCCATCTAAAAATCCCATAATTCCTAAGTCCATTTGGGTACCTAAATCCCCAAATCGGCCATCCAAAAATCCCGTATCCCGATCCCCATTACTACCCACCCCCCATCCAAAATATAAGTTTCAAAATACATCATAATGTGTGCAACCATTGGTCTTGGTTCTCCTCCACCACATGGTATTCCCACATACCTCCATCTCTCCATCTTTCATCCACTATCCTACATATCTCCCCCATCACATCCCTATGGTCCATGCTTTTGCATAAACCTTATATAATCCACGTCATAATCCACTATCCACCATCCATTCCATCTTCTCCTATCTACCAACATCCATGCACATAATGCTACATCCATCCATCATCCTCCAACTATCCAACATGGGACCATCTTCCACTTACTATGGAAACAGATGCTAGAGTCCCTATCCAAAAAAGCAAAAAAATCAAAAAATCAAGAAAATAGTAAAGAGAAAAAAATATGTCCAATGGTGAAAACCACTCCTTGTGGCACCTTGGGCAAGTACCATGATTAAAACCCCTTGTGGGCATCATGCATAATCCCTTCTCCATCCATTTTGTATCCCTATACTTGGGTACAAAATCATACCCTTCATCCACATCCATAATATCCTTTGCATATCCTATCCATTATCATATCATATTCCTATCTTCCATCCCCTATCCTATCATCCCCCATCCATCCTATCTAGTAAATATTCCTCCTTAGATCTTGATAAAGACAAGGGGAAAAATATCAAAACATGCTTTAGACACCTTTTGGCATACGTCCCTTTTTCCAAGCACATCCTCCACCCATCTATCTACTACAAAGTCCATCCATTCCTTCTAAGCATAAGCCCATCATATAAAATCCTAAGCATCATACCTAGAATGGGGCATATGATTCCTTGCAACCTAGCCCTTGGAGAAAATACTTATCCCCACTTCCATCTATCTAACATGCATCCCTATTACTTGTCCATTCATCTATCAAAAAATCTCCTATCCATTATCCTTTCATCACCAATCCCCCTATCCAACCCCATCACCTTCACCTCTAGACTTGGCAGTCCCTTGTCATTGGTATCTAGCACTTAAGTTATCCAAATGCAAACCAATGCAATCATCCCACAATAAAACCATACCTTCCAAAATCAAATATACAAAAAAAAATCAAAATATCCCCAAAAATCAAAAAATAATACAAAATCCAAAAACACCAAAAAAAATCAAAAAATTACAAAAATCCCAAAAACAATCCCACAACATCATCACAATCACCTAAATCATCCAACACATCATCTTCCAACATCATCACATCTATCCTCAATCATCCCACATCATCATCACAAATCATAACTACATGTTATCACCACCTGCATCTTAATGTGCCTTGATCCCGTGGATACAGGGTATGTAGGTAGTCTGGAATACGAAGGAAGTTTCCAGTACTTAGGTACATAAGATGCACCCATCCAACCGATTTGGATGGTCCCTATTTACTGAACTTATGCTAGATCCAAATACAATATCCCAAGCATCGCATTACTGATAAAAGTAATCATACCTTAATAAAAATCATCAACTATCAAATCAACATCAACCACAACTTGTAACCATCATATCTTGCGCCAATCCAGCAACATCAACCATCAATATCATCCAGCAGTTCCTGCCTTAATGGATATATCATTCCTACAATAGGCAAAATCCATCAATCATCATCCATCTTGGCAAGAGATACAATGGTTATTTGTTTGGTTTGTTGGTCTTTTGGTTTTTGACTTTTATCTTTTGTCCTATTCGAAGATCACATCAAAACTACTTTGATCTCACTATATCATGGTATGTGGAAAAAACATCTAGAATGGGGCATAGTATTGCTTTTGTATGTTGTGCTTGTGGGTGGTTCTCATTACTCCAAGCTAGTATTCATATCTTGTGGATCATAGGGTCGGTTCCAGCATATTGATTTCCTTTTGCATCTAAGGTTCTTCATACCTTTTGTGTACTAAGGGCTTATGCTATGATTCCCCTTCCCTCATCTAGACAAGGTTGTACTATCTTGGGCATGCATGGGATCACCCTCTTGTTTGTGTGTCTAGTCCATGCAAATGTTGGATAAACATCATCACCCTGGTCTCCTATACCTTGGTGAAAATATCCACTTTGCTATAACAAACGTAGGATTGCTCTAAATCATTTTCAGCACAATAATCATATATTTCCAATCCATCTATCATCTAATCATCAATCCATTGACAATCTTTGATCTCACCCTTGTCCTCTAACCACTTCAACCAATCTGTTCCATCCATTTCGAGAGCACATCCGTATTCTTGCAACTCGCTTGTTCTCTCGAGGGGGCATCACTCTTACCAATCATCCCTAAACCTTACCCTATTCTTCTAAAGCAAAACCTTTTTCTATCTAATTCAACTCTATATTTTAACTTCTTTGAAATAATGTTACTTAACCGCAACACCATTTCAAAGAGGGGCAAATGTAGACACCTAAAATTGACTTGCTCCGCAAACCAATTTCTTGTATCTCTACACCACCAATTATCCCTCCTATTAATTAAATAAATTCATTTTATTTAATTAATTAATCCCTAATCATCTACCCTTAACCATTTATCCATCCTTTGTGATCAATTAATTCATTTAATTTATCACTATACCTTACAACACTATCCCTCAGTAATTAAATAAAAATTCTCAATATTTATTTTGTTAATTTGTCCATCTCCCTAATCCTTATTAATTAAATAAACCATACATATTTAATTAATCTACCCTACTAATCAACCTAAACCTAGCCTAGTTGATTAAATAGCAATTATTTAATTAGCTACCCTAGCCTATCTATCCCCTAGACCTAAATTAATTAAGCTAAACACTTAATTAAACCTTGCTTAACCCATTCTCCCACACACTTTGAATAAAAATCATTTTTTTTTCAAAGGGTCACATCTTCCTCTTACACATGTAAGTGTACATGTGTCCTTGACCTTCCCACTTGTCCTAGTCTCTATTAATGGAACTCTTCCCCATGTGAATTAAAAATTCACATCTAACTTGTCATATCCAACTCTTCCCCCAAAATGAATTTTTATTCTCATCACCCTTCCCTATGTGAATTTAAAATTCATAAATAATGGGAGCCATCCAATCTCATTGACCAAATCTTAGCCTTTGATCTCTCTTGTCCAACCCTCTTGTGACACTTGTCACAAGACTACAACTCCAATCCAAATCCTAATCTTCAAGCATTCCTAGCCATTGATCTAAACTTTCAATCCTCACCCTCCATCTTTTTTACCAAAAATCTATAAATAGAGCCCTCACCCAAGCCATTTGGACAAACTTCTTTATCATATCATAACTATGGCCAAATTTCTATCAAATCTCCTAATCTAACCATCATAATGCCAAAATCATTCTAGCCTCTCTATCCATATCCAATCTCCATCTAAATTCTTTATCAAATACATCACTATCCTCATCAAACCAACATTGTGTTAAAAGCTAAAGCAATCCACATTTTCTACATTCAACATTTGGGTAAAGCTAGAGTGTTTGGGTGCAACACTCTCCACCTTATCAAGGAGTAAGAAGATCTTTAGGTATATTTTGTGTGTTTTCATGCATTTTATTTGTGTTTTTAACCTCTAATATTCCTCTTGTCTTCACTAAGAATAGACATTATCATCAATATCAGCTTCAAGAGTTTGAAGGCTTGCTAACACTTCTTAGTATAATGGAATCACTTGCCTTTCCTCTACAAAAAAGTTATAGGACTGGATATCCTAGACAATCCTACTACAGATCTCTGATCTTATAACCAATGAACCTCACAAAAATATGCACTTTAAGAACATTTATGGGTATTGGCCATTCTATTATTGTTGTAATATTATATGGATTAATAAAATACTCTTTGTTGAGATAATATGACCCAAATAATGTACCTCCTAAAAGAATCCACACTTTAAAAAATTCTCATGCAACTTGTGCTCCCTAAGTCCCTACATTACCGACTGCAAATACTTAACATGCTTCTTCTTCTTATAATAAATTAAGATATCATAAAATAATATGATTAAAAATTAATCTAAGTAATCATTAAATATGTCATGCATCAATTTCATGAATGCAACAAGAGCATGGTCAAACCAAATGGTACACTTGTAGTGCACATGCTGAATTCAAATTTCATCTTATGGTTATTTTCTACTTTAATCTTGAGCTAATGATACCTAGACCTAAGATTGATCTTGGAAAACATTATTTCTCTTCTCATTTGGTTGGATAAATCATCAATCCTAAGTGGGGATACCTATTTTTTAATTTTTTCCTTGTTGAGCATCATGTAGTCTATACACACAATCTTCCATCTATTTGTGGAACTTTCCCAGCCTTCCGAATTTTCTTCAATTCACCTCCCATATCTAGTTCCGCTTATATTTTCCATGAAATTTCAACACCATATTTTCCATTCCCTCCTCTTTGCAAAAGACTGATAGACTCTAAGATGTCATTTTTCTCATCCCACTTCTTGTCCTATTGTCTTGTTTTGCATTCAAATCCCCTTGTTCCTTCACCTTCAAAATCACTCTTTGCTTCCTTTGCAAAAATCTGATAGACTTCCATATTTGCTTCATGTGCTCCTCAGCTTGTTCCCTCCCTCTTTTCCACATTCACTTCATTAATTCCCTCCACTTCCCACCAAGGTCCTATAGCCCTACAATGTTTTTCTGCCTTCTTCACACTAGGTCCTGCATCAAGTTTTCACATTTCTTCCTAAACACTCCAACAATAAAATTTCATCACATTGCAAAGTGATGCAACTTCTGCTTCAACATACAATAGTGCATTGAATTCCTACAACATGTAGTACTACATTGGATTCCCGCAAGCAACCAAAGAAACATAAAAACGAAGTGCTAGGAATAATTTTTTTACTGCAAGGGTAAAAATTTGAGTATTAATGTCTCCAAAAGAGGAGCTAAAAATACCATGGCATATTCCTTTATGCCCATGTGCAATTGTTGATCAAGGGCTCAATTTCTGAAATATGTCACTCATGTGTCCAATCTAAGTCTTCTTTCTTCTCTTTAAATTTTAATTTCTGTGTATTGTTAAGGTTGTTCTAGGAATTCTAGGTAGTGTTCTAAGTTGGAGTTTCCAAACCAATTTTATGTATGTATGCAATTAATTTATAGGGTTTGTATGGAAAGATCCATATAATGCTCTAAGTAATATGAAGACTATGATTTTTAATGTATTTTTTTGCAATTGGCATTGTAATGTCTGTTTGGTAGATCAATATGAGACATACTCTTGTTTTCTCTATGCAATCTGTCTCCAATTTATTTTGCATGCTTCAAGTAATCTGGCAAGTTTCTAGAAGCACATTTATTGCACTTGTATTGGGGATTAGTTTGTTTTTTATTCACATAATGCAGTGAAATTTTCTATTTATTTATGATAAGAAGTATTTCTAACTTAATATGTGGGATTTACAAATTGGGAAAGAATAACTAAAAATTGTTGTATTGTTGAAAATGAGAAGGCATTTGAGGGTCCAAGCTCTGCATGACAAAAGCCAAAAGTCGGGTCAATTAGGCTCATCTAAATTGTGCCTTTGT
Organism: Cunninghamia lanceolata; assembly: GCA_027924645.1. Lineage (NCBI taxonomy): Eukaryota > Viridiplantae > Streptophyta > Pinopsida > Cupressales > Cupressaceae > Cunninghamia > Cunninghamia lanceolata. The sequence goes on along the minus strand of BSBN01002024.1, from coordinate 1,128,954 downwards.
AGTCATTTATTATAGATTGTCTTTGTTTCTACAAGATTAGGCACCGATGCCTGATAATTACATTTGATCCTATGCCTCAAACTTACAAATGATTAACATCTATAAAAGGTATACGTTATTTTGGTTTACTTGTCTTTATGGAGCTAAAAGATGTAAAAGATTAGCTTAAATTCTTGCAAATTCATCATCCCTTTGCCTAATTAGAATGAAGATAAGTTGTTTTATAGGTTATTTGTTCACAATGCTTGTAAAGATATAAAAGATCATGCCTACACATGTTGAATATTGAATCATTTGCTCATGCATCTATGAATGTGTCAAATATCAACATATTTAGGGCCTGTAGTTACAAGTTTGTATGAAACCAGCACAATAAGTTAGTGATAGTGAATTGGACTTATAATTGTGTCATTTGGACCTAGTTTTGTCTTTGTAGTAGTGTCTGTCAATGTTCTTTATCATTTTAAAGACCCTCATTAGGATTACCCTCATGAGTCCTATGGAGCTTAAAGTGTAGAAGATAAGGTCCAATCTTGTCAGTTGGCTTTTCATTGTCCTTGGTTCAATCATAGGGTTGTCATTTTACCTCGATCAACTTGATCCCTAGATCTAGGTATTGTGTCATCCCTCAGAGCTGAAAGTGGCAAGAAAAAACCCTAACAAGTTGGAATAGGAGATCTTAATGAAAACTAAGGTCACCCTCTTCAAACATCTAAGGCAAGCCTACAATTCTCTAATCAATATTATACCAAGACTAAACAAAACCTATAGTGACTTTTGCAACCATGCAACAATGTTCCATTGATCACAATTACAAAAACCCATATGTCCCCCGATAAGTTTGCCACAACCATGGAGATAATGAGGCAACATACTCATAGCTTTAGTAGAAAATAGTAAACAATCCATACAATCTCTTAGCAATCTTTTACAAGAATCAAACTTTTTGTTACCAAGATATTCCCTAATAGGTTTGCTAAGACAACTCAAGATAATATTAAGAATGATTCTTTAAATACTCTTAACAATGGGCATTAAAAAGTCTAAAAAATTTAAACTATATGGAAGGAGACTTCATAAGACCCATATTCTTCTTTTGATCATTCTTCAGTATCAGAGAAAGAAGATTTATTATTTACCCAATTTATCTTAACAATCAAAATATACTCAACCCACTAAAGCTTTTACCTTAGTTTCTTCACATTCAATTTATTTAGTTCTAGTTACAAGATCGATAGCAGTTACAAGATCGATAGCAGTTACAAGATTGATCCATCGAACAAGAAACCTCCTACCCCAACCAACGCTTAAAACTCAAAATATCCTCCAATTAATACAAAACTCAATCCTTCATGCAATCTCCAAGGATGGATAAGAGATGCATTGAAAAAAAAATTGCTTCTAGCATGGAGCATAATTATTCTACAATGTGGCATTCACCATTGCAAAACTCTCCCATTCAAAAATAACAAAAACCATAATCAAATCATAGACTGTCCTTTCAATCCTCACTGTCATACATCCTCGTTTGCAAACATATTCACTCAAGTTTGAGGAGTACTTATACCATGGTCATAATTATTTTGGAAACACTGTCGTTGCCATGATGCCATTTGATCAAGACCTTCACTTTGTGTTTCTAGGTTATATTGAAACTATACAATCTCTTCTTACTCTTCTCACTATATTGTTTCAAACATCCCTATGTCTTCTACTTATGGCTCTCAGTGTAACCCTATCATCCATGGGTCTTTAAGTGCTTCTCAGCCTCAAATGACTATCACTACCTTTTGAGAAGGTCCTCTTATTCTTTTACAGTCATATCACTGTCATAATCATTCCTTGTGGGTGAAACCATGATACGAAGGATTATTGAAAACAACAAAGAGAGGACCTGCAAAGCAAAAATATAGTTTTCAGTACTCGAGCAATGATTTTTTTAAAGTTTTCCCAGTTGGACCATAATGAAAAATCTATAGAACATTATCAATAAAAAAGTAACAATTGCTGGACTTGATAAACAAGATCATAAAATGATGTGTATTCAATAAAATTTCCTTTGAAGTATATGGAAGCCTTGATTCCTTAAAGTAAATGGAAGCCTTGATTCCTTCAAATGTTGTAGTTGCAACTGTCCCGATAGACACGTATACAAAATGTGGAACCATGGACAAGGCACATGAACTATTTGATAGAAAGCCTAAAAAAATGTGGCCTCATGGACTACATAGTTGCAAAACTAGGCTTGAACTTTCCAAGTTGTGGGCCCCCTTCATGGTCTACCAAGTTCAGGCGGCATAGTAAGGCCAACCCAAAAGAGACTCAATAACATTCATGATGTTTTTCCTCATTTGTTCTAGGATTTCATTTCATAGGGGAGAAAGGGTTTGGACTAACAAAAATTGTAACAAACAACAAATTGGAAAATGTTTTAAACTTTAAACTTTAATACAAAAACATATTTTTCAGCTTTGTTTGTAAATTTTTATCAAGCAACTGTTAAACTATCTATTTCAAACACATTTAATTATGACTTGCACAAACCTATCCTAGCTCCTCATTCAGATTTGATGTCCTTGCCAAAGCAGGAGTGTTGCTTTCCTTATGATACATAAGTATATCTTTATTGATGAATTGAGTAGACTGGATAAACTTTATCATCTATATGCCATTAAAAAGAAGCAAGTCAAATACAAAAATGCAGTTTTAAGAAAATTAAAGTGATTTCCATGTTAAGCATATTTGAATATCAAATAGAATTTCAAACTTCATTAAACAAGAATTCTTACCTCAATTGACACATACAGTGAAATAGGAATAATGGTTGAATATAATGTCACAAGGGTAAATAGTGTAAGAGCAGCAACCTGTGTAATGAGGAAAGATGAGAGAAATGAGAAATTTACATAGAAATAAATTGCCCATTAGCTAAAAGAAGAAAACTCAGTAGCCTTTAAAATTTCTAAATATCTAAATTGTCTTTGTGGCTTCAATTTTAGTTGGCATTGTGCCAATATAATAAATTCCAGAGTATTGCTTTGGAATAGGGTATAGATATCCATCAAGGCATGAAGGATAGAGGAATTATTTTAGATGTTGTAGTTGCAACTACCATGGTAGATATGTATGCAAAATGTGGAACCATGGACAAGGCACATGAACTATTTGATAGAATGACGAAAAAAAAATGTGGTCTTTGTTAGGACCATTCAAAATTCTCATAGTCCCACTCAGTTTCATGCAAATTTCCTTCCATAAATCCATCTTAGGAATCCATATTTCTTTTAAAAATTTTCCAGGAGTCATTCATAAGCACCCCATACCAAGTCCATGTGAAAGATATTTGCATTTTTTACCATTGATGTGTTTTTGTCTCTCACTGTAGTCCCTTAGGTCACTCAAAAGGTCTTAGCAAGTGTGCGGGAACCAAGAATAATAAGGGAGCAGTTATCACTATCTCACAGCATGAAGAGATTGCACTTGCGGCATCACGGTATGTAGAGATTGATTAGCGCAGCCCCGCAGTAGTCTCAAAATGAAGTGGCGGGCAGGAGGTATAAATTTAAGTGGCATATGATACTTCATCGTGGTCCCACGATAGTCAAGAGAATAACTGGCGGTAATGCAGTAAGAAGGGGCAGAGGAAAACAATACACTATGCCCTCGCGGTGGCCTCAAGTGAGGCTTACGGTATGGCCGTATAAGGAGTTTAAGTTATGTAAGTGTTGAATACCGCAGCCCCATGATAGTTTCAATTAAGGAGTGTGGTAGTGCGGTGAAAGGCTTCAAGTGATGTTTAGTATACCATGGTCCCGCGATGGTCAAAGAAACAATTTATGGTACCATGGCAGGGAACAAGTCAATAAACATAATGGTATTGTGACACCGTAATGTCCACTCCCTTGGTGTGCGATAACATGGTAAAGGTCAAAATGATGCAGGTTACCCTGCTACCCCGTAATAGTGACCTCACTAGGTCTGCGAGGTAGCGTTAAATGGTAAATGGTAAAAGATGACTTCCAAGTGTTCTCCCACTATAAATGATGACTACCATTGTTTATGGTGGCATGTTTGTGGTAATCATTGAAATGACTACAAAATTGGTGAAATATTTTGTCCATTTGATCTATGATGATCAACGGATTGTGTTTGAAGTGATTTAAACACACAGATTTTCTCAATCCTGGCACAAACCAGAGTAAATGGTGAAATGACCAAATTCATAGAAAAATAAAGCCTAAAATTCCCTTGTATTTCATCATTCAAGCAAGTGCAATGATGATTCTAGACAATAAGCTCAAGCTTTGAAGTGTAATCTGCAAACTTCATTCAACTGGGTAAGTCAATTTCATCATCTTCTTCATAAAAGTTGATATTCGGTTGGTCCTTTCCTTAAATTGATTTAGTAGATCAAAAAATTGTCAAAACCCTAGTTCATAAATGTATCAACACAATGACACCCAAAAAATTTGAATCCACAAGTAAGAAAGCTGAGTCCTCTGCCCCTAAAAGACAAAAAGCGGTCTCTTCAACAATCATTGTGGGTATAAGAAAATATTTTAAGGATATAGCAGAGGGTTATCAAGATGCCAGGGTTCCTATTTCTGGTTGGAGTCTATTTTGGTATTTCTATGGGAAAAAAGATGGTCAAGGTCCTGTTGCCAACCCATGGAACCTGAATCTGGCCAAACTTGTAGTTTCAAATGTGTTTGTTGATGTTGAACTGATCAAAGTATTAGCATAGTGCTACCATCCAGCCACCAAGATAGTTAGATTGCCTAATGAGTCACCATTGGTAGCATTGGACAGAAATTCAATTATTGATTATTTCATGCTTAGTAATCAAGCCCTCACACAGGTTGATTTGAAGAAGAGTGAATATAACAGCCTCAAAAAAACACACAAGAATGACAAATTGCCCATGTACATGAGAAAAGGGGCTAATAATAGAAGAATTGAAATTCCATCCACGACTGTTGAGCCTTTTGTTGTTGATGATTTTGTTGTTTATTTTAAGAGGACATACTTTGCTCTATGTTAGGAGCTAGATATTGATGCCCAAGACAAAATTCCTATGGATTTGATGATGATGGCCATGAGGATTCAGAATCCAGAGGTGAATATTGTGTATGATTTTGCATCATATATTGAAAAGAAGATGGATGAAGGTCTATTGCAAATTAGAGAAAACAAGAAGCCCCTTGATTTCAAATACTATTCCTTGTTGTGTCACTTGATACTGTATCAGAATAGGGGAAAATGGCCTGGCAAAATGGATTTGAGTATGATTGACTAGAAGAGGCAGAGGTTGCCCACACAATGTTGGTGCTACAAATGGGATATTCATTGCAAGAATTGTAATTATGTAGTATTCCATGATGAGTTTGCAATTAAAATAATGAATTCACTTGGTTTCTCTTCTCCCAGGTTGACCAAAAAGGTCAGAGAGATGTTGAGGCCTCTTTCTCATAGGCCAGCACAAGGTCACAAGCATAACTTTTTTGATTGGTTTTTCTTGCCAGACCATACAATAATCAGAGTTTATGGGTTTACTCAACCACCCCATGTGTTACCAAAGTTTGTGCCAGATAGAATTACATTCCTTGAGTTCATGTGGAAGATGCTTTGGATGGTGAAGGATGTGATGAAAAAGGCAAAGAAGGGCACTTTCCTTTCTGATTCTACTATGTTTGGTGATTGGTCAGTTGGTTCAAACACTTTGGAAGAGCTGCAGGCCTAGCTGAAGGCTAAGTATTCTTTGAAATCAAGTACCAAAAGAGTTTGTGATCTAGAGTGTCACATGAATTTTGCCAGGCAAGTCATTCTTACCAGAATGGGGGTATCCCATCAAATCAATTTTGATGAGGATGTGATCAGAAATTGGTCACTTTTGATGAAGTGTATAATGGAAAGAGGAAATGGGAAATTGTAAAAAGGATTGAGGATGACAGGAGAAAGAAAAAGCCTAATTTTGAAGGATTTTTTGTTGATAAGAAGGACCCCTTGAAGAGAATAGATATGGTCATTGATAATTTTCAAAGAATCTATGACAAGTCTGAAAAGGAGCCTACAAAGGCTACCAATCTCCCAGTCAAGAGGCCACTAGGAGTTGTAATTCAAGAGCCTACCCCTGATGCAATGTGAGTTCAAGATCCTGCAGTTTCTGATTCACCTCCTCCCAAAAGGTAAAATACTGATGATGTTTCTCCATTGGTTCCATATGAAATGACTGAAGGAGTTGGAGATACTGAGGAGGTGGCCAGTATTCTAAAGCATATGAGAGATGAAGAGGAAGTAGATCAGCCACTGGTTGGTGAAGAAATAGAGGCCCACAAACTTGAAGCAAGAATGGAGGAACAAGGACAAGGTGAGCCTGAGTTACAACAAGATGAAAGGTTTGTGGCCTCAATGAGGTTCATGGAGGAAGATGATTTCATAAATACTCTAGAATTCAAAGACTTCTAGTTGAAATTAAAGATGAGGGAGCTTGAGGAGAAAGTTGAGATAAATAAGATGGGTGCTGATGAATCACAGCATGAACAAATTGTGACCCAAACTTTCAAATAAATGAAGATTGATGAAATAAATGTTACCCTCGAGGAGGCTAGATAGTTGGTCTTGAAGAGTAATATGTTGATCATCCCTAGCCTTGAATTGGAGAAAATGTTTTTGTTAAGGGAAAATTGGAGTAAACATGAATAATCAATAAATCAATATCAATAATACCCAAAACTCAACGAAAAGGGAAATAATCAAGATCAAACAAACAAAAATGAAACCTTTGCAAACCTCAATACTTCATAGCTTCCGTTGGTTTCCTATCTCAATTGATCTTGCATGTATGAATAAGGCCCTCAGAGAGTGCACTTCTTTGCTATTCTAAGATTGTCAATGGAGAATGGCTATGATAATGCTTTGTAATGAAGATGAGCTTCACAACAATGGTAGTGATATGGTAACAAGATAACAAGTTGATCGCAAGCAAAAGGAATGATGTGGGTGCCAAAGGCGCGCTGTAATTCCTGCAGAGTAACAATACTAAAAGCTTAGATGAAGGAAATGGAAGAATAGGGTTGTATTTATAGACTTGAGAGAAAGAAGATCAATGGTTGAGAAGAAATGAGAAGATCAATGGTATAGAAACCTTGAGGAATGTGCGTGAATAAGAAGAAGACAAGTGTCACACAAAAGCTGTTTTATTTGAGTTAATTGCTTTCTTTTCTAAAGATAAGACATGCTTTTCATAAATTAGAAAGATTTTTTCTAATTTAAGAGATATTGATAAAAACAAGGTTGGTCGAGTCAGTTAACTCAACTTGTGATTTTCTTTTGCAAGATTTGAGAGAAATTAAATAATAAATTATTTAGTTTTGTGTGCATGAAGAAGACTTGTTTTTAGAAGATTTGGAAGATATTTGAAGATAGGAAAGCAAATTAAATAAATAAATATATTTAATTGTTGTGCATGATTTGGAAGAATAAATAAAATGTTTGATTATATTTTATTTTTGGAGATTGAGAGGATTTTAAATAAATTTAATTTATTTATTTAAATTTGGAAGAATGAGTTGACTTAGTTAAATAATTAAAAATTGTTTAATTGTTTGGAAGAATTTAATTAAATAAAGGATTTTATTTAATTTTGACTTTAGAAGAGGTAATTAAATATATTGATATTTAATTGATTTAGGGGAATGTGAATCAAATAAATAAATTGATTTATTTATTTATTGATAAAAGAATTAGAATGAAATAAATATTAAGAATATTTATTTAGACTGAGTCGTGTTATTTTTAGGCGTATACATTTTGCCCCTCTTTGATGCAATGCAGTTTACAGTGTTGCTTCAAAGAATAAATAGTCTGATAATGATACATGCCCTAGTTTTCCCCTGGTACAGGTTATGATGATAGGATGCCCCCTTCAGGAGATTGGACAGGAAAAAGGCAGAAGGCAGAAGGTGTGAGATGGACAATCTCACGATGACGAAGGGAAAACTTGGTTAGGATTGACGAAAATAGGATGCGTTTCTAAGAAATAGGAAGAACATGGGAAGAAACGGGTGCAGGAAGTAGTCATAGTCATCACATAGCCAATTTAGGGTTTGCATGCTATATATAGGAGCTGGGTCCACAAGACAAGTCATTTGTACACTTGGCTTTAGTTGGATTGTCTTTGAGAGCTTAGGAGAGCACAGAGCACAAAGCAGTTAGCACTAGGATGGATATTTTGTATGAGGAGCATCAATTTGAGCACATCCGATGATTCGACAGGCCAGCAGATGCAGGACCCCCGGTATGTATCTCAAAAAATTTCACCTACGGTCAATTTTGAGTGCAATAAATGCTAGGCAAAAATAGGCAAAACAAATGTGCAAGATCGTAGTTCGGCGCATCTAACATGCGAAACTACGCATCTGTCATTCTGCGACGCATCTAGGATATGAAACGGCACATGCATGAGGAAGGTCGGTGCATGCATTATTTGGCATTTATGGTATGAGTCAGCGCATGCATGTGGGTGACACATATACGATATGGGATGGCACATGCATGAAATGTTGCGGTGCATGTGTCAAAAGTGGCACATTTGCTAAGAAATGGTAAATGTACCTTCTGTTTTGGCACATATTATATAGATAATTAGTTTACTTAACAAAATTGACTCGATTGGCATCATGTTTGATGCGTCAATCGATAAGCTATCTCTGAGATTGCAAGAATCTAGTCAAGAGATGTAGTGTGTTATTTTGATCAATTTGATATGTTAAGTTAGTTGATATGATTCTATAGATATGTTGAGCATGGTACTTGCATCTTTAAGTTGATGCCTTTCTTTGCGTGCTTGCAGGAGGACATACGAGATACACTGATGTCGAGGGAGCAGTTTCCCATGCTGATGTTACAGCGTCACATGTTGATAGAGATAGATCGAGAGGTGCTTGGCACAATGGGGTTGGATTACGTGTGCTTTATGCCCAAGGTTTGAGTGAACCACGACTTACTAACTGCAGCAATGGAGAGGTTTCATAGCGAGGATGGGACCTTTCACTTCCCGACTAGCGAGATGATGGTGACTCTGGAAGATGTATATAGGATACTCCACTTGCCGATTCAGGGATAGCTCATGGAGTATGATCCACAGTGGGATGCAGGACTTGCAAAGTGCAGGTAGGTATTTGACGACCTTGAGCTAGACTATCAGTTTATCTCCAGGCAGGATATACACAATTACTATGACTATTTCCTTGGGATAGTTGCAGGATTGATCAGAGGTATTGTATGCCCCAATAGGATATCGTATGGGTTGCCAATTGGATGGGGATGGATTATGGAGAGGATAATCTCAGAGGGTACACTATGCTTGGGTTGTCTGTGTTTTGGCACACCTATACCATGATATGCATCAGGTGGTATACCACAGGGGTGCTAGTTTATCAACAGGTGTCTCACTATTACAGTTTTGGTTGTGGAAGCATATCGCCATTACCAGACTGATATGTGTTTTTCAAAGACAGAGGAGAGAGCCTTACAGCTATGGCTACGTAGGAGTGATTTCCCAGCATAGACTGGGGAAGCTAGAGTACTGGAGGCATGCACTGGATATGGTAGATGTGGTCATCTAGCAACCATATCTAGACTGTGAGCCTTGGGATGATGAGATGGATGAACTGCCATACTACTATCAGACTCGATGGCTTATAGGCCAGACACAGTTCATCTTGGAGAGACAGATTGTCAGCTAGGTTTAGAGGTAGTTTGGGAGGAGACAGGGCATGCCATAGGGGCAGGATCTGTTTGTACAGACACATGTAGAGAGGTTTAGATGGGGCCTAGTGGCATCCTGCGAGGAGGCACTGGCAGAGTTCTGACAGATTCCTTATACTGCCTGGTTGATGAGTAGAGAGATTGTAGATGTAGGGATGACTCAGGACTACGAGGAGTGGTTCGCAGAGCATCCATTTCTAAGATACTTTGGGCTTGGAGAGCTATTTCCTCGCATAGACAAGGTAGATTCAGATGATGAGGGCAGGGTTGGTAGGAGGAGGAGGAGAGGAGGATGGAGAGATGGAGGAGATGGGGGAGATGGAGGAGATGGGGGATATGGGGGATATGGGGGAGATGGAGGAGATGGAGGCAGACTTAGGCAGAGGAGGAGAGCTAGGGAGGGATCCTCCCACACTCAGCAGGTAGTGCAGCCATAGGTTGCACAACTGGGACAGATGCCACCACCTCAGCAGGTGCCACAACAACAAGTACCTCAGCCACAAGGGCAGGGATAGGCACAGGCCTCCCAGGATCCAGCACAGCCAAATGTCTAGGGGAGAGCCATTGCCATGTTGAGAGGATAGGTTCAGTAGCTGCGGGCACAACTTAGGATGGTCGAGGCTCGGTGAGAGACAGATGCAGGTGCTATCTCAGGGCTTACTAGAGAGGGAGATATGGCAGAGGCAAGGATACCAGCTATCTGAGTAGAGAGGGACATAGCAGTGGCAGCCCTGGGTACAGAAGCTACTAGCAGTTTTTTGGTTGGACAGGTGCAGCAGGCACAGACACAGCTAGCACAGAAGTAGGCATAGTTGGCACAGGTGCAGGGGCAGTTAGCACAGGTATAGGGTGAGCTTGCCAAAGTACAGGCTCAGACACAGTACTATTAGGGACTATACCATGGTGATGTTCCAGTTGATCAGAGGGCTCTGAGCTACAGGAGCCAGTCCATGGCCTCGTAGAGAGCAGGTGGATCACAGTCGGGAGCCTCTATGATGGGCCCGCAGTAGTCTGGGGCCAGCAGAGGAGGGAACACAGAGGACACTATTGGGAGCAACAGTTCATAGCAGTAGGGTTAGCAGACACTTGCACAGATTTTGGCTCGTACGTATATACTTTTTGATGGCTCAGATAGCCGGATACGTACATGCACCACTTTTGTATTTTGAGACATGTATCATTATCTTTGAGATGTATACATTGCATATGACATTGACTCAAAGATGGACCTTTTGATATTATACATTTGGACATGTTTTTTTATATTTATATGATGATGCAACTATTGACACTCTATATATGCAGTTTGTTCATTCTGTGCTATGGATGCATTTCTATTGTATGATGGTACTCATGTGATGCATATTTTGACTATGTCTATATGATGTTTATCTAATGCAATTCTAGATGATGCTATGTGATGCTATGTGACTTAATGCAAACTTAGATGTTTTACTTGATATGCCTCAAATGTGTAAATGCAAATGGTATCTATATGATTATGCAATTTATGTGATGCACTTATCTATGTTTTTGATTTTTTTCTGTTGACACAATGTGGTGATTGCAAATATGTATATGGATGACCTGATGCACTTTATTATGTATGCAACTGATTTAATCATGTAAATGACTATCTCATGTGATATGATATGCAACTGTATGCTATGTTTTTGTGATGTCCAAATGTACTCTATCGACACAGAGATGACATAATGGTAGATAGAAGTTTGATTGAAAGAATGACTCGATAGAAAGACTCACAAGCTTCAATTTGTATTGATATTATGCATTGTCTGGATCTTTATTGTGTGGGGTATGGTATGGATCCTTTTATGGATGTATGATGGATGCTTTGCTTTTGGCATCTTGACAGTGCAAGTATTTTGAAGTGCTTATTTCATCATTGTGCGATCTTTTTGGTACTTTTTCCAAATGTTGTAAGTTAATACAAGCATCGAGGTATAATTGAATCGAGATGACTTGAGTATTGCTTACATGGATTTTTCTTTAACAAGTTAATACAAGCATCGATGTATAATTGAACCAAGATTACCTGAGTATTTCTTATGTATCAACAGACAAGGATTGCCCCCTTTCATGTTAGACCTTTGATGGCCTCGATGATCTTTTGCCAATCATATCTTTAGACAAGGCTTCACATTACTAAAGTTTAATCCACAAACAGCAAACAAAGAAAATAATCATGCCCCCATCATAGCATCTCTAGCTTTTGGCATCCTCGAGTAGCATAGAAAGACATGATAATAGAAATCTAGACGTTGTAACTTAACCATGATTCCAACCACAAAACATGTTTGCATTTAGATGTGTTTGTTTCTTGCCATAATTTAGGTAAAATCATTTAGAATGCCTTAGGTGTTTGCTTGCTTTGCTCTGGATAGGTTAATGCTTTGCATCAAGATTTCTATTTGAAAACAGTGGGTTTTGTTTGCACTTGATTGCCTGGTGAAAGATTCCACAATCCTTATTGGTGATACGAACCCTAAGGGACTAACCTAGTGCCTCGGGGGCTCATTGCTAAATGGCCTTGCCTATGTGACGACGCAGAGGTAACGTAGTTCGCGGTGAACCCTGATGAACCTAAGACCTAGGCAAAAGAAAGTGATGTGGACTCAGATAGATAGAAGGACTAGACATGTGACGAATGGGACAGTGGAACCTCGGGGGCGCATTGAATAATGGCCTTGCTTACGTGACAACGCAGAGGCAATGTGGTTCAGGGACTTGGACCATGGATGGACTATAGGATAGATGACAAGATATGGGATGGATAGGGAAGCCTCGGGGGTGCATTGAAAATGGCCTTTCCTACGTGACGACGCAGAGGCAACGTAGTTCATGGACTTGGACCATGTGGATACTGATGAGAGACACTATGCTAGGCTGACACTATGGATAGGATACTGGATAAAACCTTGGTTGACAAGGCAACAAAGAGATAGAGTATCAAGCCACGATAGGTTATTATTAGAATTTTATTATGGAACAGATATGGATTGAATGGGACACAAGTGAAGGAAGAATGGACACAAGATGATTGGTTTCCGAAAGATAGAGGAAGCAGTTTATCACAAGTAATGCATGTTTACTAGGTTTTCACCACTTGCTTTTGTTTGCACAAAAGCTAAAAGTACACATGACACCTGTTTGCCAAGTTTTCATCATGATACCTATCCAAGGCACCTGTTTACCAGGTTTTCACCAAAGGACATTTTTTTTGTATTTTTCAAATTTTTTGATTTTTTTTGTATTTTTTTGTTTTTTGATTTTTTTTTGTATTTTATGCCCCCCTTACATTGGGGTTCTCTTAGGTATAGAACCGGCAAAGATGCATGTTGTTGATTGGGTCATCAAACAACTCACCTTCTGATGTTGCTAACTGATATGCCCCCGATCCATAAGCAGCTAGGATCACATAAGGCCCGAGCCAGTTGGGTTCGAACTTGCCTTTCTTTTCCCAATCATGTTGATTACGGGGGTTCTCCTTAAGTACTATATCTCTAACTTTAAAGACTCTTGGGTGGACTCTGTGATTGTAGCTTCATGACATCATTTGTTTATATGCTTTGAGATGATCTAAGGCTTTCTATCTCCTTTCCTCTAGCAACTCTAGTTCTTGCAATCTGGAAACTCTATACTCTTCATCTGTTATGAGACCTTTTAACAACACCCTGAGAGATGGTAACTCAACCTCAATGGGGAGGATATCTTTTGAGCCATAGACAAGGGCGTAAGGGGTAGCACCTATGAGAGTGCATATACTGGTTCTGTAGGCCCACAGAATGGGATTGAGTTGGATGTGCCAATCACGGCTAGCATCGTTGACTGTCTTTTGGAGGAGTTTCAAGATGGTCTTGTTGGATGCTTCTGCTTGGCCATTGCCTTGGGGGTAATAGGGTGTGGGAAAATGGTGTTGGATTTTGAATTGGTCATAGAGTTCTTGGACATCCTAGTTTTTGAAGGGTCTTTCGTTATCCATGATAATGGATGAGGGAATTTCGTATCTGCAGATGAGGTAATTGAGGATGAATGAGGAGATTTGTTTACTTGTGACAGTGGTGAGGGGGATGGCTTCAATCCATTTGGTAAAGTACTTAGTGGTAGTTATTATGAATTTGTGGCCGTTGGATGAGGGTGGGTGAATTTTTCCTACAAGGTTGAGTCCCCATTGACAAAAGGGCCAAGGTGTTGTTAAATGTCTAAACTCTTGAGCTAGTGCATGTATCAGGTTCCCGTGTATCTAGCACTGCTTGCACTTCTTCATAAATTGATATGAATATGTTTCCATGTTCGGCCAATAATAACCCAAGCGCATGAGTTTCTTAGCTAAGGAAGGACCGCTAGAGTGTGTTCCACAGATCCCTTTGTGTACATCTTGTAAGGCGGTTTGGGATTCTTCTTATTCTAAATAGAGTAAAGTACCATCTAGACCACATCAGTATAGGGTGTCAGCAATAATGGTATAACAAGAGGTTTGGCGTATAAAGGTTTGTCATTGGTTTGAAGATAAGTTAGGTGGGAGGGTGTTGTCTGGTAAGTGTACACCTTACCATACCAAGGTGAATTAGATCCAACTAATAGCCATATGGAATGGGTTTCAGGAAGATCATAAGCTGGTTGTTGAATTGATTCCACTAAGAACTCATATCGTGACTCATTCTCTGGGATTTCGAGAAGAGAGGCAATGGTTGCCATGGCATCTGCTACTTTGTTTTCAATGTGAGGTATCTGCTCAAAAGAGATGATCACAAAGTATTCCTTAAAGTCATTGACCATCCACTTGTATGGGACAAGCTTCTCATCTTTGGTTTGGTAATCGTCATTGACCTGGTTGATCACTAGTTGAGAATCACCATAGACATGTAGCTCTTTGATTTTCCATTTTGTTGCCATATTAAGGCCAATGGCCAAGGCTTCATATTCTGCTATGTTGTTGGTGCATGGGAATAACAGACGGTAATACTTTGGTATGGTGTCGCCATGAGGAGTTACAAACAAGATTCTTGCCCCTGATCCATGGTTTGTGTAGGACCCATCAAAGTAAAGTTTCTAGGAATGTGTTGATATATTGAATAAGGATTCATCTGGAAACTCAAATTGCATTGGTGTGGTGTCCTGTAGTGGTGCATCTGCTAACTAATCAGTAATGACTTACCCCTTGATATCCTTTCTGTCTATATACTCAATGTCGTATTCACTTAGGAGCATTACCCATTTGGCTAGGCGACCTGTTAGAGCTGCTTTGCTTAGTAGGTACTTCAATAGATCTATTTTTACAATAAGTTTGATTGGATGTCCTAGCATATAATGTCAGAGTTTTTGGGAAGAAAAAACTACCGCAAGGCATGATCTTTCTATCTGAGAGTATTGTAACTCATAGCCCACCAATGTGTGAATGATGTAGTAGACGACTCTTTCTTTACCTTCATAATCTTGTTGTGCTAGAAGGGCCCCAAGACCTGTTGGTGTAGCAGATATGTATAGTAATGTAATGGATTCCCTTGGATAGGAGGCATGAGAATAGGTGGATTCATAAGATACTCTTTTAGTTTGTCGAATGCCTCTTCGCATTTCTCATCCCATCTGAATGGAATGTTCTTATGTAGGAGATGACTAAAGGGTTGACACTTGTCTGCCAGTTGTGATATGAACCTACGGATTGCTTGTAGCTTGCCCTATAGAAATCTTAGTTGAGTAAGATTCTTGGGTGGTGGCATGTCCATAATAGCCTTGACTTTGGCGGGGTCCACCTCTATTCCATTTGTTGATACAATAAAACCTAAGAGCTTGCCTAAGGTGACTCCAAACACACATTTCTTTGGGTTTAACCTAATTTTGAATTGTTCTTGTCTCTGAAAGACTTTCTCTAACACATCCAAGTGTGATTCTCTTGTGAGTGACTTTGCAAGGATATCATCTACATAATCTTCCATGGTGACATGCATCATATCATGGAATATAGTGGTCATAGCACGTTGGTATGTGGCCCCTGCGTTCTTTAGTCCAAATAGCATGACATTCCAACAGAAAGTACCCCATGGACAAGTAAAATCCATCTTATGTTGGTCTTCTGGTGCTATCTTGATATGATTGTATCCCAAGAAGCCATCCATGAGAGATAACATGGTATGACCTGCTATTAAGTCGACTATGATATCTATATTTGGCAACGTAAAATTATCCTTGTGGAAAGCTTTGTTTAGATCTCTAAAATCATTGCATAGTCTGAGACCCATTCTAGATAATACTATGTTGGAGACCCATTCTGGATAGTCTATAGCTCTGATGAACCCTACATCCAGTAGTTTCTTGAGTTTCTCTTTTACTAGCAGTGCAATGTGTGGATGCATCTTTCTAAGCTTCTGTTTCACTGGTTTCACTCCTGGATCTAGTGGAAGGTGATGTAGAATCAAATTTGGATCTAACCCCAACATATCTGCATATGACTAAGCAAAATTGGCTTTCTTTTTCTTGAAGAATGGTACAAACTTAGTCTTCTCTGGTGGAGTTAGAGATTTAGCAAAGTGAATGATCTTAGGTTGTTCCTTTGTTCTAATGTTAATAGGTTCTGTAGGTTCCACAAAAATCTGAGACTTCTCCTGGTGCATGTCATCAGGGAGAGTGTTAAGCCTTCCATCATCAGATGCCACAGTTGGGTTTTCACCATTAGATGCATCCTTTTTTTTTTACTATTTTGGGATCTGACACTGCTGCGGAGCAGTTTTCACCATCAGATCCAATTTTTATTTTGATATTTTTGTGACTAGAAGGCTTGGCACCCTCTCCGAAATAAGCCATGATATTAAGTTCAATGGCGAAGCTAGCTTTATGATCTCCTTTAGGTAGGTGGTCCCTAAGTTCCATGTAGTTAATATAGGCATCATCGTTTTGGAACATATCTAGTTGTGGGGTACCTTGTAGATCCCAGTCAATAAGCTCAGGGTGCACAAGGGGGAGGGAGTCAAAGGATAGATTTGATTCATTGATAGTTTGAATGGATATGCTAGGAGTATTGGTAGGGAGAGTGTTCAGGATGGTACTTTCCTCCAAATTATTTATTGTGATAGAACTTGAACCTTCCTCGAAAGTCGTATTCTCAGGGATAGGCAAATCACACTCTAATGGCCTATGCGGTAGCGCTTGTCTCTCACAGTAGGGGCTATAAGTTTGAATGGTGTCAACCTCTTTGTTGTCATAGGAATGCTCTGTCAGCTCATCCCACTCATATTCATTGGAATTTGTGTCACTGTCCTCTTGAAGGGTATGGATCATTTCCACAAGACAAGCATTTGCTTTAGCTTTGCCCTTATCCTTATATCCTAGACCTTTTGTAGTTCTAGCCAATGAGGACGAAGAAGGTTGAATTGGTTCTATAATTCCTTCTTTTCTTAGGCCAATGGGGCCTTGTCCTTCATAACCCATTCTATGTAGGATAGACTCACCTCACCCATAGATTTCCATTGGGAGCTTAGATGGTTCTTGTTGTGTGCTCTCTTCTTCTTCTATGTAAAGCCATTGTAAGATATCTCTTTCCTCTGTTTCATCTGATAGGGTCCCCTATTTTACAAAGGGAGTTGTGGGAGGTGTAGGAGGAGCAGATGGCTTTGGAAAATGCTTGGGTCACGCAAAGGATCTAGGAGATAGAGGCATTTTGGCCAAGTTGAGGTTGTGCTTGATGGAGTATTCCCCTACTCCTAATTCTTTGATGGTAATTTTCTGCTCTTTAGGCTTGGATGAGGAAGCTTCAAAGGTAGAATCATGTTGTGGGGTAGGGGATGTAGATGCTCTATTGTTGGGTATGATGCAATCAAGTTTTGAAAGGGCAGAGTTCCAATGCTGAAAGGGGTCAGGATCACCTTGGATGGTGACTTGCTTGCTGTTATGAGGGAATTTTATGCATTGGTGATAGGTAGAAGGCACAACCTTCATGGCATGAATCCATGGTCTACCTAGGAGAATATTATAGGCTAGCTCCCTATCTAGGACTTGGCACACAACATCTTTTATCACCAGTCCCACTTGTATGGGTAATACCATTGTTCCTTTGGTAGTTCTCTCCTCTTCATCATAGGCTTTGATAGTAATCTTCTTCCTTGGATCAACTACATTTTCAGAGAACCCCAATGTAAGGACCAGCTTAAGCGTGCAAATATTTAAATTGGCTCCCCCATCAATGAGAACCCTCTTGATGCGGTGCTTGTGGATGAAGGAGACAATATGTAAAACGGTGTTATGAGGTTGAGACACTGAAAGGTCATCTTGTTCAGTAAATGATATGGTACTCAAGGAGGTCAAATTACCTACCATGGCTTGAAACTTCTCTTGGGCCAAGTTTGTGGGTATAGTTATTTCCAGTAAGGCTTTATCAAGAATCTCCTTGTGGGAAGGAAATAGACGCAACAACTCTAAGATAGAAATGTGGGCAGGAGTCTTCCGTAGTTGGTTTATGACGCTGTATTGGTGGGAGTTGGACTGAGAAGGTGATGACCTTAGAGGAATGGTATTTAACGTGACTTTACCACTGCGGGTGATGATATTGCAATCAGTTCTATTGGGCTTTGACTGTTGGTTGGGCGTAACCACATTGATTTGTGGGACATGCTCTAATATGCAATTGATGGTATAATCAAATGGTACACTTACATAATTGGCATTACTATTCCCATTATTCTAATTTTGCATGTTGCGGTGGTTGTTGTTGTCGTTGTTGTTGTTGTTGTTGTTGTTGTTGTTATTGTACGGCCTGTCGTGATTGAGAAGTGGATCTTTGTAAGCCACATGCGTCTCATTAGAAGTATGTTGTTGAGCACCTCCTTGATTTTGATCAAGTATGTCTTGAATAACATGTTTGAGATGGATACAATTGTTGGTTGTATGTCTTCTTCCTCTATGATACTCACAAAAGTCGGTGTCTTTCCAATAGTGAGGTTTTATTTGAGGTTCATAATCACTTGTTGGATGTAGAGAGATTTCATTATTGGCCAATAGCTTCCTTAATGTGGATTCTTGGGACTCACCCAACGGTGTGAACTTTCACCTTGGATTTGAGTTGAACCATGGTCTTAGCTCCTAAGAGAATGTTTTGTTAGGCGTAACATTGCTTGCCTCTCCTTTGAGAGTGAATATTGGTTGTTGTTTGGGAGCTACCACCTTGGCATCAACTACTCCATCATTGACGTAATTTTTATTCTTAGTCCAAAACTTTGATTTGTCAGTCGTGTAGTTGGAGGTAGGTGTGTCCTTGTATAACTTGATTTGTCCCTTAGCGGTCATGGATTTCTCGATGAACAATCCCATTTCAATGACCTTCGAAAATGAGGTAGGGCATTGAATTTGTATTTGATAGCTTAGATCAAAGTTGAGGTTGTGGACAAAAATCTCCATTAATTGCTTCTCAAGTACATTATATGAGCATTTACTCGCTAGTTGTCTCCACCTTTGTAAGAAGGAGGCAAATGATTCGCCACACTTTTGCTTGGTATTGCATAGGTCAAGCATGGAGATTTCGTGTTTAATATTGTACGAGAAGTGCATGATGAATTTGTTGACTAACTCATCAAAAGTTTTGACTCCTAGTGGAATTCTTGAGAACCACTCCATGGCTTAACTACCTAGAGATCTAGGGAACAGTCTCATTAAGAAAGTCTCATTGTGAGCTACTTCCATGCATGCGGCATTGAATTCCCTAATGTGATCTCTAGGGTCCCCTTTCCCTTTGTACTTGTCAAACTTAGGAACTTCAAATCGAAAGGGGAATGGTATCATGTTCAAACTTTTATCAAAGGGGTAAGGTGCAATATCTTCCAAGGAGTATGTTTTAGTGTTTGTACCTATCTTGAGATCCGTCATTTGTTGTGTTAGACCCTCGATTTGTTTCCTCATTTCTTCCATAGGTGTGTTTGGGTGCATGACTTTCTTTCCTTTGTACATTATATGAGCATTTACTCGCTAGTTGTCTCCACCTTTGTAAGAAGGAGGCAAATGATTCGCCACACTTTTGCTTGGTATTGCATAGGTCAAGCATGGAGATTTCGTGTTTAATATTGTACGAGAAGTGCATGATGAATTTGTTGACTAACTCATCAAAAGTTTTGACTCCTAGTGGAATTCTTGAGAACCACTCCATGGCTTAACTACCTAGAGATCTAGGGAACAGTCTCATTAAGAAAGTCTCATTGTGAGCTACTTCCATGCATGCGGCATTGAATTCCCTAATGTGATCTCTAGGGTCCCCTTTCCCTTTGTACTTGTCAAACTTAGGAACTTCAAATTGAAAGGGGAATGGTATCATGTTCAAACTTTTATCAAAGGGGTAAGGTGCAATATCTTCCAAGGAGTATGTTTTAGTGTTTGTACCTATCTTGAGATCCGTCATTTGTTGTGTTAGACCCTCGATTTGTTTCCTCATTTCTTCCATAGGTGTGTTTGGGTGCATGACTTTCTTTCCTTTGTCCTCACCAATGTGGTGTTCATGATTATCCTCTACGGTCTCTTTGAGTTTGCTTAGATCGAAATCAGCAGGGAGCTTAAGTCCAAGATTTGCAAGATGATAAAAATACTTGTGAGGGTCCTCATGGAGCACTTTCTGTAGCAAGCGTTGGAATTTTTGATCTTGGAGGTGTCCTTGATAATATTTGTGAGAGATTTCCTCATCACTATCATGAGGGGTGACAATACGGTCAGATGATCCAGCCATTTCAAGTTGCTTTTGGTATTGAGATCTAGTAAGAACCATGCAAGGTGACGTGGGATGCGGTGGGATGAAACTAGAGATTTTGGCAAGATGCTGGTGGAGACTGCTGAGAATAGGATACTTGTGACAAGATTTGGATAAGGGACTCTCTCGATCAATGATTCCAAGTAAGATAGCTGATACAAGATGATAGCCACTAGTAAGGGTACTCGATACCTGTCTTACTGTGTAGGGACTAGTCGTGCACCAAGACCACTAGCGAAGTTCTGTGACTTACTAGGGTTACTTGAATCAAAAATTATCCGAAAAGGGGGCCTATGCTAATCTGATATGGGATACTTTGACTTTGGACTAGGGAGACCTAATAGAAGGTGAATGAGATGACCAATGAAAGAGAGACTTTGACACGAAATGGATGGAAAAGTGACTGCAAGGTAAGATCTGATCTCAGAACTTGGAGCTAGGCTGAAATGGGTATCCAAAAATGGTAAAAATTTTCCCTCAAAGACTTTGGAAGTACTCATTATCACGCATGCGTTGGAACAGATGTGCCGCAAAAACTGGTAAATGCGCAAAAAGTCAGTACAGAAGCGCAATACTGGTAAACTTCAAATGTGTAGCAATAGGTGTTAAAAGTGCAATAAGTCAGCATAGATGCGCAACAAGTCGGTACAAATGCACAGCAAAAGAGGATGAATGCGCCACTCTGGTTTTTTTAGTGTTTTTGTAAATTTTTCACAATTTTTTGATTTTTTGGTATCTTTGGCTACAAGAAGGTCTTTTTGATCTAATTTTTTGAAATTATGGCAAGAAGACACAGCAAACAAATATTATGTTTTTATATTTTTTTTAATTTTTTTGTGATTTTTTGACTCTTTTTGGACTAAAAGAAAGCAAGTACAATCCTAGATGTCAAAGGACAGTATAAAACCAAATTCTCACTATCTCTAGTGAAGCATCTTCGGGAGGTGATAATCGCCCTTCCCTGCACTGGATTATAGGGGTTTTTTGCCACTAAGACAAAGGTGTTTAATAAAGGCAACCGTTCGAGTGGTTATACATGCGGCAACACTACTCTCCATTATGGAGTCTCCCAGTCTGCAAGGGTTGCACCTTGGAGGGTTTTGGGGGAGGTTGGCTATCAGTATAACACAACTACACTTGTTGTTTAAAGCTTTCACTCCAAACATAATTTATTTATAGTGGATTGGTAGGGCTTGGTGTCTAGCCTATTACCACTTAGGGTCATTCCTACTTGGATGAACGGTATCCAAGAGCAGGCCCCTCTACAGGAAAAACACATGCAAAAATGATATGTCTGGCATTTTGGTCACCCAAGATAGGGGAGAGCATAGGCCTGGTATCATTCCCAAAACACAGAAGACAGTGGTTATTTTCCCCTAGTTAAAATGAGAAAAACTAGATGAGCTATCTACTTGGGCAAGCACAGAAATTTGTTAACTTTGAAGTGGTAACAAGATAGCAATGGTTCAATTTTACCCAGATAGTAATGATGTGGTCAATTTTACCCAGATAGTAGTGATTTGTTAACTTTGAAGTGATAACAAGATAGCAATGGTCCAGTTTTACCAAGATAGCAATGAGTTGTTAACTTTGAAGGATAGCAATATAGCAATGATTCAATGATATGTAAGATAGCAATGATTCAATTACCGCCTTCCTAGTTAAGACTATGTGAGATTTGCATGAGCATCCATTTACTTTCTTGTTAGAAATTGAAGTGTGAGTTAACAAGTGTAGCTATATGATTCTAAACCAGTACCTAGCCTGCAAAATAGATCAAGAATGTTCTTGCAAAAAGGTGTTAGCATTAGCGAAAACTTCAAGGAAACCCTAAAAAATCACTGCCTAGATTAGATGTGCAACTTCAAAGCTTGAATGCGTAGAAACAAAGCTCAGAACCACCACAGTACATATGTGCTAAGACAGAGGTCAAAAGCGTAGGAAAATAGTATATATGATTCGAACTGATAGGTGCGTCGTATCAAAGGATAATATGCGTCGGAACAGAGTTTGTGTGTGCCAAAAAAATATATGCACCGGAATAGACAGTAGCTGCGCTGGATCAGAGACTGTATGTGCTGAAATGATGTATACGCCAGAACAGATAGCAGATGCATGTTAGGATGTGTCAAATGTGAAGTTTCCTCCTGTGTACGGCTTTCTAAAACACAAAAACTCAGTTTTTGGGTTAAATTGGGGCTAGGCCCCATGGTGGGCACCAAAAATGTTAAGGGAAAATTGGAGTAAACATGAATAATCAATAAATCAATATCAATAATACCCAAAACTCAACAAAAAGGAAAATAATCAAGATCAAACAAACAAAGATGAAACCTTTGCAAACCTCAATACTTCATAGCTTCCGTTGGTTGCCTATCTCAATCGATCTTGCATGTATGAATAAGGCCCTCAGAGAGTGCACTTCTTTGCTATTCTAAGATTGTCAATGGAGAATGGCTATGATAATGCTTTGTAATGAAGATGAGCTTCACAACAATGGTAGTGATATGTAACAAGATAACAAGTTGATCGCAAGCAAAAGGAATGACGTGGGATCCAAAGGCGTGCTGTAATTCCTGCAAAGTAACAATATTAAAAGCTTAGATGAATGAAATGGAAGAATAGGGTTGTATTTATAGACTTGAGAGAAAGAAGATCAATGGTTGAGAAGAAATGAGAAGATCAACGGTATAGAAACCTTGAGGAATGTGTGCAAATAAGAAGAAGACAAGTGTCACACAAAAGTTGTTTTATTTGAGTTAACTGCTTTCTTTTCTAAAGATAAGACATGCTTTTCATAAATTAGAAAGTTTTTTTTCTAATTTAAGAGCTATTGATAAAAATAAGGTTGGCTGAGTCAGTTAACTCAACTTGTGATTTGCTTTTGCATGATTTGAGAGAAATTAAATAATAAATTATTTAATTTTATGTGCGTGAAGAAGACTTATTTTTAGAAGATTTGGAAGATATTTGAAGATAGGAAAGCAAATTAAATAAATAAATATATTTAATTATTGTGCATGATTTGGAAGAATAAATAAAATATTTGATTATATTTTATTTTTGGAGATTGAGAGGATTTTTTTTTTATTCATAATAGAGATTTTATATTAAAATTTCTGGCAAAGGAATACAGAGTTTACCGCCTATCCATGACTGGCAAAATGGACCATACAGCAGCCCAAAACAGACTAGGGGGCAATATCTACAACCACGCAGGGTCACCCCAATAACTATTAACTATGAATATAAGCCTTCTTATAACTATAAAACCTTGCTTCAACTATACAAAAGGAAGCGAAGGGGCCATCCACAACTAATTACTATATTCAGACAGCTTCCTACTGAAGCTTTCAACCCAGTCGAGCCTATCCACCGTCACCATGCCAAGAGATTTTTTGATGTAGTCCACTGCTATCTCTGCCTGTTCCTTCATCAACACCAGCTCAAAACCTCTGGTGTCCAAAATGAATGGGAACAATTTGATGACCTCACCAGGATCTGTGAGCAGAGGCTAATCTCTTGGCTGAGGGATGCCAACGCTTGGCCTAGCAACCTACAAGGAGAATTCCAGATCCCCTAAATGTTCAGAGTTAAAGATTCCTTTCATAATCATCGCTGCCTCTTCTTTATCTGACCTAATTTCAAGAAGCATGGCTAGTACCCAGGAGGAGATATCTGTATCCACCCTATACCTTTCACTATTGTTCATGAAGGCTTTCCCTAGGAGCAATTTCACAGCCCTAACCATCAGTTCATCTGAGTGGCGGAGCATTCTCTGCAACCTAAGATTGGTGACAACTCTAAGGAAAGCCATTAGTTTTTTTTTACTGGTAAGCCTAACCAGGGTGTCCATTCCCCCACAATGAATGGCTTCTACAAAGATTATGACTATCAAATGCGAAGGCATTTGACTGCTTGCGAAGGGAGAAAATGAGATGAGATTGCTACCTCCGCAGACTGCTTATCAAGAGGCCTACCGAAGCTTCTTGAAATCCAACTGGACTCCCAGCTCATGCCAAATCTAACACTTACCTTAATGAATGCAACATCCCTTCCACTCGTGCCTTCTTTCTGCATCTGCGAACCATCATTACCACCTTCTCTATCTCGGCCTTGCTACCCATCATGGGGTGGCAAGGCTCCCTCCCAACCACCCATGGAGATTGAAAGGATTTTAAATACATTTGATTGATTTATTTAAATTAGGAAGAATGAGTTGACTTAGTTAAATAATTAAGAATTATTTAATTGTTTGGAAGAATTTAATTAAATAAAGGATTTTATTTAATTTTGACTTTCAAAGAGGTAATTAAATGTTTTGATATTTAATTGATTTAGGGGAATGTGAATCAAATAAATAAATTGATTTATTTATTTATTGATAGAAGAATTAGAATGAAATAAATATTAAAAAATATTTATTTAGACCGAGTCGTGTCATTTTTAGGCGTATACAGTTTCTATTGGACCAAGTAAGGAATCAGGATGACCCCATGATGGTCTCAGAATTTGATTATGAGGATGCTGTCAGTGGTTGTGGGTTCAACCCAAAAACTAAGAGAAGAAGGGGACAACCATAGTAAAAACATTCCAGGATACATCAATGCTTGAAGCAACCACTCTTACAATGCACTCTGCAATGTTCACTCAAACTGTTGTCAAAAAGTTAGAGCAAAGATTGCTTGATTAGAAGAAAACTCAGATTGAGTTGAATGATGAAGTGAGCAAGTTGTATCTAGAAAATGTCAAACTCAAGCAACAAATGAAGGGTGCTATTTCTTCTCAGAGCCAAGCTATTGTGCCATACCACGCACCTGTGACACAAGAAACCAGTGATGCTACAGTGCCAATTGAGCAGTTGAATGCATTAAAATTGAAGTTGGAAAAGGAAATTGAAGAATTGAAAGAGCATAATGAGAAGACAACAGATGAAGCCAGATTGAAAAATCTTGAAGTATTTGAAAAAAAATTGGAATACAGAGTAAAATTGGTTGTTGATAAGTTGAAAGATGTGCATGAATGCTATTCCTCCTTATCTCAAGCCATTGGTCAGTTGAAGGCCAATCTTTCTATTTTGGACCCAATATACAAGAAATGGCAACCTGCACACCATACATTGTTGACTTTGTGCAAGGTTCTACAAAGAGACCCACGTGCTCCGGCTTCACTCAAGCCAACTGAGAAGATGGTGAAAATGATCCTAGATGAATTCTAGTATGTCAATGGTGAGAGCCAAAAAATGCAGGCAAAGATTGATTATTTTGCCACCTTCAAGCACCAATTTATTCCTTCCATTTTGACAGAAGATGAAATGATCAAAGATTTTGATGCATGGAAGAATGAATTTAGTTAGATAGTTTCTCAAATCATTGATTTATTAAAAAAAGATGACAACTTAAATACTCTTAGTTTCAATGTTATTCTGGATAGGGTGATTGCCCTAGATGCTGGATATGTCAAGTTTATCATGGATGTCAAAGTGTTGTTGGACAAAAGATGGAAAGATCACTAGGCCAACTTGCTCCAGATTCAAGAAATAAATGGCCTAGTGATTATGCTATTTTCCAATGGGAGCAAAAATATCTTGCAGCTAAAGAGTGATCAAGTAGGGGAGCAATGAGCATCATGCTGGCATCAATAGGCACCATCAAATCTTGGGCGTCCTCCTTTTTGTCTTTTCTATTTTTATGCTTTCCAATTTGTATTCAAAATATAATTGGCGGTCTTTTTAAGACTTGTCAAAAAAGTATATATTGTAATAGGTCGTATCAAGGGGTGGGTATTTGAAAAGACATTTTTGGAATGTAAAAGGTCTAAAGCTTATAGCTTCCTTCAACCCTATAAGAAGGAAACCATGACCTTGGGAAAGCTCTCTAGGAATTTTAATTTTTGAAAAGAGACATTGTAAGTCATGATCTTTGAAGCATATCAATGGAAAGATGCATTTCTCTGGTGTCATTACTTCTAGTTCTCAATTACTTGTTGATTATCTTTGATACTTTATCTGGTTGTCTCCATATTGCATTTTCCTAGTTATTTGAATTAACATATCAAGGGTATGCTTAGTTCTTCAAAACACATTTGTTGTTTTGTGTGATTTATTTGATTTATTTGATAGGGCTTTGACTTTGTAATGAAGCCTTGAGTTTAAGGCAGTGAGATCTCAGGTTAAGGAGAAAACATTGCCATGGTCAATCAAAAGGAGCATAATGCAATATGGGTAAAAGTAGACCAACATTTCCCCTTTTGTTTACAATAAAGAATTAGGTCAAAGAGGCATGTATATGCTTTTTTGAGCTATCAGATTGAGGATTGTATGTGATTGTTACAAAGGTTGATTGTCATAGTAAATAATGGTGTAAAGAGTTTAAAAGGTGGCAATCACCAATCACTCAGAGAGCAAAACAATCACCAGTTTGAGGCAGCCTTCTTCTCACAAGGTAATCATCATTCACAAGGAGAGAGGACAATGGGCTAGGTAGGAGGTCTTCATTTATTCAAGAGGGTAGTTAGCAAAAATAGTGAATGTGCAAGAAGATCAAACCCTAGGCAAGTTTATGCAATGCATATAGGATTACAGTTCCTATAGTTCATCTGCAATATCAAAAGAGAACTTATTTTATAGAAAAACCAACAAATTTGTAAATTTTAAGCTAGTTCAAATTGCAAATCAAGAAGCAACATAATACCATACCTGGTTGTGCATCGAGCTCAATCACGTGTAACTTTGAAGTGAGCTGCCCTCCAGTGATTGTTTTTGAAGCAAAGGAAATAAGGATGTAAGGATTTTCATTGCCTGCAACCTACATAAAAACAAAATCAACGTTAGGAAACACTCCACATATTTTAGAGACAAGATGAAAATGGAAGCACAACATGAAAGAAGCATCTGATATGGTAGAGAAAATAATCTCAAAGAATGGAAGAGAGTTTTACCTTAAATGATGCAAATGCGGCTGCACGGGCTTCTAGAGCTTGACTTCACTACTACTCTACAGAAAACAACTGTATGTTCCCCTTGACAAGTTGTGGCCTCTGTCCATAGAATTTTGTTACTGTCAATAACAATCGTAAACCCCATCAATTAAGGAATATAATAATATCATAGCCATTAGATAGTACACACCTCAGGTTCTCCTAGAGCAATTCCAATCAAAACAATCCACTTTTCAGTAGAATCACATCGATAATTTATTATTTGAGTTGCCTGTTAAATTGGTTGTTCGCTCAAACATTCGGACAGGTTCAAAATCCCCTATATGCCCCAATAATTTGACATGTAAAAAAGAAATAAAAAAATAGAAGAAAGCACATCGGCAATAGAAAACAAGCTTTGCATGAGTACACAAAAATAGAATTTCAGTCAAATTCAATAGTGTACCTTGCTTTGCTTTAGGAATATTATAACATAAAGAGCATGTAAAAAGTAGATTTTTTTTTTAATTTTCCAGAGATTTTCATTACCTTCCAATGGCCAATGATACACTGAACTCTGCGTAACATGTCCCAACATATTTGGTGTGATCCACTTCCAAAACACAACCTATGAATTAAAAGTTTGTAATATATGATATATCATGAACTATCTTTGTGTGTTAATAAAACAGCACTAGTAGATACAAACTAAGCTGAGAAATAATCCAAGTACCTAAATTTACCATAGCATATGGAGAGAATCATTCACACCAGGATCAATGAAGGCCTCCTTCTTGGCAATACATTTCACAGAGAATAAAACTAAACCAATTTATGTCATCAGAACAAAAAAAAATTATCAAAGCTATCCCTCATCATCGCGAAGGCCCAACAACCACCGTACGGTGTTGCAGTGGACTTCTGCACAACACCATTCTCTAGATTGGCACATGTTCACACAGTCCATGGTGAAACCCTATCACCCTTTACACCATTGTCATGAATTCCTTGAAAACACTATTCAATTACTTTTATATTGCCTTCAAGAAACTGTTTGTGCTCTATTGATTTATAGCTCTTCATACAACACTATGATATCTCCTTTGATGCCACTATCATATGACTATTTGATACCACTGTCATTGGTCTTCTCTCAAATTCAAACCTTACTCTTTTCACACTTTCACTCATAGGTTTTGAGTCAAGGGAGTCAAGTCTAGAATGTAACGTTGTTGTTCATATGTTTGCAATAAGAGAATACTGTCATTTGAAACTAATATCTCTTTCACACCTCATTATTGATCTATTCCCTTTTTCAACAGTCATATGGCTGTGATATGCTTCTTCGCTATGATGACTAATCATTGCATGATAATGTAGACTATCACTGTGTTTGTGTCACAGGGCATTTGACTATATTATTAGATCATGTGTATTCTTATGGTCTCACAAACTTTAGGAAATAACCTAAGACCCTTGGATTGCCTTAATACACTCCTCTAACCTGTCATGTTCTAACAGTCTCTTATGTTTTCCTTTATCTCCAACCATATACTTGTAGACTACTTTTAGAGGTTTGTTCACTGTCCTCTTTTATATTTTCCATAGGTTGTAACTCATCCATTAGCATCTTGAAATTTTAAAACAAGATGCTTAACACTTCTATCATGATTGTAAGTGTGATTGTGTAGGCCATCTTGTGACCTGCACAAGTGACCTATAGATTATTTGTCATTTATCCTTCATGCACACTTGTCATACAGTCCCTAACTTATAACCTATAACTGTCATAAAAATTCTTATATACTACCTTCTACTCACACTCACAATGTGGAGATAGAAATCACTTACATACTCCTATGCCAAAGAATATGCTCTTGTTCACAATAATCTTAGGATTCACTTCTATTTACAAAAATCTCATTAAATCTCTTAGAGACACTACTCTTTAAACAACATTGCCATGAAAGGCTTGTCATACTACTCTCTGTCATTTGGTTTGATATGTCATTATACACTGCCTTCATATTCTCCATTCATTATTTTTCATGAGAGAAATCTTTTGTGAGTTCTTAATGAAACATCACATAACTATGACTGCCCTTGTGACTGTCATGAAACTCGTTCATATTATCTTCACAAACCATTTACTTGAGTTATTGTCTTTTGACTTGATAACAATGACTTCTTTTTTACCTTGTCTAGTAAGGTTTAACATGGAAAACCTCCATAGATTTTGATGAAGGTGCTAGGGTTTAACAGACCTAAGATCTTATCACTATTGATAGATTTTAATATTCACAGAGACAAAATCTACCATGGAAACAATGGAAAATAACTCATATTTCATAAGTAGTAATTTGTGTTTTTCACATATTTATTTGAGAAATTAATATTCAAATGTCAATTTTAATTGGGTGTTCCTAGTGCATAGCTTTGTAACATTTGCATCTAGTATCCCTACATTAGGAAGGTTATGCAAATATTAAATTCATGAAGAGATAGTGAATAGAAAAACATAGTCATAGTGTTATCTTTATTAGGTACAAGCCTGTGTTAAGGAAGGCAGTGAGCAGTTTTTGTCAAAGGGCAGTGGGATAGCACTTGGAGATGCTTGGTCAAGAGGCAAAACATGACAATCCTTAAGGGATAGATTGAGTAGTAGCAACCTCAAAATTACAAACTTATCCTTCAATCCCTACAATCATGTTCTAAAATTACATGGAAAATAGGTACATTTCTTCATTTAAATGACAAAAACACAAATCTTGCCTAATATATTCAGTAGATCAAATACAGAGCACCAAGAAAAACTAATCAAGGGTAAACTTTAATTGTACTACCTGAATAAAATTAGAAATAGATAAAGGCTATTTCAGACCCAATCAGTTTATATTTGAATGTATTGGAGGATGCAGAAATTTGGGAGCATGAAAAGAAAAATGTCTAGAATTTTATGTAAATCTGTAAATAGAATATGTATATTGGAGGCAATGTAAACTCCTAAATCCTTGATAATCTAAGCAAGGAATTTTTCTACAATGTTATTGAGTTGGCTACTTGGTTACCTAGGATATTGATTGTTTAGGGATATATACACCATTATATAAAGGATGTCTTATGTGGTAGAGATAGACTCTGCATATTGATAGCTAATATGTTTCAATCTGTATTTGTTATAGAAATTTTCATGCATATTCATATCCACTTACGTACATACATATATACACTCTATTAGATATCTTTTCTTTTAGGATTAACCACTTGGAATATTTAATACTCAAGTGATTCTTTCAATGATTAGATATCATTGTTACACTCATCTCTTTATATATAGAAATCTACACATTTTTACATGCATATATGTGTCTATGTGTATATACATACAAACACACAAGTACATGTATATGTGTATACACATAAACACAGATATACAAATGTATGTATATATCTATAGAGTAAATTATATATGCAAATCTCTCCCAATCACCATTATATGGGCATTTGCATCAGGTCAAAAATTGCTAAATTAGGTATTTACTTGTATGTACCCCATATGTTGTTGGTGCAGGGTTGGGACATGCCTTGATTACAGAGCATGCTCCCCAAATTTGGGGACATTTAAAATATAATTTTTTCCTAAACATAAAGCAAAGAAAAAAACACTAAGCAAACCAGGATATGAATAATTTACAGCCATTGAAGAGACATTTTGCATTATTTTGTCTTTATATTTTCAACTACCAATACATTGACTTGG
Source organism: Cunninghamia lanceolata (assembly GCA_027924645.1). NCBI lineage: Eukaryota > Viridiplantae > Streptophyta > Pinopsida > Cupressales > Cupressaceae > Cunninghamia > Cunninghamia lanceolata. The sequence goes on along the minus strand of BSBN01002024.1, from coordinate 1,097,767 downwards.
GAAGTAGCTACACATTCAGACACATTTATGCATCTCTCTCCCTCCAATTCTATTTTTTGGGGATGCAGGGGAGAGGGAGTATGTGGAAATCTAAAAAGTGAATGCCTGTAAGCTCCCCTAAAATGCAAGGAATATAATTTGAATAGGAAATTACCATGGGAATGGGGAGTACGTGATTGGGCCAAGAGGATGAGAAAAAGGGAAATGCAAAAAAAAGATGATGATTGGTAAGTTTTGCACAAGGAATAGCTATATTAGTATATATGAACAATAAAATGCTCTTTTATAGCTATATAAAAATTAAACTTCTAATTAACAAGTAGTGCAGCAATTTTTCTTTCATGAATTCACTATGAATTCTAGTTGACCAATAAGCACACCAGAAGATTCTAACTTAGTATGGTGATCCACAAATCATAAAACCATAAATATGTCAAACAAGACCCGATTTATATCACCAGCATTGAAAATGACCATGTGAGAGGAAGACTCATCTTGAAGGAAGATAAAATTGATGGAAACCATGGTTGGAGGTAGAAGCAGGCCTTATGTCCATATCAAAGTGTAGGCATTGAAGAATTAACATAATCATTATCACTAAATGAGGCAAAGAAAATTTGATAATGCCCATAGAAATTAAGCTTAGATCGAAGGGCCTGGTGTGGCAATCTTGTGGGAGTGCAATTAACTTTTCTTGGGAGCTTTTATCACAACTACCAAAAATTAGAGAGGAAGTCGGTAATGAGCATCTATTTCGATCTCTTGGAGTATGGATGAGGAGTGAGGAGAAGTTGTATGTTTGTGAAGAAGAACATCATATGTGCAGCTTTAAACAAAAAACATGACATTTTAAACAAAAACCTCTACATTTGGAAGTTTTATAGGGCTTCTCAATATAAGCTCAGAAAACACCAAAATATGGGAAGAAATTTGCACTGAGTCATACTACATTACCGATATCCTTGTGTCCTAAAGTTATACTTGCCGAAGAAGTCCTCTATTCTCCATCAAATGCCTACAAAAAGGCTCAAGCTTCAAACACTAATCCTCTTTATACATGGCAAACTCGTTCATTAATGAGCATCCGGTGAGAACAAGATGAAGGATTTTTTGTACTAAAGTTATCAGTTCGAGCTTACGTTCCTTTGTGAGGTTCTTGGCTCTCAAACTAACGAAAGGATAGTAGAGGAAATATTTGCATCCCACCAATAATTTCTCAATTGTAGCAATGGAGAGGAAATGAATAGCATCCCGCCAATAATTTTTCAATTCAAAGTATTTTTTTTAATTACCCACTTTTATTTGTGTGACTAACTATTTAGTCATTTTTATTCGTATCACTAAATATTTTTTTAGTCGACAACAAAGATAGTCATTTATTTACTCATTAGCTAAGTTCCAAAAAAATAGTAGAATTTAGTCATTTATAGTTGTTGTGACTAAAATTTTTAGTCACGTAGTCATTTATTTGCCAAATTCTACTAGTACATACCGCCTGTTAGTGCCTGAATCAGCAGAGGGTTTGCCAGTTCCAATGCCCAAGTAGATTTAGCCAACAGATACAGGAGGTTGCATGAGCTACCTCCCCTTCACTTCTGGTTCTACCACACCAAGGGGTTATCCCTATAGCTAAAGATTTATCTTTGGACTCGCCCAATGACAAAAATATTTGACTTTACAATAACATGCAGAATACTCTCATGTGTGGACCAAGACATGCATGATACATCACAAGGTTGGCATCATTCTTGGACATATCTAACTGATTTAGGATGAGAGTATGCAGGGATCCTATTTCTACTCCTACAACTAACAAGTTGGAAAAATGGAATGATTTGTATTAATGTTTGGATGCAAGACAGGGGGTTTTGGATCATAACTACTAATCCAGAAGCAGACCGGTGCCTATCTCAGGGCAAGGAGTCAACTACACATATACAAGAGAATGGCTTGCAACTGGAATTCAAGTTTCAAGGGGTTAGGACTAGTATTTGCCTTACAAACACCACCCAAGGATAAGTATTTAACTGTCTCTACTTACATACATCCCAGCTGACATACAACTTTCTCCATACTCAACCTAAAACAATTTAATCCATTCCTTGAATGGAAGTTAGAGATTAAGCATGTGATACAGAAATCTATACCCTAGAATCTAGGAAACCCTTAGCAACCAAATTCAAAAGAAGAGAATGCATACAACACATGGAGACAGATAGATAAACACATGCAATAATGCATTTTTCATATAAAATGACAAGAAACTGAACATATGTGCAAGGTGCACTCAAATGCAACTCATAAACTCCAACAGAGATAAAACAACCAAGAAAATGCTCTGTCTTTCATTATTTTTCCCCCAAAAATATGCCCAAGTCTTCAACAACCGAAATGAGTAACACAGTTTGCATTTTATAACAAGACTGTGTACTCAACAATAACTACAAGGTAATTCAAAATTCTTGCCAAATACAATGCACCACAGAATGGCACTCAAATCATTAAAAGTTCCAAGCAGAGAGAAAGAAAGGAGCAGGTGAGATCGGGAACTGAGCCACCGATTGGAGATTTTCCTTACAAATCAGGTAGGTGGCCTGTCAATCATCGACCCATGCCTCTGCATTTCACCATCAATGGCCTAGCTACCCGCAGCTCCCTTTGAAATGTAGCAGCAAATGCATAAGAAGTTTTCCCACCTGAAATGCGGCCACAGATACAAAGAAATCCTTCACTGCATGAAAGTCTAAAATCGGTCGTCGATCCTCTTCCTATCGCCAAAATCTACGACCTGAAATCTTGTTGAAAAGTCCATGGCCAATGATATCGCGCCACGTAGGTGTCTTTTTCCTATCGTAGACTTTTCCTCCTTTCATTTTGCCCTTTTCGCCATGTATATGCATATTCAAATGCATATACAACTATCCACTTTCTTGCCTTTCAAATCCTTTGTTTATGCCAATGCATATACATACAATTGTTTAACATACAAGGCAGACCCCAAATCTGTATAGAACAAATCAAAATTCTACTCGGGTCTAGCTTGTATCACCTTTTGCATCTTTCCATTTTGTATATTGCGTACATACAATGCAATATACATGCTGCGGATTTCAAATTTTATGAAACTGATTGAGACAGTTTTCAAATCCGGGCCTTGTATATCATCCCTTTGTATATCGGCATATACAAACGCCATAGACATACAAGCCACAGACCCCAAATGTTTATGAAGAAGCTTGAAATCTCCATCGAGTCCGGATTGTATCTAACTCATTGCACTTCAAATTGTATATCGGCATATACAATGCACAATACACATGCAAGCTGCGGATGCCAAACACTTATAGAACAAATTGCAAACATATTCGGGTCCAGCTTGCATCTTAACCTTTCTACCTTCACAATGTATATCGGCACATACAAGCACCCAATATACATGTTGTGGACCCCAAACCTTTATCCGCTACAGTACATCCTCCTTTTCGCGTCTGGGTTGCACGTTTTTTCTTTGTATATGACCAATGTATGTCGCATATACAATGTGAACATACAAGCAGATTATACATACAAACGGCGGACCTCAACCTTTATCAACTGGAATGCATGCTCATTTCAGATCCGGCCAATGCATCTTTGGAATGCATGTTCCCTTGTATGTGAGAACATACAATCACACCTGCATATGTATCCAGTGTGCCCCATCTTTTGTATATCAACCCCTTGCTCTTTTCACTTTGCATATAGTGAATGTATATTGCATATACATTCTGCCTTGTATGTGAGGTAGACCCCACCAAATGTATCTTTTTTCAATGCATATGCATCGATCGTCGGGCAAACTTTGGAGTTGATTGCCGATGCATCCTATCTTGTCGATGACCCTCTGTCACTGTAGCAAATGTATATTTGCCCCCCTTTTTGAAGCCCGATATGCATCGCGAAATGCATATAACTGATTTTTCACCATTTTTGAAGGCCGATTGAAATTTCTTTGGGCCCGCCAATGCACAATGCACTTGTACATACAAACATACATGTATATACAAAGATACATGCATTTAAAACTATTTTTTGCATTTTTCAACTGCAAAGGCCAAAAGACTTAGAATTTTTTGGATTTTTTGGGAAGGTGTCTGCATATTTAAATGCTTGAAACCCGGATGTTTATGCAGGCACCAACATAGGCTCTGTCTGGGGACGCATGCCTCTTGCAAGCATGGCGAGAACCATATATCTCTGGGATGTAGACCAGTCCCTTACATCCATTGGGCATAGAGTCAAACACATACCAACCTGCATCACAAATCACACATTTTTAAAAATTTACTTGGTGGCCCAGGGCCACCAAAAAGGAAAAACTAGAATTTTCCTCTGTCAAACACTTGATTTTCTTCTAATCTCACTGGGTCAAGCTTGAAGATGCTGCCATGATTTACCCACAAACAACCCTTGTCATTTGCATATTCAACCATCCTATTTAGCTTGTCATTGTCAACCTTATGCAAACAACCTTCAGCATCAAGCAACATGTGAATGTTATATTTATCAAACAATGCATATTCATATGAAATATAACACATGTTATCATCTGTATTAGCAATATGCATTGTATGACAATCTCCCAGCTAGACTGAAAACTGAAAACACTCATAGTCCACCATATAGCTAGGAGCATCAGGCCTCATTTTATCATAAGCTGGCATTTCAAAGAAGAAACTTTCATATTTATTGTAGACACCTAAAAATGTCTCGACCACCAAACTGACTCCCGACATCCCTAAACTTACCAATTCCCTTTCCAACCAATTAATTAAATTTTTATTTAATTAATCACCCCTTTCATTTTCTAAATCCACACCATTTTATCCCCAAAATTGAATTAATTTTATTAATTCAATAGTCCAAACCTTAGCCAAGTAATTTAATAAATATGCAAAAATTTATTAAATCAATTCCCCATTTTTCCTAAATCTAATTAATTAGTTAAAACCATGTTAACTAATTAATCCAGCCTACTAATTAGCCTATCCCTACCCTAGACAATTAAATAGCTATTATTTAATTGCCTACTCTAGCCTTCCCCATCCTAGCCTTAGGATTAATTAATTAAATCACTAATTAATTAATCTTATCCCCCTCTAATCCCTCTACTAATTTATTCCAGCCACATTAATTAGGTTAATCACCCTAATTAAGAAAGTCAAATCCTCATTAGCACTTCTCTCCACACCTCCCAAATTTAAAATTCAAATAAATCACACATCACATTTACTCCTCTTACACATCCCTTACACATGTCATATCCACTCTTCCTCAAATGAATTTTTAATTCATTTTACCCTTCCCCATGTGAATTTTTAATTCACAAATAATCCATCTCACCCAACCTCATTTATTCACCCCTTTCCCAAAAATGAATAAAAGATTTACTTTTATTCCTAGCCCTCCATCTTCCAAGATCAAATCTAGGCCCTCCACCTCACTTTCATCCTCCACCATTGATCTCTTCAATCAATCTCCACCCTTGGATCAAAATCCTCTCCAAAAGTCTATAAATACAACCTCTCACAAGTCATTTGCATCATCCATTTTCATGCAAAGTTACCATGCCAAAATCACCTTTGAGTTAATAGTGAGTTGCACAATTGAAGAGCATTTCACATTTGGATCAATAGTCTAGGGACAATCTTGGTCTTGGGAGCTTCATTTGGGTGCAAAAGGCTCCTCCTTCCCTTGATGGGATTAGGTTGTGTATGTGAGGTATAATCTCTTATTTTATTGCATTTGATTTTGTGTTTTTCCCTCATTTTGCATTATCTAATCTACATTGGCACGCCCGGTGGGACCCACAAGGTCCAATCTAATCCTTGTTTGTGAGTTGTTGTGTTAGTATTCAGCCTTTTGCAGGATCAGCGCTATTCGACCGTCGCAGCGACGCCATTACTGCCGTATTTCAACGCTATTTCTCCTTTTGGCGCTATTTCTGCGCGATTTTATTTTTTTTATGCTAACCCTACTCACGTCTGCTTTTTGCTTTTTCTGCTATTTCCTGTGTTTTTTGTTCTCTGTTTTGCAGGAAAACAAGGAATTACAGGGGGAGGTTATGGCAAATTTTTGACAGAATCGGCCAAACAGCATCAGTTCCGCGTTTTGACGCCATCTTTCAGATTAGCACCATCCGTATCTTCCCGAGGATTCAGAAACACCACGCAGTGGTGCCTTCATTACTTTTGATTATCGCTATCCTCTATTTTAGCGCATAACTTAGGATGTATTAGCGCTATCCTCTGTAACAACGCCTTTTATTTAATTAGCGCTATATTAGGTTGTAATTAGCACCTTAAATTGTTTTAGTGCCATTTTACATAAGTCGGGTTGTTCTGCCCACAATGGCGCTTGTGTATGTCAGTTTTAGCGCTATTTTGCCTTTCTATTTTTTTTTTTGCAGGTACTGCGGATACTAACGAAATCTTTTTGTAAGATGGTTTGTTAACTAGTTAGCAAACATTTCAATTTGGAAACTAAAACGAACCTTTGTTTGCTTTGTTAGGTCTTAGACAAACATTTCCATTTGGTGTTCTAAAATCAATCCAAACAACTCCTTGATTGAAGTGTGTGATCATAACATTTGCTTTTGGTGCTCTAAAATATACTTCTTTTTGTGTGTCAACAAACAAACAATCAAAACACTTCAATTCGGGCTATAAAAAGAACAACAAATTGCATACTTCATTGGATAAAAAGAACAACAAACTTGCATTTCCACGCATCTAATCAAGACAATCTATAAAATTATGTGAAGTGTCTTCGTGATTGTGACAAGTAGAGTGAAAGTGTATGCTCTTCCCTCGCACCTTTTGGTGATCTTGGGAATCAAAAACTTCTCACAACACTTTGCATTAATCACCCCCCATCTAATCCAAAGATCTAAAATTGAACCATGTTGAGTGTGATATAATCATAGGGAACACGTATGCTCTCCCCTCGCATCTTTGTATCAACTTGGGGATCAAAAGTGTTTTCGTGATTATATTGCTTTTGTAATCCTTAGAGGGCCTGCCACCCCGCTTCGAAAGGTGGGAACGACCTAAGCGGCATCAAGCTAAAGCCAAGCTCTTCCAAGCTGCTATATAAAATAACGCGTTTGGGACGGAAGTCTCAAGCGACAGGTGTTGTTTTGTTATACCGACAGCCAACCTCCCCATAAACCCTCCAAGGCGCAACCCTTGGAGGCTAGGAGACTCCATAACGGAGAGTAGTGCTGCCGTACGTATAACCACCTGAACGGATGCCCTTACTAAGAACCATTGTTGTAGTAAGCCAAAATCCTTCTATTTGTTGATGCAGAGGGCAAAACCCTTGAAGCGGCCCCGATTCATGCGGTTCTTAGCCGAGGTAGCAGGGACAATCTAAAGGTTTGGAGAGGGTCAAGCCTTATAAGAAACCCAGATCTTGGTATGCATGAGAAGTGTGTGCAAATGTAAGGAGGAGCCGGTGCTACCACGATCCTGGAGCTACCCACTTTGAATAGGCGCAGCTAGGGGATTCAACAAATACTGTCCCATTCTCGCCATAGGTTGTAAAAATGTGCTTGTTCTAAACAAAGTCATGTCATTTCACAAACAAAAATTATTGCTTGTTTTGCGTTCAAATGTGTGTTAAAATGCTTTGATTTTTCACAAATGAACTTGCCAAGAGACAGAACACATCAGTTGGTCACAGTCTAAACAATCAGATCCAAAAATTTGCCATCAGAAATCTGTCAGACCCTATTTCAGCGCCATATCTCTCTTATTGTAGCGCCTTTTCACCCGTGGATTGGTGCTATTTTGAGATTGACTTGCCTGAGACAGAACAAATCAGTTAATCACATCTGAAACAGACAAATCCAAAATCTACCTTCAGAAATCCAAAAATTTGCCATCAGAAATCTGTCAAACCCTGTTTCAGCGCCATCTCTGTCTTATTGTAGCACCTTTTCACCCGTGGATTGGCGCTATTTTGATATTGACTTGCCTGAGACAGAACAAATCAGTTGATCACATTCTAAATAGACAAATCCAAAAATCCACCTTCAGAAGTCCCAAAATTTCACCATCAGTAATCTGTGTAACTTGTTTTAGCGCTATATCTGTCTGATTGTAGTGCCTTTTCACCTGTGGATTGGCGCTATTATTAGATTGACTTGCCTGAAGCAAAGACCCATTTTGTTGTGATCTACACCTTCTGTTCTGCCATAATCCATACCCATCTCATAGAAATCTGCCAACTGTCCAGCCATTTTCCTCCAAAATTTTCCAAATTAAACATTCTCTTTGACCTTAGAGGATCACTCACCACCCTTGTTGGACCCCTTTGATACATCATAATCAGCCCAAATACATATCTATCCATCCCCATTCATTCCTTTTGCATATCTCCTTGGACCAATATAAAATCATTTCAAAAATTCACATCCAAATCAAAACCTCATCAAAACACCAATCAAATCTTGTCACCCTTTTGAGCCAAAGTTAGATCTAGATCCTATAATTAACATCACGTTTTCCTTGAAAAGTCATTAGTCTACATTTCAAGAAAAACAAATCACCTCTCTTTGTGTAAGGTCATTAGTCTACCCCAAACAAAGAAAATCATCATCCTTTGTGTGCCAAATCAAAATCTAGATCTTATCCAAAAGCTCAATTCGAGAAACATCAACAATATCATCCTCACCATCCTAAATCAATCAAAAAATCAAAAACATCAAATCCCTTTCTTATCATCCATCTTTGGTCCAAAATTTGTGCAAAAATATCAATATCACCCATTCATATTGTTGGTTTTTTCCCAGACTGGATGCTTATTCCTAGATTTCCCTACAAGGTAACCATCAGTGATCAACAGGATCTCTGGGCCAGGGGCCAACAGTGTAGGAGATAGACTCTATATTTTATCTCCTTTTCTTCTTCAGGCTCTGCAAGACCTAGGGGGGTATTCCCTACTCAACATCCATGAGATACGCATACAAGGATTGGGATGCTGTCAGAAAGCAGATAAGTCCTCCTGTAAGTAGACCAAAACTGAAAGATAAGAGCAAAGGGGCTAGCTTTGGGCCTATTTGCAGTTGTAGACAGAGGACTGAGGATCCTAAAACTAATTCTAATGTCCTAATGGTTATTTTAGAGTTTGATTATGATTTTAAGTTCGGATGCAAAGCTGGACATGGTTGTAACACAAACACAAAGCAAGATTGGTGCCTATCCAGGGCCTGGAGTCAGTAGACATACACCTGTGAATGATCAGCATGAACAGCTAAAACTAGATTTCAGGGGGATATATGTGATACCTGCCTTACAGATATCTCCCAATACAGAGTGTTATCTCTACTTATGGCATCCCTACTACAGTATACCCTTCCCAATGTTCAACCTGAAAATAGTTTAATCTACCCCTTGAGCAGAAGTTAAGAGATCATACATTCAACACAGGAATTCCATGTTCTAGAGTCTCAAATATTGCTTAAATATCCAGACTCAGAAGAAAGATATATGCAATACTGGAGACAGAATTAACAAAACACATGCAAACATAGCATTATTCATACAAGATCAACCATGAAATCAGTGGGTTCATGCCAAAACATACAACAAGAGATACATAAACTCACAGGTTTAGCTGTACAGAGCAACCAGATCAGCTTGTTTTGAATTACAGAGCCAAAAATCTTCAACTTTCAACCAACCTAAAAATGAGTAACACTTCCTGCTTATAACAGCCAGAAAGTGTACTACAGCAATTAATTACATGGCTTTGACAAAAATCTGCCAGATACAGCCCTCAGAAGGAATGGCGCTTAGAAAATGTAAACGCAGCAGACAAAGAGGAGCCTCGAGCCATGCGCCATTATCTGGAGCCTCCGCTCAAAAATTGGGCAACCTGATCGCCTGTACCATCGCCTATAACTCTATAATGTCGCCATTAAGGGCCTCAACCACCCGCGACCACTTGAAAACCGTCGCTACACTTCAAACAGAAGTTCCCGCCAAAAGTGCTTCGCTCAAAGTTCAAAAATACACAGGGGAATAATCCCACATGCATGGTGAGGAGTTCACATCAGTAGTTTATAAACATGGTCGCACACATGATAGGTGTCGAGCGTTTTGCCACGCTTGACACACAACCCTTCGCCAAGAACCCATCACCGTGACATATACCATCGGCCCAGCTCAAAACTCCCTCGCCGATATAACAACTCATGCCGATGAACTATGGCCTCATCCCTCCGTCGGCCAAACACATGCCGATGAAACCTCATCGGCCAAACATTACCCATCGGCAGGCCCTCCAACTGCTAGCCCGATCTCAAAAGTCTCGCCGATCGCCAAATCCTACATACTCCACCGTTGGCCAAACTGAACACAAAGTCATCCCGATGGCATTCCCCATCGGGGTGACTTCCTTCTATCAGCGGACCACAAAACACATTGGCCGATCACAGTAGTCTTACCGATGCCAAACGTCAACCCCACTTTCTTCGGTAAGACACACGCCGATGAATCTTATCGGCCAGACACTACACTGTCGGCCCAACATCTGACCGCTCACCCGATAGCTCCCACTCCTGCCGATGAATACATGACTTACCCCGGTCGGCAAGACCAACACCATCGGTAGAACAACAATCTCATTCGCCGACATCACATGTTACGCCGAAACAGTTCCATCAGCCAAACACCTCTGTCGGCCCAACTGAGAAATCCTACACCTATGCATATACAACTGTTTGATATACAAGGCGGACCCCAAACCTTTATGAAGCAGATTGGAAGCATATTCAGGTCTGGCTTGTATCTTGACCTATATACCTTTGCATGTATATACAACTGGAGGGCCCCATCACTTGTATATCGGCCATTGTATATTTTGTTCCTTTGCATATCCGTGGGCCCCAGCACATGCATCTCCTCCGCGGCACTGTAGTGAATGTATATTTGCACCTCTGTATGTTTTCCTTGCATCCGCAAATATACAAACCTCCAATATACAACTGCAGCATCTTCAACAGAATATTCGATGAATGTATCTTCCGCTCGCCACTGTAGCAATTGTATATGCGCACCTCCTTTGTACATTTCGCTTGTGCATGACCCGATATACAAAGCGGGAATATTCCTGGGAATATACCCGCTATGTATCTTTTCTTTGTATGTAGCTCGATATACAAGACCACTTGTACATCGCACTGTAGCAGAAGCATGTTCGCCGCCCTTATACGTTTCAGGATGACGTCATTGTCATATTCGCAACATCGGGGGATCTCCATAAAATGACTTAGTGTTAGCAATGTGACCCTCCAGACCTTGATGACGTCACTCCCATATCGACATCAGGATGATATTCAGAAAATTAACCAGATATTTGGGAATATCATCCTGACGCGCAAATATCATGCTGCACTGTAGCTTCACTGCAGGATCGGGATGATATCCAAACATCACCCGATATTGAAACATGATGACCCTGATGAAACATCCGGTCAATAGAAAATGATAATGATGATGACCCCCTCCCTTAGAATATCATGATGATGATGATCTTCTCTCCTTAAGAAAATATGATGTTGCAGCTGAAAAATGCTGAGGAGGTCCAACACTTAGGAAAATGGGCAAGAAGATATAGGGTTCAAATGAAGAAACCCCCTAAACATGAAAAATCAACCTCCAGGTCAAAATGAGTACCAACACATATCACCCTTAGGATAAAACCTTTGAAAAACATATCGATCTTCATCATACCCTTCTACTCCATCTCACGACCATATCCATCTTTGTGTCCAACACAATCAATTCGATTCTCTAAGGTCTCCACCTCATCCCACATCTAGAAATCAAATCCATACGTGTATGCCCACCACAAGATCACAACACAAAAGAAATCAAGAAATGGCAAAACGATGGCCCTTTGGCATGCCTAACACCGACAGTAACAACATACCCATTTATCAAACATACAATCCACCTACATATTCCTTCATCCCCCCATTTGGCGCCAACGACCCTTTTCACTTCTTACCACAAGCACCAACACCACCCCCACCACCACCACAAAATGTCCCCACCATATCCCAAGATGACCTAGATGTCTTGACCTTCACGCAAGATGCCGATAATATGGACCTACTTGATAAAGTCCTAAGATCGGATCCAAAGAGATATCTTGACCATCTTCTCAAGCTTGGTGCTCAACTTCCCCTCGTCACAACATCATCACAACCGTCCACTTCTATAGTTGTCCCAACCCCATCAAATACCCAAGCATCTACATCACATACCCAACCTACCATCTCTCAAACGTCAACACCTAACGTATCTACCACTTCCACAACCTCAACCGCTACCACACCTACAATTTCCACGGCCATACCTAACATCTCCCAACCCGTCATCACTTCTACTACCACAACTACCGTCAACCCTTCCGCTTCAAACACAATGGGCATACAAGGCAACATCACACAAGTAAATACCTCCACAAGTGTGCCCCCACCAAACCCTCACACCCTTGCATACCTACGACAACTATTCTCACAACAATCCCACAACACATCTAACCTATCCAACGTCCACATACCCAACGTCAATCTCACAGGTCAACACAATCCCAATCCCCAAATACCACCACATGTTCTCCAACAACTATACGCACACCAACAACAACAAACACCAATCAATCCAAACCCCAACCCGCAATACCAACATCTCATCCAAACCAATCCCCAACACCAACATCTCATCCAAACCAATCCCCAACACCAACTCCTAACCCACCTCCAATATCTCACCAATCAACAACCCTACACGTTTCAACCACAACAACCACAGGATTTCAACACCGTGCTGCAAAGCTTAATCCAAAAGGTGGATGACTTACAAACTAGGGGCAAACACAAATACTATTCTTTTGAGGATATTTGTCCCTACCCGTTTGACCGCACCTTGTACATGCCCCCTTTCCCGAAAAACTTTGAAACGCCAAAATTTGACAAATACAAGGGAAAGGGCGATCCTAGGGACCACCTTCGGGAATTCTACATTGCTTGCCTCGAAGTCTCTCACAATGACACATATCTTATGAGACTCTTCCCAAGAAGCCTTGGCGGCCAAGCCGCTGAATGGTTTGTCCATCTGCCACCTGGAATTCGAACATTTCCCGAGCTTGCGGAGAAGTTTGTCAATCACTTTTCCTACAACTTTGAACATGAGGTGTCAATGACCAACCTTTGTAACACCAAACAAAAGAACGGCGAAGCTTTCGCTTCTTTCCTACAAAGGTGGAGGGGCCTAGCAAGCAAGCTCCCATGGCCTATTCCTGAAAAACAACTTGTCACCATGTTCGTGGCCAATCTCAATCAGGAATTAGGTTTTCACGTACAGATTCTGTGCGCATCTACCTTTGAAGAGGTTATTGACAAAGGCACCACTGTGGAACGAGACCTCATTGCCAAGGGCTCCATCAAACTTTATGATCCCAAGTCCAACAACAACAACAATAACAACAACCATAAATCCAATCATAACACCCCCAACAACAACACCACCACCAACACGCAATCTAATGATAAATCACGTTATTGGGGGAAGAACAAGAATAATCTGAACGACGGTGTCACCGATGTAAAGGCCGTCCAATACATCCAAAATCACACACCGGCACACACGTATGCAGCAAACACTAATAACCAAAGAGGACCAAATAAACCCCGCAAACCTCACCGAAATTTCATGCCATTAGCAGAACCTATTGAGGACATCCTCAATAGATGCCTCAAGCAAGGAGAAATCACACTCCCGCCTATCAGACCACGCCAAGACAATGACCTCAAGGCAGCATGGTATAATGAAAATGATTATTGCGAATACCACTGCGTGGCAGGTCATAAAACAACAGACTGCATGCAATTAAAACATTGTATCCAAGACCTAATAGACCAAAATCTTGTCAACCTTGAGCACAGTACACAGCCATCACCAAATGCCAATCTTGGAGCTTACAAGGATCCCTTACCCAACCATAACAAAGCTTCATCATCCAATCAAGCGTACAATATCACTCCACCACCCACACACTACGACTCCATTGTTGGCCGCATCGAACCCTCATCCCATTCTATCAACACAATCACCATTCGGGCACAAGCACCCGATTGCGCCGTCACAACCCGTCGAGGCCGTGTCTCAATCCGCACTGCCCCTCCCACTGAACCAACACCCCCATCCACATCTGATCCCCTCCCCCCTCGTCCAAATGCCCATCCATCACCCACCACTCGATACAACCTCCTAGACCATCTAGGAAGGACACCCGCGCAAATCTCCATCCTTGAGCTACTTCGCACATCACCCCTCCACAAGGATATTCTTGACAAGGCCCTTTTGGAAACACAAGTCCCTGCAAACTTGGATGTCAATCAATTTCAAGCCATGGTCAGCCATATTGCCACACCACACCATATCACGTTTTCTAAAAAAGATCTTCCTGCTTCCGAGCACCTACATAATGATGCACTACACATCGAGGTCTGCATTCACAAACACACCATTAAAAGGGTCCTAATAGATGGTGGTTTCGGCCTAAATATATGCACTCTAAAATTGCTAAAACACTTGGGGTACTCAGATGTGGTTGTGGATGCTAGCGAGTGCATAACAATAAAAGGATATGATGACACCGAGAGGCTATCCGAGGGTACCATAAAGCTCCCTATTCAAGTGGGATAGAAAATCCTTGAAACCAAATGTCAGGTTCTTGATCTTGACCTTCCCTATAACATTCTTCTCGGCCGCCCATGGATCCATGCCATGCAGGCTGTCCCCTCCACTTTCCATCAATGTCTCAAATTCCCCCACAACGGCACTGAAGTCACTATCTATGCCGATCCTCGTCCTTTCCAATACTGCAGTTTTCTGGAAGGACACAACCAAACCTTCTGTCCATACAATAAAGCTACCAACCAAATCACCCCAACAGCTTCCACTTCATATATCGACCCTGCCAACATTGCCACCACTTCATCGCAAGCACCTTCACCTCCTGAGGTCAAGATCAAGATCAGTGACCAAGGCTGTGGGGAATACAACCTTCACGGCACCTTTTGCATGGGATTATTACCCACTCCTAAGACATTTGGCACTCCGAACACAGAGGCAGCTGACACAGTCATCATCAAATACAAACCCTCGCCCGTCTTTGAGAAAAAACACCTTCTGGATCAGGACATACTTGAAGATATTTCATCCTGGCTTTACAAGGACGAGGAAACAGAACAAGACATCCCCACCATCCGAGCAAACAGTTACGGCAAAGGTTCTAAGATAGTCAAAAGCATGGGTTACAAAGGACAAGGCGGCATTGGCCTTCATGAACAGGGCATTGTGGAACCACTGCAAGCAACAAGGAACCCCTATACTCAAGGGTTAGGGTATGGTCAAACACAACGCATCCTTAATATCGGCGAATGTATCTTAGCCGAGTTTGCTCCAGTTTCTCTAGATGTCGACAATATCAATGAAACGGACCTACAAGACTCCTTTAGCGACTTTGCCGATTTCTTCGCCTCCTCCATTTGCACCATCTACTCTGTCACTACTCTCGCATCATCATCCAATGACCTACCATTAGCATACCCTAACCTCATCGATTGGGACCAACGAGGACCTCCTATTTTGGATATCGCACCTAATGACGAAGCCATTGCTGAAATGATGGGAGTAAGAGACAACTTCCCCTTGGGAGATCACCGAGCTAGATACATCATGGAACTCAATCCGGCTGCCTATTTTGGGGAGACAACCCCTGCTTCTAGTCGCAAAAATACAAAAACAAAAAATAGATCTGATGGTGAAAACCATTCCACGGCAGTATCAGATCCTAAAAAAGTAAAAATAAAGGACGTATCTCCTAGTGAAAACCTCCATGAGGCGCCAGGAGATGGAAGCATGGGCCTCCCTGAAATAGATAAAGTATATCCTAACAGATCACCCATCTTGGTTGAACCAGCGCAGGAAATGAATCTAGGGACAGAGGAAGAGCCGAAAATCACATATCGAGCAGAATCTCTCAGCCTGTTCGAACAGGAGGACTTCTTGGCATTTTTCACACGCAGAAATCACAACTTTGCATGGACCTACGCAGACATGCCAGGGCTAGATCCTGCCTTGGTTGTACATCATCTTGCAGTGCGTCCTGATGCCAAACCAGTCAAACAAAAGCTCTGAAAGATGAATCCTCAGGTGGCCCTTCTTGTCAAAGCAGAGCTTAAAAAGTTACTAGATGTGGGGTTCATACGTCCAATTGATTATCCTGAATGGGTCTCAAATCTAGTACCTGTTGCTAAACCAGATGGCAGAATCCGCTATTGCACTGACTTCAGAGACCTCAACAAGGCCTGCCCGAAAGATGACTTCCCCCTTCCCAACATTGACATGATCGTGGATCTTACCGTAGGACATGAGATGCTATCCCTCATGGATGGCTTTTTCGGATACAATCAGATCAAAATTGCCGAGGAAGATCAGCACAAAACATCCTTTATATGCCCATGGGGGACATAATGTTGGGTAGTAATGTTGTTCGGCCTAAAGAATGCAAGAGCTACTTATCAACGAGCAATGACTGTCATCTTCCACGACCTCTTTCACCACATCATGGAGGACTACGTTGATGACTTACTCGGCAAATCAAAGACCCGAGAAGAACACTTAGACGTGCTAGCTAAGATCTTTGACAGGCTAGAACAATATAATGTTCGTCTAAATCCAAAAAAGTGTGTCTTTGGCGTTACTTCAGGCAAATTGTTGGGATACATAGTCTCCAGACGAGGGATTGAGGTGGACCCAACAAAAGTCAAAGCTATTACTGAAATGCCACCTCCTAAAACCTTAAAACAATTGAGAAGTCTACAGGGTAAACTACAGTCTATTCGCCGATTCATTGCTCAACTTGCTGACAAATGCCAACCATTCTAGCATCTCCTCAGAAAAGATACAGCTTTCACCTGGACTACTCAGTGTCAAGATGCCTTCGACCAGCTAAAAGCATATCTGGCTAATCCCCCTATTCTATCTCCACCAAGACAAGGAGAGCCCCTCCTCTTGTACATTTCTGCAACCGACACAGCAATCGGGGCTTTGTTAGCACAACACGATGAGCAGGGGAAGGAAAGAGCCATCTACTACATCAGTCGCACCTTGATTTCCTATGAGCTTAACTACACACAAATTGAACGAGCATGCCTGGCCCTCGTCTTCACATCACAAAAGTTAAGACATTATATGCTCAATCACAAGACTAAGCTCATTGCTAAGATTGACCCACTCAAATATTTGCTAAACAGAGCAGCTCTCACAGGAAGGATGGCAAAATGGGTCATGATTCTCACCGAATTTGACATACAATACACAGAGAGGAAGGCAATCAAAGGACAAGTCATAGCAGATTAGCTGGCTGAGGCACCTATTCAGGCAGAGCATCCTACAATAGCAAAATTTCCAGATGAGGCCATCTTGACAATCACACCAGCCACAGATACATGGAAGATGTATTTTGATGGATCCTACACTCACAGGGGCTCGGGGTCAGGCGTCTTGTTTGTTACCCCTCAAGGAGACACGATCCCTAAATCATTCAAAATCACATTTCCATGCACCAATAATGTAGCAGAATATGAGGCCCTCATCACAAGTCTCCGAATGGCCATCCAATGGAAAATAGACAAACTAACTGTGTATGGCGACTCTCAACTAGTCATCAGGCAAGTCAATAATGAATATAAAACCAAGGACGATAAACTTCTTCCCTATAAAAAGATGGTCGATGATTTTAAAGATTATTTCGGTGACATCCACTTTGAGCAGTTCCCAAGGTTAAACAACAAAGCGGCAGATGCCATGGCCACCATTGGATCTCTGGTTGACATGAAGCAAGGCAGCAAGAAATGCGAGTTCCTGATCGAAGAGCTCCCCATCCTAGCATATGACGTTCCCCAATCTGAACTAGTGTGCGAAATCGTTAATACTTTATCCCCCTGGTATCAGGAAACGTGCCTCTACCTTCATGATAACATCCTCCCCAACAACCTATCCCCATCACAGAGAAAATCCTTCATTCGTCGAGCCTCCCGTTTCATCCTTGTAGGTGACACCCTCTACAAAAGGAGTCTTGATGGTACGCTTCTACGATGTTTAGACTCTAGGGAAGCCGAGGCAGCTTTAGAAGAGGTACATGCAGGTATTTGTGGGGCACATTCAAGTGGACCAGCTCTTTCTAAGAAGATCCTGAGGACTGGTTATTATTGGCCCACTATGGACAAGGATGCACATTAGTTTATCAGAAAATGCCTCCCATGTCAACAGCACGGTGATCTCATCCACGCCCCAGCACAGGAGCTACAACCAATCACAACACCATGGCCTTTTTCACAGTGGGGACTCGACCTCGTAGGTAAAATACACCCTCCATCTTCCAACGGCCATAAATTCATAATAACTGCTACCGAATACTTCACAAAGTGGGTGGAAGCAATACCACTCACCTTCACCACAGGCATCCAAATCTCCAAGTTCATTCTCCACTACATCATCTGCCGCTACGATATCCCCCATTCCATTGTCACTGATAATGGGAAGCCATTCAAGAACCAAGAAGTTTGCACTTTGTGCGAGAAGTTCGACATCAAACACCGCTTCTCCATGCCATATTACCCCCAAGGAAATGGTCAAGCAGAGGCTTCTAACAAAACCATCCTCCACATCTTAAAGAAGACAGTCAATGAAGCTGGCCGCGACTGGCACCTCCAACTTAACCCTGCCCTATGGGCTTACCGCACCAGCATCCGCACTCCTACTGGAGCCACTCCATACTCACTAGTATTCGGATTAGAAGCCATTTTACCTATAGAGATCGAGCTCCAGTCCCTCCGAGTATCATTGCAAAATATTATCTCTGATGAAGACTATCGCGTCGCAAGGTTGCATCAACTTGAATTGTTGGATGAGAAACGCCTGAATGCATTAAATCACTTACAGGCATACCAAAACCGCCTCAGAAGAAGCTACAACAAAAAGATCAGAACCCGAAAGTTTGAGGTAGGTGACCTGGTCCTAATGGAAAATCAAAAGACCCTACAAGAGCATCCGAAGCAAGGAAAATTCAAACCTAATTGGCTAGGACCTTATGTCATCACCGCCGACTATGGGTCAGGAGCTTATCAGCTTGCAACACCCGAGGGGCAGCCTCTAGATGAACCAATGAACATCTTGCATCTCAAGCGATTCTATGCATAACCCATCTGATACCACAAGTCAAAAAAATCAAAAAATGCAAAAAAGTAAAAACACCAAAAAAATCAAAAAATCAAGAAAAAATCAGAGTGCAATAAAAACTTCCAATGGTGAAAATCACCTCGGTGACGCCTTGGATAAGTACCATGGTGAAAACCTGTTTCAGGCGCCATGCATAATGGCTGGTTCTACCATCTAATAAGTCCTCTTTCCAGCATAACACTCCATACCCACACATCCCATGGCTTGAAATTCTGAAACACCAAGTTTGTTCGCCCATCCAGGGAACAAGGATCATTGTAAGCTCTCCTTTGTACAGTTCATAAAATCAGAAAAATCAAAAAACATCAAAAAATTAGAAAATTAGAAAATCAGAAAATCTAAAAACAGCAGAAAATCAAAAAATCCAAAAAACATCATAAAAATTAGAAAATCCAAAAATAATCACCCCATGCATCAATCTCACATCCCACCACAATCATCTAAACACCCCTCAACCCTCATCACATCACATCGCCAACCATTCCCACATCATCAAGTCTTGCCAGAACTACATATTCATTTCACCCGCATCTTAAAAGTACCTTGATCCCGTGGACACAGGGTATGTAGGTAGTCTGGAATACGAAGGATGTTTCCAGTACTCAGGTATCTAAGATGCACCCATCCCACCCATTGGGATGGTTCCCACTCACTGAGCTTTCTAGGTCTACGAAACGATAGGCATGCTACACATACCATTGAAACATGGTCCCTCGCACCAAAATCATCAAGCAATATACCAACTATAATCTTCCATTTGGCCTGAATGTTCTTTTGCCCATCTTCCACAAACTCTCCAATCAAAAACAGATCTGCGTCCTAGGATACGTCTTTCCTACAATAGACAAAAATCTATCATTCTATCATCACGTCTCTTGGCAAGAGCACACAAAGGCTATTTGTATCTTTCGTTGGTCTTTTTGCTTATTGATTTTTATCTTTTTGTCTCACTCCAAGTAATCTCCAAAGCTACCTTGATCTCATTATATCATGGTACGTAGCAGACAGCCCTTGGAGTAGACATAGTCATTGTTTCGGTATGCTGTGCTTGTGGGTTGGTTTCATTACTCCAAGAATAGTATTCATATCTTGAAGTTCAGGTCGGTTCTAGCATAATGAGTCCTATTTTGCATATACAGGCATCAACATCTTATATGCATTATTCACACTCACTGCTATGAGTCCCCTTCCTCTACTAGACAAGATTATACTACATTGGGCATGCATGAAACCAACCTATTGTTTGTGGGTCTAGTCCATGCAATTGTCGGATATACATCATCACCTGGGTCATTTCATACCTTCGTGAATTGTATCCTACATTGCTACATTAAGCTAAGAAATGCTCTCAATTAATTTTGTGCAACTACTAATACTAGCTCAACATCATCATCCTAATCACTCAGTCACCTATCCCATATCGGCCTAGATTTGATCAACACTTTCCAACCCCCCCCACCAATCTAACTCCCGCTCTAACCCCATCATCCCAACCTATCTCCACTTAACACATCTTGAACCAAACCAAACCCCCCCTCAATGACGTGGTATCTTATGACCTAACCATCCTCCAATCCCCCCACCGCCATCCCCTAGACGCTCTCACCCCTATCATCCCCAACACCTAACACGTTTTCCCACAGTCTCACTATTCAAGGTCAACACAAGGAACATCATGTGTATCAGGACTAGGCTACCTCACCTATCACCTAGTTTGCATACCACCTATCACCGACACTACATTTAGCACATATCATTTAACTACATGTCACCACCAATTTGCATCTCATGTTAGGTTCATTTTAATCCATTTGCATCTCATGTTAGGTTCGTTTTAATCCGTTTGCATCTCATGTTAGGTTCATTTTAATCCGTTTGCATCTCATGTTAGGTTCATTTTAATCCATTTGCATCACATTTTAGGTTCATTTTAATCCATTTGCATCTCATGTTAAGTTCATTTTAATCCGTTTGCAGCTCATGTTAAGTTCATTTTAATCCATTTGCATCACATTTTAGGTTCATTTTTAATCCGTTTGCATCACATTTTAGGTTCATTTTAATCCATTTGCATCTCATGTTAATTTCATTTTAATCCGTTTGCATCTCATGTTAAGTTCATTTTAATCCATTTGCATCACATTTTAGGTTCATTTTAAATCCGTTTGCATCACATATTAGGTTCATTTTAAATCCATTTAAGTTTGCATAAAACACAAGTAGATTCATTTCAGCTGCATATCATTACACATCATATCATAGGTGCATATTAAAAATAGCATTATCACATTGCATTCCATACATATCAACATCTCACAAAACATTTAGTTGCATTACAACATCACCAACATCACCATTGAAACAACTAGTGGCATAGAACATAATCCCATACATTTTCATCCATAATAAATGACCATAAAATCACAACACCATGCATATATCACAAAAACATAATTGCATCCACCAAATCACACACATCATTTGAAAAAATATCATACATCCACAACATATAAAATATAACATGTGCATCCATCAAATAAGCATCATCACAATAGAATATCATAAACCATCAGAAGTCTCGCATCATATATAATCATCGCAAAAAAATGTACATTGCTCACATCATCAAAAAATAAAGTGTCCTGATACAATGCCTCTAAGGGCTATCATGGTATAACTATCACATCGAGGATCCTCTCTCTGAGGGGGTAGGAGATGATGACCCTGGTCGAGCCTGTGATCCTGGCGGTGGTTGTGGCTGTGGTGCTACTGGTACCTGAGGATCCTACTGGGGCACATATGTGGGAGGGGGCATCGTCTGCTGAACTGACTGAATAGATCTAGATCGATGTGATCTCGACGCCCCCAATCTACTGACCTGGCTGTAACTCGGTGCTCGCTGCGCTGCAGGTACGGCTGCATAGTATAACCCCCGATAATACTTCGTCCGTGCTCTGGCCTCTGCTAGCTCCCCTCATACCTGAGCTACCTGTCCCTGTGCCTGGTTCAACTGTCCCTGTATCTGATGCGCATGTGTCTGAGCCTGGGCCAGCTGAGTCTGCATCCCTGCCAAAATCGGGGCAAGGCCCCCACCCATAGCCTGTGCACTGCTCAACGCAGTCTCTGCCTGATGCACTCTCATGAGCGCTGCATCTCGCTCTATCCTCAAATCCTCCATATCCTCTCTGGCCTGAGCCAACTGAGCCTCTGACACTGCCAACCACCCATCTACTCCCTGCAGCTGTCCCAACTCAGCCTCTCGACGCCCCAACGCCTCCTCTAAACTGGCCACCTGAGCACGTAGTGTCTCTATCTCCTCCATCTCCTCCTGTGACCGTCGCCAAGGCGTCAGCCTCTCAGCCTCTACCTCCATCCCTATCCCTGAGCTCCCTGCCTCGGCATCATGTCTACCGACCCACAGCTGCTCCACCCGTGATGGGGATAGATCACCCTGCTCTGTCCTCAGCTGTCCACCGCGTCGTCGCGGTGCCCTACCCTGCCGTCCACCCCTAGCCTGGACCTGCTGTGCAGGAACCTGCTGCGCCGGAACCTGCTGTGCTAGAACCTGCTATGCAGGAACCTGCTGTGCTGGAACCTCCTGCCCCACTGGCCCCTGTCCCACTACCGCTGCTGCCACCTCATCCACAAGCTGACCATCTCTAGCGATCACCCTCTCCGACCCATCATCCATCACCTCCACAATAAAATCTGCAATGACCTCATCCTCACCCCCATCTGGATCATCTCCATCCCCATCCCCCTCATCCTCTGATAACGCCACTATCGGATCTGTCAATCGAGTGGGCTGATGCATCTGCCACAATACATCATAAGCAGGCATAGTACCTGCATCCATCACTGTGCTCCTCCAATCCCACTGAACTGGCCGAAGTGCTGCCCAGTCATTCAGCGCAACCTGTGGCTGTAATGCTGTGGGCCAGTAAGCTGTATCCCGCGGTGTCCGCGCATATATCGCCATCTGCTGAGGCACATCCTGTACCCGTCCAAACTGCCGCATCACCTGTGAGGGTAGGTACATCTCTATAGTCCGATCTGCATGACCCATAAGAAATCTCTGCTGAAATGTGTACGGGAGATGGATCACATCATCCGGCCACTCCTCACAATCAATATATGGACGGTATACCACGCTAATCACGTCATCCAGTATCCTCCGCCAGTGGCAGACCTGTCTAGTATAGGTTGGTGCAGAAGCACCTCGAAGACATTAAGAATCTGGAGGATCCCTCGTATTTTTTTGTTGTGTCCAAATGTTACATTGTAAGGCCTTAGTGCCATGTCGTATCTTAGTTGGCTGAGTAATGGCATACGTGTCAAGAAAAAAAGATTGTAACCGAACAAAGTTTGTAACTGGCAGTGGTGGTTCATTTTCCACCTTCTGTAACTGCCAAATCGAGTCTTTAAATAGTGTGTCTATATGAGAGTGAACAGACGAAGAGGAAGTAGAACAATTTGTATCATTTCTGGGAAGGAATAGAGAAATTTTGTGTTTTGGTCTAATCACAAGAACATTGGTTTGGAGTCATTCCACTGGTGGATTTCTTTGAAATCAGTGGAATGACCTCCATGTAGTTAGATTTATTTCTGTTCTGTAGTTTCTGTAGTTTTCGTGTGTTCTGTTCGGTTACAATGTGCAAAGAAAGTTAACAGCGTGAGTTTTGGGTTGTATCACGAAATGAGCATTTCTTGAGTATATCACAGATGTATGTGTACATCTTGTCGTTGCATGTTGAGAATATAC
Source organism: Cunninghamia lanceolata (assembly GCA_027924645.1). NCBI lineage: Eukaryota > Viridiplantae > Streptophyta > Pinopsida > Cupressales > Cupressaceae > Cunninghamia > Cunninghamia lanceolata. The sequence continues at coordinate 1,073,644 of BSBN01002024.1, read as the reverse complement.
AAATTGTGTGTATACGTCTTTTGTATGTCAAAGACATTCCGTGTGTATACGTCTATTGTATGTCGAAGCAGTTTGTGTGTATCTCACATTTGTATATCATTGTTGTATGTGCTGAATATGCATTCCGAATGATACAAGAAATGACCGGTGGAAATGGTAAGGAAGACCGGCTACAGTAAGTCAAGTAATGAATGTGCAAGCCATCGGTGTGAGGAAAGCACATCGGGTGAAGCTTTGGAAGTTATGCCGATCGACGGAGTCACGCCGATAGAAGGAGCATCGTGGAGAGCAAGACATTCGTCTCACCGAAGGAAAAGTTTGGTGTTTATTGTTTCGGCATAAGGTCATCGGACTGACTACGTCTATCAGGTAGATAAAGGTGCATTGAACCGATAACATTAATCTTGCCGACCGTATTGTATCGGAGTGACAATCTTTAAGTTTTGCCGACAGAGGAATTCGGGAGGACGGTAGTATCGGTCTAGCCGATGGTTCTAACCATCTAGGAGAGAAGACTTATCGGCGAAGGAATTTATGAAGTGGCCGATGATTTATGTCAAGCCGATCGGGGTGAGATTTGATAAGTTTCACCGATGGATGGCTCATCGGTGAGAGATGTATTGTCGGGGGATGCAGAAAATGTATTGCCGATGGTCCAAGTCTTACCGACAGATAGGATGCTCATCAGAGTGAGAGTTGCGGGGTTTGGCCGATGGTAGGCTCGTCGGGGAGAAATATGGATTGGCGAAGGAGAATTTAGGTCGCCCGATAGAATACTGTCTTGCCGATAGGCAAGAATATGTATTTTTCGGTGTGACATTTAAATAGTCTTGCCGATATACTCTATAATGGCTATTTTGTGGGCTTTTCAAGGATTCTTCAACCTGTTTTGTATGTTACCTGGTTTGCTCTGCATCAAATTGGTATCAGAGCTAGTGAAAGCTCTGGGAAGTTTTGTGTTGGATTATATCTGAGATGGGGCTAAGTGAGAGATTGGTGTTTTGGTTTGCTAATATTTGTAGTTGCAGATGTATGTCCACAAGCTACAGGTAGGCAGATAGGAGATCTATCATGGGCCTGAGAAGGAGGTCCAGTTGGTGTCGCCAAAAGTCTTGGGGAGAGAGGCGAGAGAGGACTCCCAGGTGAGGGACACAAGTGTTGGTGCAGCATTGAGGGTGGACTTATGTTTGGAGCAGCATCTGGAGGAGCAGCCAGTTAAACTCCATTGATAGAAGGCACAGTTGAGGATGAAAAGGAAGCAGCAGAGGCATCCAGTTAGCATTGCAGACATCGAGAAAGCCAAAAGATATTGCAGGCTTTTCACTGAGCATTTCCATGGGACATGGAAAATTTTCAAGTCTGGGAGTATGGTGCAGAAGCACCTCGAAGACATTAAGAATCTGGAGGATCCCTCGTATTTTTTTGTTGTGTCCAAATGTTACATTGTAAGGCCTTAGTGCCATGTCGTATCTTAGTTGGCTGAGTAATGGCATACGTGTCAAGAAAAAAAGATTGTAACCAAACAAAGTTTGTAACTGGCAGTGGTGGTTCATTTTCCACCTTCTGTAACTGCCAAATCGAGTCTTTAAATAGTGTGTCTGTATGAGAGCGAACAGACGAAGAGGAAGTAGAATAATTTGTATCATTTCTGGGAAGGAATAGAGAAATTTTGTGTTTTGGTCTAATCACAAGAACATTGGTTTGGAATCATTCCACTGGTGGATTTCTTTGAAATCAGTGGAATGACCTCCATGTAGTTAGATTTATTTCTGTTCTGTAGTTTCTGTAGTTTTCGTGTGTTCTGTTCGGTTACAATGTGCAAAGAAAGTTAACAGCATGAGTTTTGGGTTGTATCACGAAATGAGCATTTCTTGAGTATATCACAGATGTATGTGTACATCCTGTCGTTGCATGTTGAGAATATACAAATTGTGTGTATACGTCTTTTGTATGTCAAAGACATTCCATGTGTATACGTCTATTGTATGTCGAAGCAGTTTGTGTGTATCTCACATTTGTATATCATTGTTGTATGTGCTGAATATGCATTCCGAATGATACAAGAAATGACCGGTGGAAATGGTAAGGAAGACCGGCTACAGTAAGTCAAGTAATGAATGTGCAAGCCATCGGTGTGAGGAAAGCACATCGGGCGAAGCTTTGGAAGTTATGCCGATCGACGGAGTCACGCCGATAGAAGGAGCATCGTGGAGAGCAAGACATTCGTCTCACCGAAGGAAAAGTTTGGTGTTTATTGTTTCGGCATAAGGTCATCGGACTGACTACGTCTATCGGGTAGATAAAGGTGCATTGAACCGATAACATTAATCTTGCCGACCGTATTGTATCGGAGTGACAATCTTTAAGTTTTGCTGACAGAGGAATTCGGGAGGACGATAGTATCGGTCTAGCCAATGGTTCTAACCATCGGGGAGAGAAGACTTATCGGCGAAGGAATTTATGAAGTGGCCGATGATTTATGTCAAGCCGATCGGGGTGAGATTTGAGAAGTTTCGCCGATGGATGGCTCATCGGTGAGAGATGTATTGTCGGGGGATGCGGAAAATGTATTGCCGATGGTCCAAGTCTTACCGACAGATAGGATGCTCATCGGAGTGAGAGTTGCGGGGTCTGGCCGATGGTAGGCTCGTCGGGGAGAAATATGGATCGGCGAAGGGGAATTTAGGTCGCCCGATAGAATACTGTCTTGCCGATAGGCAAGAATATGTATTTTTCGGTGTGACATTTAAATAGTCTTGCCAATATACTCTATAATGGCTATTTTCTGGGCTTTTCAAGGATTCTTCAACCTGTTTTGTATGTTACCTGGTTTGCTCTGCATCATAGGTATACAGTGCATCCTGATACAAAAACACAAATACCTCAAACGGGCGCCGATAATAACCGCATGTCGGCCGAGTCACGGGGATATGCTCCCAAAGCCATACATGTAGCAGCGTAACCCCAGCAGATAAAGCCCTGTCGTGAAGATAAGCGACCGTGTGCATCTCATGCAGCAGCTGTGCTAGCATCACTGGCCCCCATGCATAGACAGTCTCATGCCTCACCATCCCCTCTATCATCCCACCCCAGCCCACAGGAAAACCCCTGCCTCGCCTATCCGGCAGCACCACACCTCCAATCAGCGCACACAAATATAAGGCAAAGGGATCTGCACCCGCCGCCAGCATCCTGTCATAATCCATCTCCCTCCCGTCTGCCGAAAGTACCACGTGCTCTACTCTGAACACTCTAATCAACGTAGTCCACCCCCTCCTCATGTCATACCTCACACGTCGACCATGAATCGACAGCTTGAGGATGCGATAAACATCCTCAAGTGTGATAGTCATCTCTCCTGTCGGCAGCAGAAAGCTGGAAGTCTCACTGCGGTATCGCTCCACTGCAGCCGTCATCAGAGCTCTATGAGCTCGCAGCACTGGCATCGTTGCCACCATCCAAAGCCCCAATCTCGCAAGTTGAGGTCGCCATGCCTCATCAAACAGCGGCATCACGGATCGCACTTGTCGCTCTCACGACTGCAGTATAAACCGCCATGTATCCTGCATCCACCACTTCTTCGTTAGATACAAAATTATTTCCCCCCCACACCGTTTTCTTCTGAATGTCTCACAGGCCCAAATCATGTGGCCCCACACAGACAATCCCTAAGTGCTATTTTAAAAATAGCGCTACTTTCCTCTACCTATCACGCTAATATAGACAATGGCGCCACTACGCTCCCTGTATCGCGCCAATGCAGACATTGGCACTACTGCGCGCCCTATATTGCGCCAATCCAGATGATGGCGCAGCACTTCATTTTTGCGTCAATTAAACTTTTAGCGCTAAAACTAATAATAGCGCTATTCCCCATTATGGTGCTATTCCAGACGATAGCGCCGTTCTACCCATAATATGGCATCAAAATACCATATTTGCTTCGCCCTGAGTTTTGGCGCCAATCCAAAAGATGGCGCCAATATTCCTCCAAAATGGTGACAAAATCACCTTACCCTACCCTGGCGGATAGCGCTAATCTGCAGGATTGTGCTAATCCGCCTTGTCTATGGCGCCACGCACTCCTAACCCATACCTCGAAACCCAAAAACACGTGTGTAAAGTAAAAAATGACAAAGTTCAGGTTAGGCCCTACCTGGGGTCCAGCCTCAGGTGACCACCCGACCTCTCAGAATCGCTCTGAGATATGATGAAGTCGCGGGAACTATGGGTTGCGCTCAGCCATCTCTCCTTTCTCTTTTTCTTCTAGAAGGTCAAAGTGTGCCAATGTGGCACTCTTTAGACCCACTTTTCCTAATATAGTGGGCCATGTCATCCCTCCATCCCTTTCTTTTCCCTCCAGGGTGCAGATCTCAGCATTTTTCCTCTGTTTTTCCTCCCACCATCTTCTTTTTCCATCACCTCTCCCACTGTCACTTCTATCGCATCCTTTCGAGAGCTTACCTGCAACATTTTCATTTTCCCGCTAACCTCTTGAGGGGGCATCCCCTATCCATCTCATTCCTTCCCGGCAGCTGGGGCATATTTTTCTTCGACCTGACGCCACTTCCCTCCTAGGTCCTGACGCCACGTCAAAGAGGGGCAAATGTAGACACCTAAAAATGTCTCGACCACCAAACTGACTCCCGACATCCCTAAACTTACCAATTCCCTTTCCAACCAATTAATTAAATTTTTATTTAATTAATCACCCCTTTCATTTTCTAAATCCACACCATTTTATCCCCAAAATTGAATTAATTTTATTAATTCAATAGTCCAAACCTTAGCCAAGTAATTTAATAAATATGCAAAAATTTATTAAATCAATTCCCCATTTTCCCTAAATCCAATTAATTAGTTAAAACCATGTTAACTAATTAATCCAGCCTACTAATTAGCCTATCCCTACCCTAGACAATTAAATAGCTATTATTTAATTGCCTACTCTAGCCTACCCCATCCTAGCCTTAGGATTAATTAATTAAATCACTAATTAATTAATCTTATCCCCCTCTAATCCCTCTACTAATTTATTCCAGCCACATTAATTAGGTTAAGCACCCTAATTAAGAAAGTCAAATCCTCATTAGCACTTCTCTCCACACCTCCCAAATTTAAAATTCAAATAAATCACACATCACATTTACTCCTCTTACACATCCCTTACACATGTCATATCCACTCTTCCCCAAATGAATTTTTAATTCATTTTACCCTTCCCCATGTGAATTTTTAATTCACAAATAATCCATCTCACCCAACCTCATTTATTCACCCCTTTCCCAAAAATGAATAAAAGATTTACTTTTATTCCTAGCCCTCCATCTTCCAAGATCAAATCTAGGCCCTCCACCTCACTTTCATCCTCCACCATTGATCTCTCCAATCAATCTCCACCCTTGGATCAAAATCCTCTCCAAAAGTCTATAAATACAACCTCTCACAAGTCATTTTCATCATCTATTTTCATGCAAAGTTACCATGCCAAAATCACCTTTGAGTTAATAGTGAGTTGCACAATTGAAGAGCATTTCACATTTGGATCAATAGTCTAGGGACAATCTTGGTCTTGGGAGCTTCATTTGGGTGCAAAAGGCTCCTCCTTCCCTTGATGGGATTAGGTTGTGTATGTGAGGTATAATCTCTTGTTTTATTGCATTTGATTTTGTGTTTTTCCCTCATTTTGCATTATCTAATCTACATTTATATTTATGCACATCATGGAAACAAACATTAGCTGAACCAAACTGGAAAGGATCAGATTCAGGCACCTCTCTGTAATAACCTTCATGATATATGTTAGTCTCCCTTTCATCAAGATGAAAATCAAAATCCTCATCAATAACATTGCTTAGATCCTCACCATACTCAAACAGATCCTCCTCACTATATGTGTCAAAGAAAATTTGTCCAGGTGTTTCAGTTTCATTATAGTATGCTACTGGTTCATGGGTAGCAGAACATGCATTTTCATTACCAATGAATTCTCTTTGTGGAGGAGTATCAACCTGTGTGTCATAAACAAAACTATAACCAAATAAAGAACAATCATGCTCAACACTACTGCTAGTTTCAATCTCTGATTGCCCTTCATCATTTCCATGTGTATGAATAAAAGGCAATGACTCAAACATGGAACTGCTCCTTTTTTCACTTATTTCTTCTCTATCTTGTGCACAATACTCACAATCATCTCCACAAACCCATTCAAACAAGTATTCATTGTTGTCCACAACCTCATCATTGTTTTCACAACCAGATACCTCAACCTTGAAATGGGAGTCATCATTGATCCTCTCTTTGGCATCCTCAATTGGTGAACAATCCAGTTGATTATTATTATCAACAGTATGTTCAAGTATAGCATTCTCAACTTCTATGTTCTCATTTACACATTTATCTTCAAATGATGCCATGATCACTTGGTCATTTACAGCCATACAACTGCTATTCATACCAAAGCCTGTGGACAAGGAATTTTGTATGTGCTCATTCCTCATTTTTTCTATATTTTCTAAAAACTTGTATGCCGTCTGCATACTTGTTATCTTGAATTCCCTTAACAATGCACTAGAGCCCTCCTCAAAAGCTTCAAAATATATGCCAATGCAGGCTGAAGTATCAGGTCTGAAGTCTTCAGGGATTTGTGAAAGGGCAACTACAAATCTATGACTGAAATCAATAATGGGTTCTTCATCTTGTCTTCTAATTTCCATCACTCTTGCAACAAGATCAGCAAGTTCTCTTTCAAATTCTTCTCTAAAATAGTCAACAAGTTCATCCCAACAGGCAAAGGATCTCTTTGGAAAGCTCAAATACCAATCTCTAGCTCTTGCACCAAAGGATCTAACAAAAAACCTCATCCACATATCCTCATTTCTAAATGATTTTTTCTCCATAAAGTTGTGAAAGTTTTGGATATGTGCACCCCCATCACACGCACTGTGTCCACTAAATCTAGGCATCTGATTATAAATTTTAGCAGGCATACATTCAACTTGATAATCAACCCATGACAAATCTAGTTGGTCATACAAAGGATAAAAAGGTCTGGCAAGAGGTTTAGCATTCTGACTAGCAGACACAACATTATTACTATTTAACTGAGCTTGCCTAGCCTCTAAGGATATCAACCTATTCTTTACCTCTTCAATTTTTTTACATAACACTTCATCCCCTTCTTGGCTGAGTATGGGTGAATACATATTTGGATTCATGAAAACTTCACTCTTAGACATCCTATGTTTGCCTAAGACCTAAGGCTTCCCTTTGGCACTTAACTTATGCAATAAAACAACACATACAAGTGGGAAGAAACCAAGTACCTTTTCTCATCCAGATGCTGAAGTCCTGAACAGAAAATCTTTTATCACAACAACATACATCAACCTTTCATGTGCACTAAAATCTTTTTTCCAGAGTCACCACCTCTCCAAAAAGGACACAGTTTTCAAACAACTGAAAGCTCATCATAGAACAAATATTCTTCTGAGTTCATTCCACCAGCAAAGCACCATATTCACATGAAAGAATTGGATATGCAGCAATGATTTCACACTATTTGACTCTCGATCCCCAGCAGAGTCGCCATTTCTGTTAGTGACTCGGATGGGCACAAATTCACTCTCTCTCTTCACTCCCCAGCAGAGTCGCCATTTCTGTTAGTGCCCAAATCCGCAGAGGGTTTGCCAGTTCCAATGCCCAGGAAGATTCGGCCAATAGATACGGGAGGTTGTGTGAGCTGCCTCCCCTTCACTTCTGGTTCTGCCACACCAAGGGGGGTATCCCTATAGCTAAAGATTTATCTTTGGACTCGCCCAATGACAGAAAGATTTGACTTTACAATAACAGGCAGAATACTCTCATGTGTGGACCAAGACATGCATGATACATCACAAGGTTGGCATCATTCTTGGACATATCTAACTGATTTAGGATGAGAGTATGCAGGGATCCTATTTCTACTCCTACAACTAACAGGTTGGAAAAATGGAATGATTTGTATTAATGTTTGGATGCAAGACAGGGGGTTTTGGATCATAACTACTAATCCAAAAGCAGACCGGTGCCTATCTCAGGGCCAGGAGTCAACTAGACGTATACAAGAGAATGGGTTGCAACTGGCATTCAAGTTTCAAGGGGTTAGGACTAGTATTTGCCTTACAAACACCACCCAAGGATAAGTATTTAACTGTCTCTACTTACATACATCCCAGCTGACATACAATCTTCTCCATACTCAACCTAAAACAATTTAATCCACTCCTTGAATGGAAGTTAGAGATTAAGCATGTGATATAGAAATCTATACCCTAGAATCTGAGAAACCCTTAGCACCCAGATTCAAAAGAAGAGAATGCATACAACACATTGAGACAGACAGATAAACACATGCAATAATGCATTTTTCATAGAAAATGACAAGAAACTAAACATATGTGCAAGGTGCACTCAAATGCAACTCATAAACTCCAACAGAGATAAAATAACCAAGAAAATGCTCTGTCTTTCGTTATTTTTCCCCCAAAAAAATGCCCAAGTCTTCAACAACCAAAATGAGTAACACAGTTTGCATTTTATAACAAGACTGTGTACTCAACAATAACTACAAGGCAATTCAAAATTCCTGCCAAATACAATGCACCACAGAATGGCGCTCAAATCATTAAAAGTTTGAGGCAGAGAGAAAGAAAGGAGTAGGTGAGATTGGGAACTGAGCTGCCAACTGGAGATTTTCCTTACAAATCAGGTAGGTGGCCTGTCAATCATCGACCCATGCCTCTACATTTTGCCATTAATGGCCCAGCTACCCGCAACTCCCTTTGAAATGTAGCAGCAAATGCATAAGAAGTTTTCCCACCTAAAATGCGGCCACAGATACAAAGAAATCCTTCGCTGCATGAAAGTCTAAAATCGGCCATTGATCCTCTTCCTATCGCCAAAATTTGCGGCCTGAAATCTTGCTGAAAAGTCCATGGCCAATGATATCGCACCACGTAGGTGTCTTTTTCCTATCTCAGACTTTTCCTGCTTTCATTTTGCCCTTTTCACCATGTATATGCATATACAACTGCCTGCTTTCCTGCCTTTCAAATCCTTTGTATATGCCAATGCATATACATACAACTGTTTAACATACAAGGCGGACCCCAAATCTATATAGAACAAATCAAAATTCTACTTGGGTCCAGCTTGTATCACCTTTTGCATCTTTCCATTTTGTATATTGCGTACATACAATGCAATATACATGCCGCGGATTTCAAATTTTATGAAATAGATTGGGACAGTTTTCAAATCCGGGCCTTGTATCTCATCCCTTTGTATATCGGCATATACAAACACCATATACATACAAGCCACGGACCCCAAATGTTTATGAAGTAGCTTGAAATCTCTATCGGGTCCAGATTGTATCTAACTCATTGCACTTCAAATTGTATATCAACATATACAATGCACAATACACATGCAAGCTGTGGACGCCAAACACTTATAGAACAAATTGTAAACATATTCGGGTCCGGTTTGCATCTTAACCTTTCTACCTTCGCAATGTATATCAGCACATACAAGCACCCAATATACATGTTGCAGACCCCAAACCTTTATCCGCTACAATACATCCTCCTTTTCGTGTCCGGGCTGCATGTTTTTCTTTGTATATGACCAATGTATGTCGCATATACAATGCGAATATACAAGCAGATTATACATACAAACGGCGGACCTCAACCTTTATCAATCAGAATGCATGCTCATTTCAGATCCGGCCAATGCATCTTTAGAATGCATGTTTCCTTGTATGTATGAACATACAATCGCACCTGCATATGCATCCGGTGGGCCCCATCTTTTGTATATCGGCCCCTTGCTCTTTTCACTTTGCATATAGCGAATGTATATTGCATATACATTCTACCTTGTATGTGAGGTAGACCCCACCAAATGTATCTTTTTTCAATGCATATGCATCGGTCGTCGGGGAAACTTTGGAGTTGACTGCCGATGCATCCTATCTTGCCGATGACCCTCTGTCACTATAGCAAATGTATATGTGCCCCCTTTTTGAAGCCCGATATGCATCGCGAAATGCATATAACTGATTTTTCACCATTTTTGAAGGCCGATTGAAATTTCTCTGGGCCCGCCAATGCACAATGCACTTGTACATACAAACATACGTGTATATACAAAGATACATGCATTTAAAACTGTTTTTTGCACTTTTCAACTGCAAAGGCCAAAAGACTTAGAATTTTTTGGATTTTTTGGGAAGGTGCCTACATATTTAAATGCTTGAAACCTAAATGTTTATGTAGGCACCAACACCACCTTGTCCTTTATAGCCCATGTGTTTGACAATTTCTAGACCCTTGCCATATTGTTCAATGGGTAGGGTAGGAGTTGTTGGTTCTTATTCTTCATCTTTATAAAGCCACGATGAAATATCTTTAAGGACGTCTTGTTCCATCAAGTGTTTTCTTTCAAAGATAGGAGATAGTTTACATTTGATGATCATTTTGGAGACTTCTTTAGGTGCACCAAATGTTTTAGGGGTTTGTAGAAGTTGCCCCACACAAAAGGTGTCGTGTAGGTTGTACTCTCCACACCCTAGGTCACTTGCTTTGATCTTGATCTTGAGAATGGGTGATGGTGATGAGGTGGATGCAATGTTGGAGAGGTCAATGTAGTTAGTGGATGGTTTTGGTTGGGAAGTGGATGATTTGATGGCATTATTGTAGGGGCAGAAAGTCTTATCATGTCCTTCCAAGAATGTGCAATATTGAAAAGGACGTGGGTCAGCATAGATTGTGACTTCCATGCCATTGAATGGGAACTTGAGGCATTGATGGTATGTGGATGGAATGACCTACATGGCATGGATCCATGGGCGATCAAAGAGGATATTGTAAGGGAGATCAAGATCAAGCACTTGACATTTGGTCTCCAAAATCTTCTGTCCTACTTGTATAGGAAGCTTGATGGTTCCTTTGGATAGTCACTCAGTGTCATCATATCCCTTGATGGTGATGATCTCACTTGAGTCTACTACCACATCAAAATATCCCAATTGTTTTATTAATTTAAAAGTGTAAAAGTTTAGGCCAGAGCCACCATCTATTAAGACTCTCTTTATGGTGTGTTTGTGGATGCATTCTTCAATGTGAAGATCTTCATTATGGGATGTGCTTGTAGCAGGAAGGTCTTTCTCAGAAAAGGTGAGATGATGTGGTGATGAGATGTGTCCCACCATGGCTTGGAATTGATCAAAATTCAAGTTGGTAGGGACGCGGGTCTCCCTCAAGGCTTTGTTAAGGACCTCCTTGTGGAGAGGGGATGTACGAAGCAATTCTAGGATAGAGATTTACATGGGAGTCTTCCCAAGATGGTCGAGAAGATTATATTTGTTCGTGGGTGGGTGGCTAGTGGGTGTGGATGTGGAAGGTTGATAATTGGTGGTTGGGGCTCCTCTAATGGATATGTGGCCATGACAGGTGGTGACAACATAATTAGGTGTTTTGGCTCTAATGGTGATGGTAGTTATGCGGTTGGAAGATTCTTCTATGCCACCCACAATGAAATAGAAAGAAGAGGGAGGGGGAACAACGTTATAGGCTTGATTGGAGGATGAATCTTTGCCTTTGTTGTAATTAGGGAGTGGATCCTTGTATTCTCCTAGGTTTGCATTGGGTAATTGTTTGGGCGGTTCATCAATGGTGATATCATCACAATCGACAAGGTTTTGAATACAATTATTTAACCTCGTACAATCAAAAGTTTTGTGTCCCTTTACATGATGGTATTCACAATATACATTCTCATTAAACAATGATGGTTTGAATTGGTTGTCATCGTGTGGTATAATGGCGAGTAGTTGGATGAGGTCAGCCTTCAAAAGGTTCCTCAAGACATTTTCTATGGGTTCACCCAAACGTGTAAATCTTCGTTTAGGTGCATTAGATTTTCTTGGCAGTCCCTTTAGAATGCTAACATTATTGTTGCTTGTTGATGGGTTGGATGGTGTAGTGGTTTGTACATATTGAACATTCTTAACGTTAGTGACACCATCGTTAAGGATGTTTTTACTTTTGCCCCAAAAGCAGGGTTTTTCATGTGATTGGTTGTTGTTGTTTGTGTTGGTGTTATTGTTGTTGTTGCTATTGACCTTATTGTTGGTATTTTTGTTGTCATTTTCATAGTAAATTTTGATAGCTCCCTTAGCTATGAGAGCTCTTTCTATTGTGGTTCCTTTGTCAATGATCTCTTCAAAGGTGGATGTGCATTGGATTTGTAGGTGGAATCCCATCTCCTGGTTGAGGTTAGTCACAAACATAGTGACCAATTTTTTTTAGGGATGGGCCACGGGAGCTTACTTGCTAAACCTCTCCACTATTGCAAGAAGGCGATGAAGGATTCCCCGTTTTGTTGTTTCATGTTACAAAGGTCCATCATGGACACTTCATGTTCAATGTTGTAGGAGAAGTGATTGACAAACTTCTCCATAAGTTCGTGGAATGTTTTAATGTTGGGGGGAAGATGAGCAAACCATTCAATGGCTTGGCCTCCTAGGCTTCGAGGGAATAGTCTCATTAGATATGTATCGTTGTACGAGACTTCTAAGCAAGCTATATACAATTCTCTAAGGTATTCCCTAGGGTCCTCTTTCCCTTTGTATTTGTCAAATTTAGGTGTTTCAGAATTCTTAGGGAAGGGTGGCATGGGGATGGTTTGATCAAATGGATATGGGCAAATGTCTTCGAATGAATATGCTTCTTTTGTGCCCATGTTGGATGTCCTCAACCTTTTGAATTTGTTGGGAATTAAGGTGTCTCAACCTTGGTAATTCCTTGTATTATTTCATTGTATTTATTTATTTATTACCTATGTTGTAAATTCATATTGTCATCTTGTGGGATGTGACACGGTGATGTGTCATCCTACATGGAAGATGACAACTTGTAATTTTGTCCTCACATGAGGAGATAGGCATCCAACTTTGTGGTAGGAATATTTTTCCATGTGTCGGCATCTTGGATGTTGTGTAAGGGAATATTGACCGTAACGGTCATGACAGATTCCTATGACAAAGTTATGACATGTAAGAGTCAGAAATAGGAGATTCTATGACAGGTGAAGACATGTGTCGAAGAGCATCTTTGAAAAAGGCATATTTGGGTGCCCCAAGGTGGACTATGACATTTTGTAAGAGAATATGTTATTTATAGCCTATGTATGACAGATTCTCTTACAGCTGTAAGTTGTAACTGCTATGACAGATTCTATCACAGTCATAAGAGTTGTAAGAGCATCTATCATAGCCCATTTTGGAAATAGGCAACCTCTTTGGGATGGGGTGTGTGGACAAGTGTTAGAAGCATCTTAAAATGTTGACCAAGTGTCCATAGGCATGGGTTTTGGGCCATGAGGCCAAGTTGGATGCCCATTCCAACATAGAGGCAATTTTGCCTTGTATTTTCTATATAAACAGGTGATTGGAGGAGGAGATGTATTACAGGTACTGTTATGTTGTCGGTTTGTCTCCAAATATGAGTGTCGAAGACTTATAAGAGCTTGCATTGCAAGTGTATTGTAAACCATTCCAGTTTTGTTAATACATTGTGCAGGTTTTAGAGTGTGGGGTTTTTCACCTGATAAGGGTTTTCCCCATGTATATCTTGTGTCTCTCTTCTTCTGTCTCTCTTTCTTGTTTATGTGTTTGCTGCAATATCTCTGTTATCTTTGTTAGTGGGTTTAATATTGTTGTAATAGTAAGGATAAAATTGAATTTGCACTCTCCTCCCCTCATTAGATTAGTGTAGGAAGCGATTTCCGCACACCTAGCTTCCTTTCAGTTGGTATCAGAGCTTGATCACCTTTGGTCCTAGTTGTTGGGTAGGGGTTTTTTGAGCTGATCTTAGGTTGAGTGGGAGTGTTGAGCAGAGTATTTTGTATCTTGTTGTAGCAAGGAGATGGCAACCACATCTGGAAGGTTAGAGGTTGATAAATTCAATGGCACTAATTTTGAGTTATGGAAACTTAAGATGGAGGACGTACTTGTTGATCGTGACCTATGGGAAATGGTATCCTGTGTGAAACCTACAGCAATGTCACGAGTTGATTGGGACCTTAAAGATCGGAAGGCTAAGGGTCTCATAAGACTCTGTCTAGCTGACTCTGTCATGTTGAATGTCCATGAGGAGAAGAGCACGAAAGATCTTTGGAAGAAGTTGGGTGATGTTTATCAGGCCAAGTCCTTGGTAAACAAACTTTTTCTGAAAAAGAAGTTGTTCACCTTGAAGATGGAAGACGAAGGATCTGTTGCAGATTGCATGAATTCTTTCAACATGATCATTGCACAATTGACATCTATGGGTGTGAAAATGGACGAGGAGAATCGTTGCATGACCCTGCTTTGTTCTTTGCCAGATTTGTGGGATCATCTTGTCATGGCTATTGGAAGCACCACTACCACCTTCAAGATGGAAGATGTGGTGTCCTTGCTGTTATTTAAAGAAATGCGGAGGAAGACATCTGAATCAGCCAAAGAGGCTCTTGCAGTTCGTGGAAGACCCAAGGAGAAAGGGAAGGAAAAAGACAAGAAAGCTGAGAAGGGCAGATCCAAATCTCGTGGGAGATCCAAATCTCCTAGAAAGTCCAAGGCTCTCTGTTGGAACTATGGAAAAACTAGGCATTTCTGAAAGGAATGTAAAGAGGAGAAGAAACAGAAGAAGAAAGCTCCTGATTCAGATTCTAACAAGTCACAAGATGATGGTGATTCCTTCATCACAGCCCTGGCCACCCATGCATCTAATGATGTGTGGTTGATTGATTCTATTGCATCATTCCACATGACCTCACATCGAGATTGGTTCATGAAATATGAAGAGTTCAATGGTGGAAGAGTGTCCTGGGTGACGACTCTCATCTGAAGATTGGTGATCATGGAAGAGTCTCAAATTGATTCCCTGATGGATGAGTGAAGGGGATCACTGGAGTTATGCACATTCCAGGCCTTGCACAGAACCTATTTTCTGTAAGTATGTTGAATTATGCAGGTTATTTTTTTGAAGGATGGATGCAAGATGACTAAAGGATCTATGGTACTTGCAAAGGGTACTAAGAGAGGTACTCTATTTTAGCTAGAGGCATGCACTTTACAGTGCAATAGTTCTTCTAACTTAAAAAAACAAACTGCAGTCACTTCATTCCCACCATTTGAATGAGCAGTGAAGAAATCTATTGTAACTAGTTCTGATGGTAGTGCACATGCTATGGAAGCTAAGCTTCCTGCTGAAAAGACTATGTTATGGCATTTGAGATATGGCCACAATGGTGAGAAGGGTTTGCGTACCCTAAAAAATAAAAATCTCATTGAGGGGTTAAATGATTGTAATCTCAAGTTTGACTTTTGCGAACATTGCATTTATGGAAAGCAAAACCGTGTTTAGTTTTAATCTAGTTCTCACAAGTCTTCTAGTGTATTGGATCTTATTCATTCTGATGTGTTTGGTCCTGTTAATGTTCCTTCGATTTCAAAATTTGTATATTTTGTATCTTTCATAGATGATTACAGTAGAACGACATGGGTTTATTTTATCAGAAGCAAGATTGAAGGCTTTAGTCAGTTTAAGGAGTTTAAAGCCTTTGTTGAAAATCAGACTAGTAAAAAGATTAAGTGTTTGAGAAATGACAACAGTGGTGAGTTTTGTTCGGTAGAGTTCGATAAGTTCTGCAAAGAGCAAGGGATTGAAAGGCATAAGACAACTCCATATACCCCATAGAAAAATGGAGTTGCAGAGAGGATGAACAGTGAATAGGACACTGATGGAGAAGGCTAGGAGTATGCTTAGTGGAGGAAGCCTCGAACAAAGGTTTTGGGCTAAAGTTGTTGCCAATGCTTGCTATCTGGTAAACAGATCTCCTACATTAGCTCTTGTTGGTAAGACACCTATGGAGGTGTGGTATGGTAAGAAGCCTTCAGTTAGACATCTTCGTGTTTTTGGTTGTGAGGCATATGCACATGTGCCTAGGCAGAAACAGTCTAAATTGGAGAACAAGGCTGTTAAATGTATTTTCGTTGGCTATGGTGTCGGTGTGAAAGGATACAAGCTTTGGGATCTGGTGGCTGAAAAAGTGTTGTATAGCAAAAGTGTTATCTTCAGAGAGATAACACCTTCTTCTGTTGTTCTACAGCCAGAACAGACAGAGATGAAAGAGGATGTGGTTCAATTTCCTTCTACCCCTGAGAAGACTGAACAAATAGACCCTATGAGACCTGATGATGAGGAGAGCCCTAGCAGCTCTGAAAGCTCAGAAGAAGAAGCAGAACCTCAACCTCAGCCATTGAGGAGGTCTACACGAACAAGAAAGCAACCTGATAGGTTTGGTTAATCATTACTTGATTATAGTTGTGCTTTTTCTTTACTTACTAACACTGATGAGCCTAGAACTGTGAAAGAGGCTATGGGCATGAAAGATGCAAGTTCGTGGAAGGAAGCCATGGAGGATGAGATGGCTTCTTTGGAAAAGAACAAAACATGGGACTTGGTGCCTTTTCCTGATGGATGGAAACCCGTTGGTTGCAAATGGGTGTTCAAGAAGAAATTATGTGCAGATGGTAGTGTTGAAAAGTACAAGGCTAGATTGGTTGCGAAGGGTTACTCACAAGTGGAGGGAATTGATTATGGTGAAATTTTCTCTTCCGTTGCAAAGCTGACATCCATTAGATTTCCATTATCTCTTGTAGTTGCTTATGATTTAGAGGTAGAACAGATGGATGTGAAGACAGCTTTCCTTCATGGTGATTTGGAGGAAGAAATCTACATGTCACAGCCAAAGCATTACATAGTGAAAGGTAAAGAAAATTTGGTTTGCAAATTGAAAAAATCTTTGTATGGTTTGAAGCAATCTCCTAGGATGTGATACTTGAAGTTTAATGCCTTTGTATTGTCCATTATATTTGTGAGATCGAAATTGGATCATTGTGTGTATTATAAGTTTGATGGTGATCGTATTCTCATTGTTGCATTATATGTTGATGATATGTTGCTGATTGGGAAGGGTAAGAATATGATTTCTGATTTTAAGTCTTAGTTGGCAGAACAGTTTGAAATGAAAGATTTAGGGGCAACTAGGTACATTCTAGGAATGGAAATCAAAAGAGACAGAGCTAATAGAAAACTTTGGTTAAGCCAGAGTAAGTACGTGAAGACTATGTTGGATAGGTTCAGCACGACAGGCTGTAGACCATTATGTGTTCCTGTTTCATTGGGGACAAAGTTATCTGTTAGTGATTGTCCAAAATCTCCTAGTGAGGTGAAGGACATGTGTAGAGTACCTTATGCTAGTGTTGTTGGCAGTTTGATGTATGCTATGGTTTGCACAAGACCAGGCATTGCCCAAGCAATGGGAGTCCTTAGTCGATTTATGGCTAATCTTGGATAGGTACATTGGGATGCAGTTAAGCGAGTGTTCAGATATTTGAGGGGTACTTCTGAGTATTCCATTTTCTATCATGGCATTGCTATAGGACCTTCGCATTCAGTTTGTATTCGTAGATTTGTGGATTCTAATTGGGTAGGTGACATTGACAGTAGGAGATCCACCAGTGCATATGTGTTCACAATGTTTGGTGGTACAATTAGTTGGATGAGTAAGCAATAACCTGTGGTTTCTTTGTCCATGACAGAAGCTAAGTACATGGTAGCAACTCATGCTTGTAAGGAAGCCATTTGGCTTAAGAGATTGTGTTCAGATATTGGTGTTGATGCAGGACAGATTACGATTTTTTGTGACAGTTAGAATGCGATTTGCCTTGTGAAGAATCCAACTTTCCATGCCAGAACAAAGCATATTGATGTACAGTTTCACTTTGTGCGAGACATGGTAGAGGATGGGAAGGTAAATTTGGAGAAGGTAGATACTTTGAAGAATGTTGTAAATGCATTGACGGAGCTAGTGGACATAGAGAAGTTCAGATGGTGTCTGGAGTCTATGGGCCTCTCGGCCTATAGCAGTTAAATCCTGTCAATTCTACTGGCTCTTATAAGGTGTTCAACAAGTGGGAGAATGTTGGGAATTAAGGTGTCTCAACCTTGGTAATTCCTTGTATTATTTCATTGTATTTATTTATTTATTACCTATGTTGTAAATTCATATTGTCATCTTGTGGGATGTGGCATAGTGATGTGTCATCCTACATGGAAGATGACAACTTATAATTTTGTCCTCACATGAGGAGATAGGCATCCCACTTTGTGGTAGGAATATTTTGCCATGTGTCTGCATCTTGGATGTTGTGTAAGGGAATATTGACCGTAACGGTCATGACAGATTCCTATGACGAAGTTATGACATGTAAGAGTCAGAAATAGGAGATTCTATGTCAGGTGAAGACATGTGTCGAAGAGCATCTTTGAAAAAGGCATCTTTGGGCGCTCCAAGGTGGACTATGACATGTTGTAAGAGAATATGCTATTTATAGCTTGTGTATGACAGATTCTCTTATAGTTCTCAGTTGTAACTGCTATGACAGATTATATGACGGTTGTAAGAGTCGTAAGAGCATCTGTCATAGCCCATTTTGGAAATAGGCGACCTCTTTGGGATGGGGTGTGTGGACAAGTGTTGGAAGCATCTTACAATGTTGACCAAGTGTCCATAGGCATGGGTTTTGGGCCATGAGGCCAAGTTGGACGCAAATTCCAAGATAGAGGCAATTTTGCCTTGTATTTTCTATATAAACAGGTGCTTGGAGGAGGAGATGTATTACAGGTTTGACAGGTACTATTATGCTGTCGGTTTGTCTCCAGATATGAGTGTCAAAGACTCTTGAGAGCTTGCATTGCAAGTGTATTGTAAACCATTTCAATTTTGTTAATACATTGTGCAAGTTTTGGAGTGTGGGGTTTTTCACCCGATAAGGGTTTTCCCCACGTAAATCTTGTGTCTCTCTTCTTCTGTCTCTCTTTCTTGTTTATGTGTTTGCTGCAATATCTCTGTTATCTCTATTAGAGGGTTTAATATTGCTATAATAGTAAGGATATAATTGAATTTGCACTCTCCTCCCCTCCTTAGATTAGTGTAGGAAGTGATTTTTGCACATGTACCTTCCTTTTAGAATTAAGGTTTGCACAATGCTTGATAGGTCTTTGGTAGGTGGTGGTTGAGGTATGTGTGATTGTTGTTGTTGGATTCAATGTTGAATGAAGTTGGGGATTTGTTGATGTTAGGGTGGGGTTTGGGTTTGATTTTGTTGATGTTGTGGGGTTTGATTTTGATGTTGTTGGTAGGTGATAAGTTGTTGTAGGATATGTGGTGAAATTTGTTGTTGGTTTTGATTTTGTAAGGTTTGGGTGGAAGATGATACAATGGGTGGTTGTGAAATGGGAGGTTGTGAGATGGGGGGTTGCGCGTATGTGAAATTGGATGAAGCATTGTTGCATGGATTATTGTTAGGGATGTTGGAAGTATTGTAAGGTGGTTGGGAGAATAATTGCATCATGAAAGCTATAGTGTTGGCGTCAAGTTGAGGTACACTTGTGGAAGCACTTGTGTACATGGTGTTGTTGGGAATATTAAGAGTGATTTGGGGGGTAGATGTTGTTATGGTTGACATTGATATGGTGATGGAATTTGACATGGTGGAATTTGACGTGGTGGATGTGATGGTGTTAGATGATGAGGGTTGAGATGTGTTAGGGACATTATTTGATGAGGATGGTTGTGAAGTGGTAGGTTGGTTGGGTACACTAGCACCATTTTGGATCAAGAATTCAAGATATTTATTAGGATCTGATTTTAGGACTCAATCTAGCAAGTCCATGGAGTCGGGATCTTGCATGAAATCTATTACTTCTTTATCTTGGTTGTTGGTATTGGATGGTGTGGGATTTTTTTGGTCTCCCCAAGGGTTTATTATAGCATTGGCATCAAATGATGTTTGTTGTTGGACTATAGGGACATTATTTTTATCGATAGGACATATTCCCCATTGCATGTTGTTTGAGTCCATTTCCTTGTTCTTCCTAGCTTGGGATCTTGTTTGTGGCATGTAATAAGAAGGTGTGGATTGGTTTGATTTGGTGATATTAAGGTGGATGAAGGTTTGATCTTAGAAATTGATTTTCAAAGGTGAATGAATGAGTGGAAAAGGGATTTTGGGTGAACTTAGAGATTGATTTTTGAGAGATTTTTGGACCAAAGGCAAAGGGATGTGTAGGTGGTTTTGTGATAGGATTTGAGGATGATTTTTGGGTGGGTGATCAAAGAGTACTTAGCGTAAATTTGGGTGATTATTTTGGAATGGATGATTAGGGTATGCTTGGGATAAATTGGGATAATAAATATACTTTGGATACTTTGGATTTGGATGAGCGATATGAGGGATACATTGGATAAGATTTGGATGATGTTTGATAAGGATAACTAAATCAAAAGAGGGCTAAAGATAAATCTATATCTTATGGATTTTCAAGGATATTTTCCCCATTACTTAAGGTAGACTAAGACACTTAAAAAAATAGGGAATGTGGATTATTTTACTTGGGGTATACAAGACCTCCAAGCAAAATGGGGAACCTTAGAATTCACTAACTTAGGAGTAGTCTAGGCTTAGCCAATTTATCCTAAGGTAGATGAGGCTAATTTATAAAATAACTTAAGGTAGACAAATGCTTAAGCTATCTATAAATTAGGGGATGAAGGATGAGATCTAGATTTAAATCTTACACAAATTTGACTTGAGGGATGTTACTAAGGTTGATGTTGGATTATGTTGATTTGGTTTGATTTGGCTAAGGTTGATTTGGAGTAATGTTGGATGATAATTGATTTGGTCAGGGTAAGGTTTGAATAGCTAGGTGAAGGTTAGATTAGGGTTGGTCTAAGGTTGGGATGATGTTGGATTTGGATGAAGGGTGACTATGTTGGCTTGGATTAAAGTGGATGGAATGAGGTTAAAGGTCAAAAAATCAAAATATTTCTCTAAGGTCAAATAGATAGATGTGGGAGGATGGACTTAGACTAGGGTTTGGATGGGATGAACAAATCTTTTGGATTGGGATGGAATTCGAGTGAAAGGTTGGGGATGATAATTGATTTGGAATTGAGATGGATGAATCAAGGTCAAGGGTCCAAGATCAAAATGATTTTCTCTAAGGTCAAAATGGGATGATGAAATTAGACAAAGGATGGACTTAGGTGAATGATTTTTGAATGATCTTTTGGGATGATGCCACGCCACAAGGATGTTTGAATTTTTCTAGGAAAGCCAACTATAGGTGACTTGATGATTTTTTATCACAAGAAAATATGGTGCTAAAAGCTACCCCAATAGCATTGGCAGCTGGCCCAATAGTGCTAATAGAATGACTAATAGCATTGAAGGACAAACTTAAAGTGTTGAAGTAGGGTATGATAGATGGCACTGAAAAAGGTTATGATAGCGCTAAATAGAGGACTGATAGCATTGAAGGATTGTTCAAAAGTTGGACTTGATTGATTTTTTATGGCAAATTTGGATTTTTAGATTTTTTGGTTCAAAGGTTTGACTTGAGTGATTTCAAAGGTTCTTAGAAAACATTAAATCAAGCAAAAGACATAATGGCTTGACCCAAAGGTGGACTTGGATAATTGGTTTATATGGGCTTTGACAAAGAAGACACACCATTGACATGAACATCCTAGAAATTAGTCAAGTGGGAGTGTCATACCTTGTAGATCTCACAAAATGGTCATGGGTCAACCTTAACTCAAAAGTGAACCAAGTTTCCCACCCCCATTAATACCTTCGTGCCATAGCTTGGATAGATAGGGAAAATAAGGTCATGGACCACCTTACACCCTTACATTGGAGACTTTCGTCTTGCCCAAAGTAGACCCTATCTCAAGTACAACGGTAGAGTGAGCAATCTTCCCCTCCTACTGTAGTGGTGCACCACAAGGCATGACAAATGAAAGGTCATAAACTAGGATAGTACAAGCTTTTAGGGAGTCCTCTTCATATGCAAGGTACATGATGCCCAAGACTGTGAACACTAGTCCATTGAAGGGATGTGGCAAGCCACTTCACCTTGTGTTTAGAATCACTTGGGGCCCCAAGGCTATCCCAATGACAACACAACTAGATTGGGGTACAAGTTTCCTTCTCCCCCCTTTGATATACCCTGTCAGTACACGTAGTTGAGGTCATCCCTTGGGCTGATGAAATCCCCAAGTAGGCCTCCTAAGAAGAAGATATCCCTTGCTTTTGATCACCCAAGATTGCACTAGGCACGAGGGGAGAGCATACACAAAAGGATAACCCCTTTGGGATAACACTAAAAAGCAATAAAAGATGTTTGAGAGTAGACTTTTGATCCCTAAGATCACCCTAAGGTGCAAGGGAGAGCATACGTCTACAAACAAACCAAACACGACAAACAATGGTTAATTTACAACTAACTAACTTCAGTGCAACTAATCTAGTGATAAAAACAAAGTCTTAGACAAGTGAATCTACACTAAAAAGAAATGTCTTGGACAAATGTTTCTAACACCTACAAAAACAAGTCAGGCCCTACACAGACCTCAAAAAGTTTGTCAAAAAGATGGTGCATAAAACAAAGACTAATAGCACTAACAGACAGACTGATAGCGCTAACAAACAAATTGATAGCACTAAAATAGAAGACAATAGCACTGACAAAAAAGCTCATAGTGCTGACAGAACAAATAATAGCACTAAAATAGTGGCACTAAAATAGAGACAAATAGCACCACAATATCAACCAATAGCACTAAAACACAGAAAAAAGTTTTTACCTCTCTGTTACCTATCCAGAAAATAATGGCACTATTTTGGGTCCCGATAGCATTAATCCACAAAAAACTAGCAAACCTGCACAAAACAAAAACTTATCTTGTACAAAATGGTGAAATAAACTGTTAGAGGGCTTGAAAGATCATAATAAGAGGCAAAACAGTAAATTACTGATTAAAAAAAAAGAACTAAATGGGGTTAGAGATGTATAAACCAAAAACCAAGCCTAAGAGCTCTATCTAAAACATGTAAGAAAATGATTATAGAGCCTCCTAAGGTTAAAACACTCTATTAAACAACAAGCTCCACTCCTGTAAATAGTGATTAGCAATGAGAAACAGAGACAAGAGTGTTAGCAAACTCAAAAAAATTGCAAATGTCCCTGATAGCGTTGAACCAGAGCCTGATAGTGCTGAAACAGAGCCTGATAGCATTAATCCGGAAGTCAATAACGCAACTATGAGACCCGATAGCATTGAATCAGGCCTGCACATCAAAAACTTCACAAAAACTCAAACAAAAGATTATCTTAGGACCAGGGGGTCCCACTAAGCATGCCAAATGAAGATGAAAGAAAGCAACAAAGGCATAAAAACATGAAAATAAAGCAAAATAAACAAGTTATACCTTTGAAGATCCCTCACTCCTTGATAAGGTGGAAGAGCTTGCACCCAATAGCTCTTAGCTTTACCCAAATGCAATGAGGATATGTGGAATGCTCTCACAATTTAACACAAATTTTGGCATAAGGATGGTATGATGGAGAAGATAAGAGGCTATTTTGGCATAATAAGTTTACTTGAAAATGAGATGATGAAAATGGCTTGGAGAGGGTTGTATTTATAGGCAAATTAAGGGGGATTTTGATCCAACGGTAGAGATTAAAAGTTGAGATCATTGGTGGAGATGAAAGGATAGGATGAAGAGTTGAGATCATCAACAATATTGAAGGGTTGAGAATAAAAGTGAATCTTAAATTCACATGAGGAAGGAATTTGCATTTAATGAAGATTAAGACAAGTGAGGAATAAAAAATTAGTTAAATCTTGGGAGGAAGTGGAATTAAAAATTCCATTTTATGGATGAATGTGTCATGTGACACATGGATACATTTAGCAATCACATGTGTGAGCTCATTTCATGGAGAAGAGCTCTAACATGAAAGAGGAAAGGTGATGTGTAAGGGTCATGTGACCCATTTGAATATTTTTTTTCATTTTATTCAAATGGTATGGGAATGGGTGTTAAGTGAGATTTGACGAAGTTAATCAAGGTATTAACTTAATTAATATGGTTGGAGAAAATTAGTGAGTGGGTTAATTAGGGATTAAAATTAATTAAATAAGGGTTTATTTAATTAGTTTAGGTCTTAGGGGTCATGTAGGCTAGGGTAGCTAATTAAATAATTGATATTTAATCAACTAGGCTAGGTTTAGGTGGTAGAATAGGGAAGATTAATTAAATAATCATGATTTACTTAATTAATCAAGATTAGGGAGATGGACACATTAACTAAATAAATATTTAACATATTTATTTAATTAATTAGAATCAAGTTGTAAGGTATAATGCTGAATTAATTAAATTAATTCATGGCTAAGGGTAAATTATGGATAAATGGCTAAAGGTGGATGGTTAGGGATGACTTAGGGTTAATTAATTAAATAATTATGATTGTTATTTAATTAATTGGTGAAAGGGTTAAGTAGGTAATGCAGGAGAGTGGTTAATGGGTCAAGACATTTTACTAGAACTTTACTTAGACAAATTTCTTCAAACTTTTTGCAACTTTCTTTATTAAGCACCAACCACCATGAGTCCAAGTCATAAAAAAATACAATAAAGTACAACCAGCATTGCTTTCATGAAATTCATTATCAACACAACACATCAAAGATATTGACAACTTACACTTATCATGAACTTCAGAAGATAAGGTACGACTATGTACAGATGATATTGATCCTTTATCTTCCAACATTACTACTGCTCTGATATGTTCCTCTAACATCATATACAACAGTATGCCTTCCACATCACATTTTTATTCACATCAATGAAAACATATGCAACAATATTGGACCCCTTTGTCATTGATGGCAACACTAACCTAGTATGCAACGTTTTTCACTCCCTTTGACATCAAGGGAAAAGGGCTAGTGGTCCTCTTATGTACCAAAAAAACATATAGGCTTTCCATGTCTATACAATCCTTATCATCCTTTATTAGTTTGCTCCCCCTGAGAAGTCACTTCAAAACTGATGGTATTTAAAGACATCCATCTATGCTTTGAAACATGATTAAGAAAGTAGAGGACATCAAGGAGAATTTGAACATTCACCTGTTGAGTTAGCAAACTCCAAGCAGTGTCCCTAGGCAACACCTTGATAGGTTTGACTATTTGAAGAACGAAGGTGAACAAGTTTTCAAGTGCATAATTTATCAATTTTATCCTGTGTGGTACAAAATCAAACTTGTATAGCATATCAAGTTTGCAATTCAATCATGATCAAACTCACAGTGGTCAAAAGTGAACCCCAAAGTTTTTTTAGACAACACAAAAATTGAGATAGTCATTTGATGAAGGTTGTTAATATTTTGGAGATGACAAATTAATTTAAAACATCATCAACGTCACTCTTCCATCATCGGTCCTAGGGTCAGGTACTCTCATTCTATGCATTTATTCTTTTTGTATTTATTATAATTATTTGTCCTGGCTCTAATCAATCTATGTCAATTACGCCTAATTGATCACATTTCTTTAATTAGCCTAAATTATTTATGTAAAGTGTTTATGTAATGGTGAGATTTGCATAGTTGTGCCAATTCCCATTTAATTCTAGTCCCATTTTGATGGAATGGCTCAATACAATTTCAAATCAAGAAATGACACTCTCTTGTGTAAAGCAAGGGCCATTCCCTGATTCTCTAGTTATCTTCATTTCCAATCATTCTTATACACTTGACTGTATCCTATCCCCATCTGCACATAGTCCCATACGTATGGCATTTAGTATGCCTTTCATTTCATACCATGTGTAGACATTCATTCCCCACATCAACACTAAAGTATTCCATTACATCTCGGGTCAATCCTACGACATGAGATTGATCTCGCACCTCGCTAAATTCAAAAGATCAAATTCAAATTTTGTTGAATCTCGTGCCATGTCATTCCTACCATAAGCCCACTTGGTACACATTTTGCTTGATTTATTTCTATATATTGGTATATAAAGGCATTCATTTGATCGTCATCCTAGAATCATTAGACATCCTAACAGTTCAAGGAGCATTCGTCACAAGAATCTTTTGATTTGGATCACCAAAAGTAATTTAATTTGCATCCAATTCATTTTAGGACATCTTCATTGCTTGGGATTGTTGTCCCCAATCATTTTCATGATTGGAAAGCCTAACCAATCAAGGGCTTGACCACACAAGAACTTGCCCACCTATGATTTGACAATTTCCCCAAGGCATTGTTAGATACCCACGGTTTGTTAAAATAA
Organism: Cunninghamia lanceolata; assembly: GCA_027924645.1. Lineage (NCBI taxonomy): Eukaryota > Viridiplantae > Streptophyta > Pinopsida > Cupressales > Cupressaceae > Cunninghamia > Cunninghamia lanceolata. The sequence goes on along the minus strand of BSBN01002024.1, from coordinate 1,047,321 downwards.
TTGGCAAAAACCAGGATTCAAGGTGAACTAGGCAACATCTACATGCACAGTAGTCCAATTTAGATCAATGGATCACATAAAAAATATATGCATTGTGCATAAGCATCCCATAGTTGTGGGGTTGACTTGCGTAGAGGTCGTACATTGCAATTTCTATTTTGAGGCACTTACCAGAAGGAGAGGGCCCATTTTTAGCCCTCAGGCTAATCAACTCTACAAATTATCAACTTCCACACCCCCACTTTGACCCAAGAACTAAGTACACTCACTCTTAGAATTGATTTCTTAAAATAATATTAATTTATTTACATACTTTATCATTCCCAGATCTCGTTTATTTAATCTAGGGTGATGCATTCTTTTTAATTAGCATAAATTAACATTAGGGAAAGTTTGTTTTCCATTTACAATTTTATTCCTCTACAGATATCTAAAATTGCAATTTAAGTTTGTGTGTAACAAAATCAAAATCGAAGGAAAACAAACACTGTAATAAAACCAAAATGACTTGTGTGATCTAGAAACTTCACAACATAGAGCCAAAATGACACGTGTGATCTAGAAACTTCCCACCATAGAGCTATTGTAGAAAATGTCAAATGGGAGAAAAGCAAAACACAAAAGAAGGGAGTCAAAGGTCAAAGGAAAATTCAAAATTGGAAAGGTCGTTGAGGTTGAGGAAGGAGGGCTTAACTTGGATGGCCGTATGACCGTATTTAGGCATTTTTGCCGTAAAATACAATCAACATTTTAAAAAGACTATATCACATGAAAGGAGAGATTTCAGACAAACTCTCAATATATATATAACAATCATAAAAAAATTGCTTGACCGTCAAATTTAAAGGAGGGAAAATGGAGAGATGAATTTTAAAAAATAAGGCTATTGAGGTTGAGGAGGGAGGGGAAATGGAGAGAGAATTCAAAAAGCAAGGCCGTTTTAAGAGGGGGAAAAATAAAATGAGGAGAGTGAAAGGGTTGTTCATCAATTCTTTATATTTCACCCTCCTCATCAATTCTTTATGACTTGCTTGGTTCATCTCTTTTCTGCTGCAAATTTTTTTCCTCCCTTTTATGTTTTGTTTCTCTATGTTTTGATTTCAACTGGATATTTTTGTTTTTGGCTTGAGTCTTTCGCGTTTTGATTTTCTTTTTGGCTTGAGTCGTGTGCACGTTGGTCAATCTATTTTTTGGTATTCTTTTTGGCAAGCGGTAGCAGGGGAGGCGAAGGGTGCAAATAATTTTCTTGTTAATCCAGGTATTCTTCACTACTCTTGTTAATTTTCTTTAGCATTCATGGCATATAATTCTACATAGTAGATAGTTGGTTCTGGTTCTGGTTCTGGTTTGTTTGAATAATAAGTAATATACAGGAGAATTATCTGCGAAGAGAATGGTTTGAAGGCAATGTTGATGGGTCTGAATAAGGAAGGCTCAATAATCTATTTAGGAGAAACTTCCTTGAAAAAATTATCAACATGCCCATTGGACCTATTACTCAACCTTAAGGGTCTTCCACCCTCCTTGCCCATATCCCAAGGGATCTAGTGAGATATGTATAAGTAGCTTCTTCATTTACTAGGAAGGGATCAACAATCATGGATGTTAGGAGTGTTTCTAGGAGACATTCTTTGCATCCCCTTAGGATTACCCAGCTAGGTCCACTTAATCCACTTACCATTCTTTTATGGCATTATCAGATCTTGTAATGGCACTTTCACCATGATTGACTGAGATGTCAATCCTTTTTCTATATAAATTAGGAAAAAAAAAATCTTTTGTCTAAGACTTTATTAGCTATATCTTCTTATCTAGCACTTGTCTTGTCTCTTATGGGAATGTATGATGTTTGGAATATCAGATATATTTTGGGTCTAATCACCTTGATTGGTTAGAATCTATTTTTGTGCTTTGTTGTAACTTCTATTCTATCATCTCTGTATGGGTTGAAGATCATTTTTTTACTCCCAATACTACTGCTTTGATTGTCCCATCATATCCTCTTTGATCTACTTTGGTCATTAATGACTATTGCTATAATGTCTTTTTATTTCTTTCTATTACCCATTTTATGTAGTGTTCAACATAAAAAAATAGTTTTCTATGAAAAAAGAAGAAGAAATCCTTTGACAAACATAAAAACTAAAACCATAAAATAAAAGACAAAAGTCCCTTTTATTGTGAACACAATCCACAAACCCACAAGATGCCATCAAATACATGCAATATTATAAAGCCTATATTATATCGAGAAATTATATAATTCCAATATATATCTAGATTTTATTAGGCAATGTTCAACACATTTTTTAAAAAAAATTCTAGATTTCACATAATTGAATAATTACTATCAAAAGACCAACCCACTTGCATACATCCACATTATCTTTGATAAACTTCTTAATGTTTTCAAACTATCCAGTTGGGTCATTTGGAATATCCTATCAAACAAACACACAATATCAAGTAGGTATAAATGCTTATAGAACTTTTTCTTGCAAACCATTGTAGAGACACGCCTTTTCCTAATGATTATTAAGGAATGTGTCTCCCACCAAAGTTGCTTCCAACAAAAGAAGGAATATTACAAGAACTTAATACTATATTCAAGTTAAGGGTAACAAAGTATAGAAAATTATGAAAAATTAAGGACAAAATAAATAGTTGTAGGTATCATGACATCGGATATTTGATTTTCATGTTTCAATAATATAAAAGATAATTTGAATAACAACATAGCATACAACAAGAGTAAGTGATCAATCAAATAAGACAACAAAAGACCGTATTTAGACTAGTTGTTTGACCAGATGAATTGACCATCCTATCAAATTGGCTTATACTTTGTAGACCATTGATTATACACCATTGCACAATAGACAAATCCCATTGAAAATGGCTTGGGTACTTACAATCCACAAAGCACAAGGTCTAACCACAAATAGAGCAACAATAGACATTGGAAACATTAATTGTCAAGGGGTTATCTTCATAGCAATGTCAATAGTAAGAAGTTTTTCAAATCTATGAGTATTCCTTGCATTTTCATTTCAAAGATATAAATGTATGGAAAAAAATATGTATATAATCCTACGTAAGAAAGAGAAGGACTGTCTCAAAAGATGTCTACAAAAAATACCTAGAAATCAAACTACTAAATATATATTTGCAATGATTTTGATTTTATTGTCCACCTTTAGCTCTGAAATACCAATTAAGTATACTCTTAATTTCTACAAAACAAAATTTGCAATTTGTCAATGCTTTTGTAAACTAATACTTAGGGTAGGTAACTTCTTTAGCATGATTTGGGTTTTGCCAACAAGCCTAAATCTGCTATAGCTTATAACGAAAAGAATGTTGGGTTGGAGATTACTGAAGACACATGAGGAAAGTCTGTGTCATGGAGTTGCTGAGTGCCAAGAGAATTGAGAGTTTAAGGTCTCTCTGGCAGAGAAGAGAAAACATGGCACCGTTGCTATGAATGTGAGCAAGGCTATAGCATCTCTCATCTCCTCTATAATATGGAGAAGCATTAAATTTTTTGAAGATGATGATTTGGTAGGCAAGGAGCTTAACAGAATGGTTACAAGTAAGATCAGAGCAGACTTTTTTCCTTCCATTACGTGGATTGATGACTTGAGTGGTGTGAAGCGCAAGATGAAGAAGGCCCACAATTTCTTTGACGCAGTTGTTGAGAAGAACACATGGAAGAGCGCAGGTGCAGGGGAAATCAGGACTTGTGGAGATGGCACAGAATGAAAATCACTCGAGAACACATTTTTTGTATGCTTCCCTCTCTCTAGACTATTCTAGTATTTCTTTATATTGATATTTGGTTGAATTATTTATCTTATTTAATTCAGTGTCGAGAAGTGAAGGGTATCCTTGAATTTTTAATTATATTCATCTTATAAATTTTTTCCTTCTTTCATTCTAACAGGACATGTTTTTAGACAACAATCAACACCTTAGAATGGGCAATAAGTGAGATAGTGATCCCTTCCTACGAACTGAACACAAACTTAGAAATCATTCTCTGTAGAGGCAGATCATCAATTTCAATTTTTGCACTAGTAAGTATTTATTTGTCGGTTCATGGGCAAAACTCTACCATGTCGATCATTTTGACTGATAACAAACAGAGGGATTTGGGATTTGTCCTGTGTGGGGAAAGATCAACTGTGTGTTTCCTTTCCAGTTTGAGTATGAATAAACTCCATCCTCTGCAGCTGTTGTGAGGGAACTTAAGAGCAAATAGGTGGACCAAAATTTTTAGACCCAAACCCAAACTTATAAGAGGCCTTTGGTTGCCTAAAGAAGATGACAAGTCCAACAATTAGATGGTAAAAAGGGGCTGGTAACACAACATTAAATTCAAAGCAAGCTCAAGCTGGTAACATAGCATTAAATTCAATGCAAGAGTTTCAAGGAAAAACCTAGATTTTTGTTGCTACATACAGTGCAGTTTGCAAAGATGTGGAAGGGTTGTAGGCTGAGATGGTTAAAATACCTCAGACCTGACATCAAACAAGGAGCATTTTGGGCAAGTGATTATTCACTTGCATTCCTCTCTGGCTAGTAGGTTTTCTCATATCTAATTCTCTCTTTTTTACCCTTGCTGAAGAAATTTGTGCTCTAAATTAACTGATTATATATTTCTTATGGACAGATACCTCTATCTATTTCCTAAATGAAGGTAATTTTGTGTGTGGACAAAGTGGGTTCTAATTAGAATTAACTTAACTCTGTACGTGTATTTGGTGTAGGAAGAGGTGTTTATTATGACTCGATCTGATAATTGGAGATGACAAGGTTCGGGTGCCATGATGAAGATGATGAAGGTTTGTTGGAGGAAATAATTTTGGTCAATTAAAATGATCTAGCATCTTGTAACATGTAAAAAATTGTGTTTAATAATAATAAAAAATTATTTTGCTAGAAGGGGTTAACAACCCCCTTCTAAGGACCCAAAAGGAACGGCAGTTAGCCACGGTCATTCCTTAGTGTCTAGTATTCTTCTAAAGGCCTAAGAGATGGTTATGGGATACATAGCCATTGCCATTGCTTGTGGTCTTTCTCTTGTGTTATTTTTTTTGTATTTTGCAAAATTTTAAAAAGGTTTGTTAAATTTAAAGTTAAAAACAACCTGAATATTTATGATTTAAACACCACTATTACAAATCAGAAATTACTCCTTTTATAAATGGAAGCTAGCTACTTCCCTTAAAAATAGTTCCCAATGGACATAATCATTAACTCAAACATAACGCCATCCAAAGACATGACATAATATTACCCAAAGATGACACGTAACACTTTCGATAGACATGACACATAATATTGCCACCCATAGACATGATGCATTATATTGCCCATAAGCCCAAGACATTGCTTGTATAAAAAATTGATTGCACTTGACACCACGATCCATGTATCGCAAACGCCATTATAATTACTTTTATCGATGTGCTAAAGTGACCTTGATTCACACAATGATAAATCAGAAAATGACAAAAAAATTAAAATTAGAAATTTTAAAAACAAAACAAAATCATTTTATATAGAAGTATGTGTCTTTGTTGTGTTGTAGGTGTCTTAGGTCTACTAGAAGAATGTATAGACTAGGTAGTTGTGGGTCTAGGTTAGGGGAGGCAACATGAGCTTCCACTTTCATGTGGTTGGCCTTGTCAGTATGTTCTCGAAGCTAAGGGAAGCTCTTTTTTATTAGTCTAGTTTAATTGTGACATTTAAAGTAAAATGTTGTCATTGCAACCTTAGTTATTTCATATTGATTGCACAGTGGAATTATAAAAATAAACAAAATCATGATTTCAAATCCCATTTATTGATAACTAATTCCAATAATTACAATTTTAACAATGATATTAAAGGAATCATAAATTATTCTCGTAAAGGAAAAACTAAGTGAAACTAACAATCACAACAACATTTCTTTCAAAAGTCACTCTTTAAAAATAGATAGTTTGCAATATGAGATTGTTGACGGATAGAGACTGCAAATAGAGTTACCATAAGATTCTAAAAGTCACCCCATGGGAATTCGCCAAACACAATATCAACTTATAATTTATAAATGTATTACCTTTATATGAAGATTGGTGTATGCATGTTCACACACACGAAAAACTATATAAAATATTTTAAAAAGAGTAAATTACAACTAATGTCACCATACTTACAAAATGTTCTTGAAAAATGTCCCTCTAAAGATTTGGAGAGACCAATTTAAGAAACAACTCACTTCGTGTCATGATGCCTACATACCCTCCATGTAACATTATTATTGTTTGATACGAAAACAACTCGCTTCGAACATGTTCTACAAGTGACATTACATTTCCCTTTTGTGAACACTTACAATGGTGAAATTTGCATGAGCATGTCATTTCCCATTCGGTGGTGTGCTCATTTTGAGGAAGTGCCTTAATATATATATGCATATCAACAAATGATTCAATTTTGTGCAAAGTTGGGCTCATTCTCGTAGCCTTTACCTATCTATATGTGCACGTGTACATTTAGCTCCCATCGTATCCTTATGCACACATACTTTGATATATTCATAAGAGCCTTGCATTTATTATACCTATTTGTGCACCTACTCCAATACAGTCTCTATCCATTGGATTTGATTTTTTGCCAACCTACGATCATTTTCATGATTGGAATATTTGATCTGGTCATCTTTTGTGAACTTGATCCTTTCCTTTTCAAAATTTAAATTCATATTTTGGTTGAGTGTCAGCCATTATTTTCCTCCCTTGAGTTGATTAGGTACATGTTTGTGTGATTTGGTGCTATGTGATTGTATTTAAAGGCATTCATTTGCACTTATTTCACATATCTCATCTCTTCTACATCCTCTCTCATCTCTCATATGTCCTCTCTCATGTTGGAGCTTTAACTAAACAATCAATATCTCAACATTTAGATTTGGTGCGCTAAAAGGAGTAACAAATATGTGTGCATCACTCCAGGAGGCTTGAATGCAATATTCATTTTGTTCGTACAATTTTGTGAGTTCACCTAGAAGAACGTGTACCTTATATAGGTAACAAAAACCCTTCCAAGGTATTTTTATATATGACAAGAGCCTTAGATATAAAGAAAGGTTGAAGAAGTAGAGATAAATTCGACATGTCAAGGAGTAGAATTGAACATCTTGTAGGGTCAAATTTGGCAATAGAGGACAAGTTTGTGATTGTATGGTTGACCCAAAACATCCTAGCTAAAGGTCTTCCAAGCATTTAAGAAGGCCAGTAGAAATATTTTGAGAAGGCTTAGAAGAGTAGAGAAATAGGTGAATGCACAAGAGAGGAGAGGGATGCCAGTAGTAGATCAAAATATTTAACATCTCATCAGAAGAGGGAAAAGGCAAATTGAGCACCATAGAAAGAGGAATGGTACTAATAGTAGTAGATAAGGTGGGGACAGTAGGAGGAGGATGCTTAGGAATGGATAAGGGCTTCGTAGTAACATGTAGAGAAGGAGAAGTTGTGTGGGTAGCACGTTGATCATAAATAGAAGCTAAAAGTTCATTAGGGGTATAAGTCTAGGTTTGGGTCATAAAGAAAGTAAGGTACTTCTGGGAGAAAATTGTTTTAAATGTGTTGGGAAGAGGACATTAATGAGAAGTAGGTAGCGATGAAGGTAGGGTAGGAGGAGGGGAATCATAATAGGTTTAGGTGCAGGAGGTCCCTTTGCTTTGGGTTTGTTCCAAGATGGGTAGGGTTGGGTTTTTGGCTTAGGTTGAGGTTGGGGTTGGGGTTGCAATTGAGGTTGAGTCTAGTGTTGGGTTGCATCGTAGGTTAGGGAGAAGGTCTAGGAGGAAGAGTAGGAGGATCAAGATTAGTATGAGAGGTGTAATAGGGTTTGGCATGTGAGGGACATGAAGGAAACTATCAAGGCCCTCAATAGGATGTAGGTTGTCGTAGACACTTGAAATCGCCCCGTCACCGTTTTAGCTCTAATCACTTCATCACTCGCTAGTTCTTCTATAGTTAATGGAATAACTCATATTTAGAGGATTAATTATCTGATTTCCCTTCCACCATTAATTAAATAATTTTTTATTATTTGTTACATCAAAAATTGTCCTCATGTATGGAATGGTACAATTTCCCTCGATTTAGCTCCTCGACTTTGGTGACCTCTTAACCTCTTTGTTTTTGGCCTTCTCAAAGCCTTGATTGGCTAGTGTCTAGTTATAAAATGTTCATTTTTCGAGACAACTATTGATGGAACCTGAAAATCAAATTTGGATTATGGGTCCCTAAGACCCCCTAGATATAGATCTGGTTAAAAAATGGGGGCCTAGACTTGGGCCCCTGTGCCCTAGTCCTGCCCCATTTTTCAAGATTTTGAATCTTAGCGGGGTGTTGGCTCATGCTGAGCACCTTGAGATTCCATTTTCAAATTTTTGTTTTCACGTGACATCAAGACGTTATTTTGAAATTTGAATTTCCCTAAAGTTAGGTATAAAAAGACATTTGAAAATAATTTTATCACACACAATCTTGATGCAAGCTTGATGCCAAAACTCTCTTGAAATTGCCATTGAAGATCAGTGACTTGTTGAATCTCTTGAGAGTTATTTGAATTTGCTATCATGGAGACAATGGGTGGAGATTAGGAATCAATATCTTGAGACTATTTTGCTCTTCCTAGGGTTTGTACACCTTTTGCATGATCGAGAGAAGGGTTGAAGCCTCCAACATTGAGCTTGGAGATCCTTCGCGAACATTGTTGATTTGCCTTCTTGTTCATGCAAGTCTTCATTTGTTTTCATCTCCTTGAGGTGAAGTTTATGTTTATTGAATCAAAGCAAGTGATTGATCTTCCCTTGATTGAGACATCTAGGGTTTGATATTTCTGCACACACTTTATTAGGTTTGCACACACTTCTGCAAATCTTTATCTCTGGCTATGGTTGAGGTAGGAATACCAAAAATGGGGCTTGACTGAGGCAAGCTCCTATATAGCCACAACATCTTTCTCCTTCTTTTGTAGGTGTAGATCATGTTTTGTAGGATACAATGAAAAGGAGTTGCAGGAAGATGGATATTGCAGGTACAGTCATCACCAAATGTTTGAATTTTGGATCCTGACACTATTGGGACTAATGAGCGGGCACCCTAGTCCAACTAGGGAGGGTCTTTGAGATTTGGGAGCTATCAGAGGTCATTTGATAGCTGGTACAGAAAATTTTATAGATGAAAGTTTGTAGGACTAATGAACGGGTACCCTAGTCTAGTTGGCCTTCAATTTCTAGGTGCATGATCTATGAACCATATTCTCTACATTTCTGTAATCTATTTTGCCTGCTTCATCTCTGAATTCAGTCAGTTTCTGTTACAAGGTGTAATTAGGGCTTACTTGATTGGTAAATAATGACACTTGATAAAACCTTAGTTAGACACCTGATTCAAACCTAATTAGCATTAGGGAACAAACAAGTAATCAATAGCTTGATCCCAAGCTCGGTTCTTGTCTTCCCAATGTTTATTTAGGTGAAAGAATAGGACTTAACCTTGTTTAAGAAAACCTACTTTTTCACCCTAAACATTTTGGTGAACCCGAGCTTTAAAGAATTTGCATCCTTTTAAATATCATATCTGAAATAGTTTGCTATCCTAAAACACATTTAGATTGCAAACCCTCTTTGGTGAAAGAGCATGCTTTGAATTTTGAATGATATTCTTTATCTTTTCACTAAAAGAGTTGGAAATTATAACTTGGTGTTTTGCATAGTGTTTCATTTTTATAAAAGTTCATATAACATCATTTTACATTTAAATCTTGGGTTAATTAGAGCATGTTAAAATGTCAGATTATTTTTAGCAATATTTTCAGGTATATGATGAGCCATTTAGTTGTGATGACTTCGATATGTTAGATGAAGCCCTTGAGGACTTTATCTGGATTGAACAATCCACTACGACTTCTAAACCGTCGTTATTTCAAAGAGTTGTAAATGCAATTTACGTTCCTAAAGCTAAGGAAGATTATGGGAAACTAAAAATTATAGTCACCTTGTGTTTGGATGTGGTTAAACCACCTTCTAAACCGATGCTTACTGTTAAAGGTCTTCCACCTTCTTCTCGACCTCCTGATCACATTTACACCTATGCTAAACAACACATCAAAATTCACAACAACCTAGTCATAATGTGGTTGCTCATGCATATAACACTCAGAATAATAAACAAAGAAAACAACAACCAAGCATTTTGATATCTTTACTAGTTTCTCAACCTATGCTTCCTCAAGCACCCCATTTAACACAAAAGGTTGGTCAAGACTAGATATGATCTTGTACAGCAGCTTCGTACTACTCTTGCAAAGATATCTCTTTGGGAGATTATACAAACTTCACCTACTTACCATGGAATGCTCCAAGAAGCTTTGCAAAAGGTGATTATCCCACCTGTTGTCAAGCCAAATGATGTAGCAGCTCTATTAGATTGTATGCATGCGACAAAGATAGACATTTTGTTTCAACAACATGAGTTGCCATCTCTTGAAGTTTAGAATCAGTATGATCCTTTGATTATCTTCATTACAATAAACAAGACACTGGTTAAGAGAGTTATGATTGACAATGGATCAACTCTTAACATTTGTGGCCTTACTACATAAGATTAAAGTTGATACATCTTTGATAAAGCCAGAAACATTAAGTATTTGTGCCTTTGACAATGTTGGATGACAATCTGTGGGCACTATAACAGTACCTATACAAGTAGGACCTATGATTGTGCCTACCCTGATTCATGTCATGCCTTGTTCTCTATCTTACAACATGATTCTGGGCAGACCGTATATCCATGCATTGGGGATAGTCCCTTCTACTTTGCATCATTCAATTAAATTCATATTCAAAGATAAGTTGCACACTATTCATGCTAATCCTAAACCTGATAATTGTTTACAAATTGAATCACAAAAATAAGTTATTTGTCCTAAGATTCTAAACAATTTGAAATTTGACTCATCAACTCCTCTTGCCCCAGACAATGTCGTACAAGAGTCCAAGCAATTGAATGCCTTCCTTGGTGATGATTGGGGTTCATTAGATTTTACATCTTCTTCTATAGGAGAATATAAAGTTAAAAACCCCATCCCCAAAACATCAAACATTGCATCAATATCATCTCATGCTTTGAATGATAAACATAAAGCTTCTTTGGTAACAAACGCAGATAATACTTTTACTTACACTATAGATTATGACACTTATGAAGCTCCACCTTCTTCCAAATAAATGTCTTCTCTTTATGGTCAAGGATTTCAAATCCTTTATAAAAATTGTGATTATGTAGGTAATGGATGTGGTATTAATCAACAAGGAATCAAAGTCCCTATAGATTCTACTTCACGACATTACTCAAATGGCATTGGCTATAATCCTTTCAAGGAATCCAAATCCCGTAGACATCCTACTCTTAATGTGAATACAATATCAACACTTAACTTGATATTCCCTAAGATGATTGACACTACTGATCCTCCAAGAGCATTTCCTTTGGATGTCTTTTCAACCGATGAAGTGATAATGGAATTCTTAGGTGCTTATGACAACATTCTTCATTACCATCATAAACTTGTCATTACCATCATAAACTTGGCTTACCTTATGACTTACACAATAGTGCATATTTTGGAAGAACTACTAGCATGATAAATGCCACTCTAAAGTCTAATGAAGAATCTGAAGACCTACCACAATCACTCGATCTCCTAGACCACAATACTCTACATAATGGAAAGATTGTTGATGTTTTCATGGAGAAAGATAACATAGAAAAAGTTATCCCCATTGGTGATTGCTTACATACAGAAGAAAAGGAAGAAATAACTAAGTTATTACATGAATACTCGGTACTGAGGAATGTTATTCATCATCTAGAGTATAACACCCCCAGGGCTTTGTCCTGTCTGGCTAGTCCAGAAAGAAAGGTAGGCCAGGGCAGGGAGCTGGGGTGATCTCGCAGGGTATGGATCCTCCCAAGAGCAGCCATACCTAGATGGGTCTAAACTATTCACTTGGAATTATGTAGATATGCCTGGTATTGACCCTCAAATTGTAACGCATAATATCATCTTAAAACTATATGCTAAGTCGTTTAAACAAAAGATTCATAAGATGAATCCTAACGTAGCATTATTTGTCAAAGCTAAGATAGAAAAGCTTCTACAAGCTGTCTTTATCTGTCCTATTGACTATTCACCATGGACCTCAAACATTGTCATCGTTGCTAAACCCGATGGTCGTATAAGAATATGTATGGATTTATG